>RJWH01000444.1:685590-781438 GCA_004363575.1 Solenodon paradoxus | reverse complement strand
GGCAAGGGAAACAAAAGAAAAATAAACACGTGGAACTATAACAAACCAAAAGGTTCTTAACAGCTAGAGAAACTATGATCAAAATTAAAAGAAAACCTACTGGTGCACCCTGGTGGAGTAGTGGTTAGGTAAATCACTTCCAAAGGAGCAAGGCCATACACACCTGGATTCAAGTTCCAGGTCCAGGGGGAAACAAACAGTGGGAACAACTAAATAGAAATAAAATAAAATGCTCTTTCCTCTTCTCTACCTGCCTGCCTACTGGCCTTCATTCCTGCCTGCACCTTTCCTTTAAAAAAAGAAAAAGAAAACCTACTGAACAGAAGATATTTTCAAATCACATATATAAGGGGTTAATGTCCAAAAGATCTCATATAACTCAACCACAATCACAAAAAAATAAACAGTTCAATTAAGACATGAGTAGAGGATCTAAAGAGACTCTCTCCAAAGAAAACATACAAATAGCCAACAGGCACATGAAAAGATGCTCACCATCAATTATTATTAAGAAAATGCATATCAAAACCACAATAAGCTATCACCTCAAACCTGTCAGAATCTAGCAATTATCAAAAAGACAGGAAATAACAAGTATTAGTGAGGGTGTGAAGGAAAGAACCCTAGTACACAGTGGGGATGTACATTGGTTCAATTACTTTGAAAAACACTATGGCAATTCTTCGAAAAGTTAATAGAAATATGATATGGTCCAACTATTCTACTTCTCAGTATTTATCAAAAAAATACAAAAGGGCCACACCCTTCTCTTTCTGCCACTTTGGAGTCTGTGGAATCCTACTGGGAACAGGAAAGTTATGGCTCAAGGTTATTTTTGTAGGCTATAAGTGGGGTCTCTGGAGCCAAAGGAAACTCACAGCATTTCTTAAATTGAAGGCATTTATGCAAAGAGATGAAATGGAATTCTGCGTAGGCAAGAGATGTGCTTATATGTCCAAAGTCAAGAACAACCCAGTGAATCCTGGAGGCAAGCCAAACAAAACCAGAGTAACTTGGGAAAAGGTAACTCACCCATGGAAACAGTCACATGGTTTATGCTAAATTCCAAAGCAAAATTCCTGCAAAGGCCATTGGACACAGTTGCATATCAATAATTAATCTAAAATAGTTTTTCTACTGTTTCTACTAAATCTAAAATACTTAAGTGAGTTATATTCACCAGTCAATAGTCACAGAGTGACTTTTCCATACAATTGGAAACCAAAGTGGGAAACCAACAATCAGACAATATAAACTTTAAGTCAGAGATGCTAATAAAAGATGAATATCAATTCATCGAGATGTAGTAACAATGAAAAACATATGCACCCTACATGGGATAATCTAAATATACTAAACATATACTATATATAGTGAGAAATATACAGCAATGCAATAATAGTAGGGGACATTAATACCCTACTCTTAGACAGAAAATCACAAAGAGATGATGAACTGGAACCATACATTGGACCAAATGGACATTAGATATTTATAGAACAGTCCATCCAACAGCAGAAAGATATATATTCTTCTCTAATGAACACAGAACATTCTCCAGGATAGACCTTATGATAGGACACAAAATAGATCTCAGCAAATTTAAGATGAGTGAAATCACAGCCTATACCTTAGTCACCTGAGCCACAGAAAGGTAGGAGTTCTGATGACTGAAATTATACCAAGTATCTTTTTCAACCAAAGTGGCATAAAAATAGAAACCAAAGAGAAAGATGGGAAAACTAAAAATATGTGGAAACCAAAAGAGAAATAAAATAAGCACCTTGAAACAAGTGAAAATTGAAATACATATATCAAAATCTATGGAATACTGCAAAAGCAGTTCTGGGAGGGATGTTTATAGCAATATTATGAAAATATAAAAGTCTGCCAATTTAAAAAACCTAACTTTACACTTCAAAGTACTAGAAGCAGAATAAACTAACCTAACATAAGGAAAGAAAAAATATCAGAGAAATGAAAAATAGAATAGAAAAACACTAGGAAAGATCAACAAAACAAAGAGGTTTCTTGAAAAGAAAGACATTTTAGAACTAAGACACTAAAAACACAAAATCAAAAGTCATACAACTAATACTACAGAAATATTTAGGATCATAGGAAGCTACTAGGAACAACTATATGCCAACAAATTAGATAACCTAGACAAAATAAATGCCCAGAAACAAACAACCAAGTCCAAATTAAGAAGAAATAGAAAATCTGAATAGAGCAATAATGAGTAAAAATACTGAATCAGTGATCAAAAACCCTGGGACCAGATGGATTTATTAGTAATTCCTATAAAACATGCAAAGAATTTATGCCAATCCTCTCAAACTCCTCCCAAAAAATGAAGAGGAGAGAGCATTTCCATACTCATTCTACAAGGCCACCATAATGGTATCATTATCCTAATACTAAAGTCACTTAAGGACACTACAAGAAAAGAAAATGATAAATATTCCCGACAAATACAGATGCAGAAATTCTCAACAAAGAATTAGTAAACCAAATTCAAGAACATATTAAAAGGATTATATACCATGACCAAATGGGATAGCCTTGGATTGCAAGGATCATTAAACATATGCAAATCAATAAAGGTGATACACCACGTTAATGGAAAAAAAGATTAAAAAATCACAATCATCTTAATAGATGCAGAACAAGCATTTGACAAAACACAACATCTTTCATGACAAAAACCTGCAACAGACTGGGTGTAGAAGGAAGATAACCCAAAGACTATATATAATGAATCTCCAGCTAATATTATACTTAATGGTGAAAAATTAAAAGCTTATCTTCAAAGATCAGAACAAGGCAAGGCTACTCACTCTCATTGCTATTATTTAATACTAACATTTTAGCTAGAGAAATTAGGCATAAAAAAAAAAAGGGATCAAATTCAGAAAGGATGAAGCTGAACTTCCATTATATGAATGGTAATATGATTTGATATACAGAAAATCCCAAAGACTAAACCAAATAAAAAGGAAACTGATGAATGAATTCAATGAAGTTGCAGGATATAAAATAATACACAAATATCGGTTGTGGCACACAATGTGGGTCAGCAGCTAAGGTACAGGCTGTGTAAAGCCCAAGAACCCAATTTGAGACCTGGGCCCAGGGAAAGGGAAAAAACTAGTTGCGTTTCTATACACGAAGGCAAGTATACACATATTACAGAGCTAAGAAATCAAAACAGTGTGATACTGGCCAAAAAAAAAAAAAAAGACAGATCAATGGAACAAAACAGATCTCAGGATTAAACCTCCACATACATATTCAATTACCATTTGACGAGGATCCCAACAATACCCAATGGGGAAAAATAATCTTTTCTACAAATGATCTGTGGAAACCGGACAACCACATGCAGAAAAGTCCAAATTGACACCACTCACATGAATTAACTCACAATGGATCAAAAAATTAAACTTAAGAACTGATACCACAAAACCCCTGGAAGAAAACATAGGAAAGAAGCATATCGATATTAGTCTTGGCAATGATTTTTCTGGCTATAATAACAAAAGCTCAAACAAAAGCCAAAAACAGCAAAAAGACAACCTACAGAATGGGAGAAAACATCTGCAAACTTTCTATCATATAAGGGGTTAAAAACCAAAATACCCCCAAAATAGTCAAATATTTTACAACTCTAACAAAAATCCAATCTGATCTTTCACATGGACAAAGGAACTAAACAGACCATTTTCCAAACGGTGTACACATAGTCAACGGGTACATGGAAAGATGGTCATCATCACTAACCATCAGGGAAAAACAAATCAAAACCACAATGAAAGGTCACATGCGAGATTGACTATCAACAAGGAGACAAGAGATAACAAGTATTTGTGAAGGGACCCTTGTACATGGCTGATCAGAACATAAATATGTATGAGCGCTATGGAAAACAATATTGAGGCTCCTTGAAACATTTAAAGCTACCATATGATCAACAATTCATGTCTGTCTCAAACTGATATCTGCACTCCCACGTTTACTACAGGATTATTCACAATAGCCTTTCACATAGAAGCAGCCTGAGTGTCCATCAGTACATGAATGGATTTTTAAAAATGTGGCATATATACTATGAAATACTATTGAGAAAAAAGGAAATCCTGGCATTGCAACAACAAAAATGGACTTTGAGGGCATTATATGGGAATAAATCAGAGAAGGACACATACTGTATGATCTCTTAAATGTGGTATCTGAAAAAGTTAAACTTATAAAAATAGTAGAATGGTGGTTACCAGTGTCTGGGCAGTGGGGGACTAGGAGAGATGTTAAAAGGTACACACTTGCAACCAGCAGATACATAAGTTCTGGAGATCGAATGCACACCACAGTGATTATATACAACAATGTTGTATTACAGACATTAAACTGGAATCAAGACAAAATCTTCATTTTTCCCATCACCAAAAAATAATCATGTGACTCAATAGAGGTATTAGCTAATACTCAAATGGCAATCATACTACAATATATAAATGCATTCTATCAGCATGCTGTACACCTTAAACTTACATGGCACTGCATGTCAATTATATCTCAATAAAAAATAAAAGTAAAAGGGAAAGAAAACCATCAACAAAAAGAAAAGGCAGAAATCAGTTGAAATTGTATGCTTGATAAACTACACATACACAACAGACTATTATCCCACCATAAAGAGAAATCTTGCCATTCGCAACAACATGGATGAAACTTGAAAGCATTACCCTAAGTAAAATAAGTCAAACAAAGACAAATACCATACGATCTCACTGATATATGGACTCTTTTAAAACCCAGATACAGAGAATAAGCAAGTGGTTGCCAGATGCAGGGGATGGGGGATGGGTGAAAAGGCAGGAGGGGGTTAAAGGCATAAAATTCTAGCTTTAATATAAATGAGTCATGGGCATGTAATATGCAGCATGGCAACTACAGTTAATAATACTGTATTAGAGTTTTGAAAGTTGCTAAGAGAAGATCTTGGTGCATCCTGGCGGAACAGCAGTTTGGTTAGCTGCCTTGGGCCAGCACACAAATGTCCCAAGGATCCCAGTTTGCATCCCAGGGAAGAAGGATGGGGGCACAGCCAAGATGAACAACTAAAATAAATTAATAAAGTGCTTCTTCCTCCTCTCTCTGCCTGGCTGCCTCTGCTCTCTTTCATTCCTTCCTGTACCTTTTCTTTTAAAAAAAAAAAAAAAGAGCAGATCTTTTAAAAGTTCTCATAAAAAATATTTTGTAATATGTATGGTGATAGATATTAGACTTATAATGGTAGCAATTTCATAGTATATACAAGTACTAGTTATATTGTACATTTAAAGTAATATGTTTTATGTAATTTACAGATCAGTATCATTAAAAAAACATTATTTCCTTTCTTTTGCTAACATCTGCATTTAATGCTATAAATTTTGTAAGTATTGTTTTATTGGAATCTCTCAGATTTTGAGGCTGTGTTTTCATTTCCACCCAGTTCAAAATGTTTTCTAAGTTCCTTTTTGATTTCTTTGATCCATGGACTGTTGCAAAGTGTTTTGATTTCCAAAGGTTTGGAAACTTCCCAAGAATTTTCCTGTTATTGAATTCTAATTTAATCCCATTGTGATCAGAGAACATACTTTCTATGATTTAAATCCTTTTAAATTTACTGGAGCTTGTTTTATGACCCAGAATATGCTCTTTCTTGGTAGATGTTCCATGTGCACTTGACAAGAATACGTATTCTGCTGTTGCTGGGTAGAGGGTTCTATCAGTGTCAATTAGATCCAGTAGGTTGATAGCATTTCTTAAGTCTTCTATATACTTATTGATTGTATGTCTATTTGTTCTATAAATTAAAAGCATGCCACAGAGATTTATGAGAAGCCAGAGTACATAAGGAATAGGCCCTCTATCAACCCTTCGAGCCACCCTGTCAGCTCCATAACACCCACCAGGAGAAGACAGCCAGGTTGCACTCTAATCACAGATGGCTAAATTGTGCCCTCACCCTGTCCATTCTATACAATAGCTTGTGTCCTACATTGCAGACACCTAGGTATGGACACATTCATTTATCTTCCCATTTTCTCTTCATCTTGCCCTTTTAAGTTTGTCGGTCAGGTCTGCATACCTACCGTTCTTACTACCCAACCCCACCCACTATATCACTTTCTGCTAGCTAAGTGAACATGACACCTTTCACCAAGGTATGAAGGCCGAGTCAAACAAAAGGGAGAGGAATTCCTGACTGTTTGACTCCAGGTAGATGGTTTCTACTGGCCATGAATTCTTTATAGTCAATTCAGCTAATGCTTGTCAAGCAAGTATCTACTGTGTGCAAGACCTGGTCCTACGTTTATGACTTAGTGTTGGCCAACAATTGGCATTGATGTATATCTGATTGAAAGAGAAAAGGAAGGAAGACATAATGCTGATGGCAAAAGGAGGCCAACTTCCACCAAAGGGAAACCCACATACATACCCCTGAAATGAACACAGCAGAAGGGTCAATTGTCCTTGGGGCTTTCATCAGGCAGTTCCTTGGAAGGTGGAAATTCTAAACCTTCCCCATAGAATAAGTTTGGCGAGTCCCTCTTTTCCTTTCCTAGTAGTATGTCCGCTAAAATTCTGCCCACTTCTGACTTCACTCCAGAGAATGTAATGAACTGTCAAAGATCACTTTCTTAACAGTAGTCCCGTGCCACAGAAGTGGGATAGTGTGTCAAGAAGCAGCCATGTGGCATTCCCTGTCAAGTTTCTATGGTATTCGCCTCTGAAGTTCAATTAGAAAAACACAGATCTAAAATGAGCACAGGCTGCAATCTGAAAACATCTCCAAGCTTTGTCTACACACAAGAACATCAAGTATATAGCTGTCCCCATACCAGCACAGAATGATTCCACTCTTTACTTCTCTCCACTTTCCATTCTGCTTTTCTTCATGGTCCTTAGCATGCCCAAGGGAATGGAGGTTCCTTTGCATTCAGATAAACCCTTTTATCTGATTGGAAAGATTAGAATAACAGAACATAAACAAATGTACACTATCCTGCTTGGAGATTGGCTTTGGAGCCAAGTAAGGTGGTGAGAGCCAGACATGCTTCCTGTGTGCCCAATTAGAAGCAATCAAGATAAGCTTTTCTCTGCAAGCTGTTCACCAGCAATCACACCAGTTGATTCTCTTCTGTCCTGTTTACAGGACTATTTCCAAATGTTTCATTCAATTGTAATTCCTATCTGTAAAATATTTTATGGGAACAGAAAAAAGAACTCCCCCAAATTTAAACAAGAAAGACCTGCAAATATCTATCTCCCTGGGAATCATGTATGCAATATTACATATTCTAGTACTGAGATAGTTATCATAACTGGATTTTGACAGGGCAGCTCCTATTTCCTTCCTATTGGTAGAACAACAACTTTCTATGTCAGATTGATAGATAACAAAGGTATCTACAAAGTGTTGATTTAAAAATTGGCATGGCCTCTGTTAAAAGAGATAGAAAAATCATTATGGAAGTCAGAAAGTTTGGAAGATAAAGAATTTTACTGACGGCAATTTATAAAGTACTACATTTCTTAACATAATCTCGGTGGTAAATCATCCATCTGTTGATACTGCTGACGTTAATATATTTATAGGAATGGGTTAACACACGTGATAATCAGCGCTGTAATGTTGTTGGGATACAAAAATGAAGCAGTCTTAGAAATAGGCCCTACTTACCTGTCTCCCTGAAAGTATTTCTTCTGATATTTAAGAAACCGCTAACAGTGGTTATCTCTAGGACATAGGACTAGGGATATATCAAGTGTGGATTAGTGGTAGAGAAATTTTTACTTTTCAATGTATCAACCTCTGAACTGCTTAAATTATTGTTGACCATGAATTACTTCACTTATTAAAATGAGGCAGAACTATCCATTTTGAAATGGGAAAGACCTGTAAATACAGGGGAGTAAAGCACATTCATGTGAAAAGAGTTAAATCAATCTGCATTGACATACAGTTTTACACATATAAATACACAAAAAGGGCCTGTAAAGACACACCACAGCTTGGTAGTACTTACTCCAGGGATGAGACTGGGATGATATCATTCCACATTCTTCATTACAGACAGTCTCGACTTAGGATGACTCGACTGAGAACTTCCTTCTGAGAGCCGGTGTGAAAGCTACAGGCATTCAGAAAACCATGCACTGGACAATACTTCCTTGTAATCCTGAGCAGCAGTAGTGAGCCACAGCCACCAGCCAGCCTTTTTCCCCCGTATTTTCAACCAGTCTGTCAGGATATAAGAAAGAACTGAATTTTCTCAAGTGCATTTTCTGCTACTTGTATAACGTCTACATTTTAAAAAATGGGTTTTTATCTAGTCCTTTCCCAACTATTTTGGAAGTTCTCCCTCTTCGCCTGGTGGTGAACTTTCTAGGGAACTGCTTCTGTCCCATTTATCTGATTCTGGCCAAGGTGGGTGGTGGGTGGGGGTGTTTCCAATCACAGGACCCACCTGTCTTTGGTGGGCATGTGACCCAACATACACAAATCAGTTTCTCCTTGGGAATTTGTTTCTTGAGCAGAAACATCTGGGAAAGGGAGGCTTTTGTAAATGAGTCCTACAAAAACAGCACTAAAGGCTGACCACATGTTTCTAAGGCTCCTCCCAGCCTTCTTAGCCCCGATTTTTCAGCAACTCCTTTGCTTCCTTCCAGTAAATTTTTTTTTTAAGGAAAGATGCAGGCAGGAATGAAAGTCAACAGGCAAGCAGGCAGGAAGAGGGTGGAAGAAGCAGCATTTATTTTTTATTTTAGCTGTACACTTTGATTGTTCTCTCCACACCCAGCCCCAGACACAAGCCCAGGGTCTAGGGAAATATGTGGACTGCGCTCGTCCGGAGATGGCAGACCAAACTACTGCTCCAACAGGGTGCACCAAATATTTTTTAAAGAAGAGCAAACAAAGTAATAAATGTATTTAAAAGAATAATAAATTCAAGATTGATCACTGAACCCATGGCGCCTAGGAGACACATAGTTGGAAATGTCTAATAGACTATGAGAAACCTGAGTACAAATCTCAGTAAAGAATAAGAATTGGTGCCAGAGATTTTAGGAGTCTGAGAGTATAAGCCAAAGTCTGTGATCCAAGAGAGACAACAGTCATGGATGGGACCGTGGGGAGCACCACCATTTGAGGATGAGGGAAGGAACACCAGACTGTGCCATCTGCCCACCATGAGCCTGCTGTCCTCACACCCTCCAAGACCTAGAAGCTGGTTTCTTGTGATTCCTCCTGGCTGGGCTTGAGCACACGGAGCAACGTGACTGCACAAGTGTGATGATCATATCCAGTGGAGCCAGTTGGGTGAATAAGAAACTGTGCCCAGAGGATGTGAGATCCCATAGGGTGGAAGTGAAAGCAGCTTTTGCAGCCCTTGAAGGGAAAACAGCATGAAATTTTCAGTGACCTCTTCTACCATCACCATAACAACCCGCATTTCATGACAAGAAGCTGAGGGCCTCAGGAGAAACAATGTGAGACTACTTTATGTTTTCCTTCAGAGGCCCCATTTAGGGCACGTGACAGCGGGTGATGTGGGACACCTGCCAATTCACACTAGAAAAGAACCCCAGTGGAACAGAAGAAAACATCCTCCTGCCAAAATATGACATACAAACCACAGGTCACAAACCTTTCAGCAAGCCAGTAGTTCTCAACTGCACATTGGAATCACCTAAGACATTAAAAAACAACAACTGATGACTCATCCTGCCTCGTGAGGCTCTTGAGTTCATTGACCAAGGATGTGACTTGGGTAGGAGAGCTTTCAAAGCTCCTCAGGTGATTCTAATGTACAACCAAGGTTAGAAGCACTAGAGGAGCTTGCACGTTTTGTTTGACGTGCATGACGGTGGTCTATACAGTATCTCTAAATTTAAAAATTATTTTTCAATAATTAAAAATAAGTCCATTTCACTCCAAATCATTCAGATTTCTGTCTTCTGTTGGAACAGCTGCATACAGGAGGCTGCATTCCCACAGGACCCTATTCAGCTGTGCTGAGTTGCAGCCACGCCTTAAATAAGCCTTTTCCCTGCCCCGCCATCTTCCCCAGCGCCCCCCCCCACTATCACCACTGCACAGGGGCCACAAGTTGCTTATCATCCTGCTTGCACTGCAGGTTTTCTTACATCCATGTAAAGAGAAGTGAAAAAGCGCTTATCCCAGTGTCTCCAGCAGAAGTAGGAAAGCAAAAGGCAGTGAAAGAGGGTGCTGACAGCACCCCCCCATTCACTCTAGGCCCGGCCTGGCACCTTCAGCACCTGGGTGTGTGCCCCAGATGTCAGTCTACCTCTGCCTTCCCAGCAGGGGCACCCAATGCTTCACTCCCTAGTCAGCAAAGAGCTGAGAAGCGAGAGAGCCCAACTCCAATTATCTTAATAATAAGACGGTTGTCTAATACAAAAGAAAACTCCCCAGATACAGTAGGAAAGGGGGACACACCATGACACCAGGAGGACTAGTTCCAGAATTAAGGAAATACAGAAAGTGTGAGAAGTATGTATCCGTTAAAGGGACAAAGGGAGCTGGAGCCAAGCCTGACCTGCAAGGTATAGAAAAGCCCACACTGGGGAGAGTTTCGTTTGTTTTTTAAAGGAAAGATTGCCAGGCTAAGGGTGGATTGCAACCTTGCTCCCCAGGGAGCTGGGGTCCAAGACAGCTAAACTTGATTCTACTTGAGAATCAACTCCTTTTTAAAAAAGAACCAAAAAACAACGGTGCAGGCAGGATCCAAGGCAAGTGGCAGACAGGAAGAGAGGAGAAAAAAACGTTTTTTTAATTTATTTTTATTCCGTTGTTCATTTTGGTTGTTCCCCTCCAGTCGCTGGATGTGAGCCCAAGTCCTTGGGATGTACGTGGACTGTGCTCAGCTGGAAGCAGCAGGATTAACCACTACTCCATCAGGATGCACAGAAGATCCCCTCTTAAGCCTGCCCAGCATTGGCACTTTCCTCATCTAACCTGTGAGGTACAGTCCCCTGTACCTATTGTTTGCTTCCTCCCTGCCCTTCTCTGTCCAGCCAACTTCTCATCTTTCAGGTCTAAGGACTTGTGCTCTCTCCACACGCCAGGTCAATATTGGGTCACCTCTGTGTGCTCCCACAGCACCTTAAAGTTATCCCCTCAGAGCACACACGACTTCCTTAAATCCTTTAAATGATTTGTCTCCTCACAAAAAATCAACTCAAGATGCATTAAAGACTTAAATGTAAGACCTGAAACTCAAACTCCTAGAAGAAAACACAATGAAGAAACTTCATGACATTGGTCTTGCAATGATTTCTTGTCTATGACATTAAACAGCACAAACAACAAAAGCAAAAATAGTATGACTATATCTATGTAAACACACATATACATATAAGGAAGGAAGGAAGGCAGTAAGAGAGGAAGGAAAGAAGGGAGGACAGGAAGGAAGGAAAAAAAAAAAAGATGCATTTTTATTTATTTGCTTATTTTTGTCCCCCGCACCTGGCCCCAGGTAGAGAATCTGGGTCCTTGGGCTTTTACATGGTTCACACCAGTCATCTCAGCTGCCTGAACTTCCAGGGTGAATCTAAACTAAAAATCTTTCACACAGCAAATGAAACAGCTCCTAAAAGATGACTGAGATGATTGGGGTGTGTATCATATAAAGTCCAAGGATAAGGGTTCCCCTGGGGTAGGGGAACAACCAAATTAACAACTAATCATGTGTAAACAACAAAAATGCCTCGTCCTCCCTTCCCGCCTCTAAAAACAAAAAAAAAAGTAAGCCACGGTCTTCCAAAACCTGATCATAGACATGACAGACCATCAATTCTACCATATTCTGCTGGTCACACAAACAGCCCTGGTGCCCTGTGGGAGAGAACTACACAAGAGTGTGGAAACCAAGGGTGCGATACTTGTGTGGACCATTTGGGACTAATTTCTATACTATGTCTCCCTCTTTTTTGTCTTACCTTTCTCCATCCCTCCTATTCCTAGTTAGCACATTTTTTAACTTATATATCAGCAATTTCCCCACAAGAGACTATAAGCAGGGGCAGGGATTTTTGCCTGTTTAGTTCACTGTTATATCCTCACACGTAGAACGGTGCCTGACACACAGTAGGACTTCATTAGACACTTGCTAAGTGGCAAACAGTGAGCCACCCAGCTACACCATTTCATTAAAAACGCACGTGAGTTCCCACCCAGAAGTGCATAGCTCATAAGTACCAGCCCTAAAAAGAAAATGACTATGTTTGAGTCTCACAATTTCTAAGGAAAAAAGGACAGTGTTTTTATGCCCTATTTTATTCATGAGGAAAACAGTATCTGGGGAGATTAAGGCTCTTCTTTTCCAGTATCAGCAAATGGTGCTTTGGGGTCTGGAATTAGTGCCTGCTGCACACACTCTCCCAGGGCCTCCCTCTTGCACCACTGGACAAGCCACAATCGACACAGGCTACGTCACTAATCTTTCGTATAGCTTCATAAACTTGATGGCTCATTTCAGCTCATATGGTTTCCACTCAGGCAAGCCAGGCACTGGATGGGGCGGCGGCGCTGAGAAGCTTGGACAGCAGCAGCATTTCTCCTTTCCCAGTGGAGTCCAGAGCCCCAAGTCCAGGCTCCCCTGGTGTTCTCTAGGGGAGCACCTGTCCTCGCAGATGGGAGACGCTTATTGGCATAAGCAGAACCAGCTCTGGAGTACCAATAGCCGTCCCTCCGAAGTCCCTGCTGCACAATGTAGTCCCATGGTAGGTGTGGGCCGGTCTTAAGTAGGTTTTCTAGGCAATCACAGTCTCCTCCTTCAGGAAGGGGTGGGGACCCAAAAGCTCCTTTTCCCTCAAGTCCTGCCAAGGCATCCGACATTTCAGTAATATGCATATTCATTCAATTCACAAAACAAACTCTCCTCTAATGTCAGAAGTAGAAGGAAAGCAGCAAAATGCCACTTCCATGTGGAATTCCTGCCCCTATACTCTGGCAGAGGAGAAAGAACAAGAGTCGTATCCCCCCCCCCACCCCCCCGTGAGGCGCTCGGAATGGCCCTGAGTCCCGGCAAAGAGCAGTGGAGAAGGACTGTGTCAGATTAGGGGGAGAAGGGAGAGCTGGCAGGCTGTGATGGCCAAGGGTAAAGAAAGTGTTGCAAGAGAAGACTAAACAGCCTAACAAATAGGAAATCTTGTCATTTGGAACAACATGGACGGAACTTAAGGGCATTATGGAAGTGAAATAAGCCTGGCAGAGAAAGATGAATATTGCATAATTTCATCTATATGTGGAATCCAAAAAAAAAAAAATCAAATAAGCAAACAAAACTCAGCTACAGAGAACAGATTGGTGGTTAACAGAAGGGAAGGGAGTTGGAAGGTGGGTACGATGGATGAAGGGAATCAAGAAGACATTTCCAGTTATAAAAGAAATCACAGGGATATAATGCACAGCATGGAGTTCGTAGATAATAACATTGTATTGCAAATTTGATAAATGGCTAAGGATAGATGGGAAATACTGTTATGATTCTTTGACCTTGTAGACAAGTCAAATCACCATGCTGAACACCTGAAACTATTAAAATGTTGCATGTCAATTATACTTCAATAAAAGAATTGTCTCTTGGTGTGCTCTGTTAGTCTGCTGCCTCTGACCAAGCACCATCCACATACATCATAGGGACCTGGATTCTTGTCCAGAATCCGGGGTAACAGCCAAGATGAACAACTAAACAAAAATAAAATGAAGTGCTTCTTTCTCATCATCTCTCTTCCTGTCTGCCTACTCATCTTCATTCCTACCTGTACCTTTCCTTGAAAAAAAAGCCTTGTTTGTGAGCAAAACCACTCACTCCTCTGCCCTGCAGAAGCTGCAGAAGTACCCAGACCAGCAGAAGGGACCTGGCTTCTCAGTGCTCGGCACCAACCTGTAGTTCCATCCAGCCCAGACCGAGATGCCCGTGCTCCATCCCAGGGTACATTCTGTCCTCTGCAGTTAAAAGTGCATAAACATGCCTCTTCAAAGACAGAACAGCCAAGCAAATATGTCACCAGTGTTTGCTATTATCTGTGTTTTACCAACAGTTTCACTTAATCCTCATGCAAACCTCTGAGGTAAACACGCATTCTCTCAGTTTTACAGAATAAGGAACTCAAACTCAGAAAGCCTTTAAAAAATAGGCCATGGTGGCTCAGGTGTTAAGTCTGTGACTGCACGTGTGGTTCACAGAAAACCCCAAGGACCCAGGTTCAAGATCTGGGCCATGGGGAACAACCACGATGAACAACTAAACAGATAAAAATACTTCTTCCTTCTCTCCCTCTCTCAGTCTGCCTGCTTACTTACCTTCATTCTGGCCTGCTTCCTTCCTCTTTAAAAAAAAAAAAAAAAAACCTTTAAAAGACCAAGAACACACAGGGAAGAGCAGAGTGGGGATTTGAGAAACATGGTTGCAACATTTATCTAAAACTTAGAAGCAAAGAAAAGGGTGGCTTTGCATCTTTAATTCAAAGTTATACTAGAATAATAGTTCTCAAATGGTCACAACTGAATGGGGAGCAGACACTACTGCCATCTAGTGGGCAAAGGCCAGAAATGCTAATGAAGGTTACAATGCAGAGGACAGCCCACAAGCCTGTCCAAAACGTCAGTAGTGCTGCTGTTGAGAAACTCTGCTCTAGAACAGTGTGCCTTGGTTTAATTATTTGCTGTTAACTAGGTCTCAAGATGGCAATTTGGACGTGCCTTGGTGGAGTAATGGTTACGTCAGCTACCTCCAGAGGAGCACAGTCCATCTACATCACAAATCTGGGCTCAAATCCCAGGTCTAGGGGGAACAATCAATGTGAACAACTAAATAGAAACAAAATGCATGAAATGTTTCTTCCTCCTCTCTCTTCCTGCCTGTCTACTCGCCTTCACTCCTGTTTGTCTTTCTTTAAAAAAAAGAATGACAATTTATAGAAAACTGGTAAGATACAAATGAGTCTTGTCTAGGAGGTAATCCCAAAGGTAATAGTTTTACAGAGCTGAAGGACACTAACCTGTTGTGCACCTCATTTAGCAATCTCCCTCCAAAGTTCCCCTTATCACTGACGACAGATCGCCAAGTCCTCTGTCCTCTGAAACCTCTCCAGACACAACCACAGGTGAGGTCAGGGTTAGTTCTTCATCACATAAACTTCAGGGGGCATAGCTCAGCCCCACCCTCATTAATAAATCTTTGGTTCATGCTCACTATATAATTGTATGAGAACTATGTTTCTCACTTTTTGAAAATTACACTTTGCAGATACATCTGAGTCCACAAAATCTATGTTTCTACTACACCAGGAAAATTCCTGGAGACTATCGATATACTGACACAAATTCAACAAGAATGACTCTTTAAAGTGCTATTTCAGATACAGCATATGCTTCACTCCTCTATTTCTCTTAACTGGTCTCCATGACATGTTTTCGTATAGTAAGAGGCTCTACCTGAAGCTCTCTCAATCTGTCAAGTCAAGGATCAAGCACTATTACACTTGGCCCAAAGGGACCTGCTAGGAACCTTTCTCAGCAAATGAATCCAAACCTCCTTTCCTCTGGCCACTGCAAGTTTCAATAACTGGCACATCATTTAAATAATTCACATTTCATATTAATTGTTGAATGCATTTTGAAATTATTGACTGATTAATTTACTAAATATCTTATAAACTTAATCCACATTGAACTCAAGTTCATATATCAGATTGTATCCTAGAACTTGGATTTAGATTCCAGTCCTATAATCAGTCTCCTGGGGCATACTGCTATTTCTCTTTCCTGTTATAGAAATATTTACCCTTGGCAAATGTCAGACAAGAACAGCCTCAGCAATTTCTCTTATCAATCAATTCAGGCAAATGCAGCGGAGCCGAAATCAACCTTCTGGCAGGAAATTAAATGTTTAGGCTCTCAGAGCAGTGAGATGAAGCCCAAGATGAAGCAGGGAGTGTTTGGAGACAAAATTGTATTATCTACAATGGACTCAGGTAGTACTTGTTTTTGCCATCCAGGCAATGTTTCCATCCATGTTGGTTTGGTAACATGGCCTACCCTCCTGCCCCACAAATCATGTTACCCCACCCCATTAGCAAGAGTGATGGGTCCAGGTGCAGGCACATGATCCCAGCAGAACCAATCAGAGCTCTTCCCTGGGCTATACTGAAATAGGAAAACTACTGTGGTCTTAAGACTGTGGGGTAACAGCACTGGATTGGAAATCAGGAGGTCTGGTTCTAACCCCACTTTGATCAAGGGCATGTCACTTAAACACCCTGGTCTTGTTTCCTCATCTGAAAATTAGGTGCAGGTCAGAGAGGATTATATCAGCACCAAACATACACACACACACACACTTACACGTTTCCTCTGACCTAAAGAGACTACATCCCTACAAGAATCCTGGCTTTATTTTCTCTCAAGAGGGATACGGGAAGCTTTTCTCTGGAAAGTCTGAAGAAATGCTATCCCAAGAAGGTGGTGTTCTTGGATGCTCTTACCACCTGTGTTGCTCTCTTCCCCGCAGCCTCTCTCAAGAGGCTCTGGGGAGAAGGCTCCCTTGGCCGTCATCTAACCCCTGGAACTTAATGTGTTCCAAGAATGAAGAACTGCAGTGATGACCCCAAGACATTGCACCACCTCAAGCAAACTCACTTTCTAAGCTGCCAATTTTAGAAATTTGCTGGAACTAGTTGAAATCAAGCTGATAAGCTGACCCAATTTTCATTCCCTCCTCTAATCAGAACTAAGCCAGATCATTCCAATTCCTAAGTGACACAGAATTTCAGAGGAAGTTTCCACTGGAGGGTTTAGAATGTAAATTCTGTGAGAGCAAGGATTTTTGTTTAATTTGCTCACCACCATATCCCCAGCACTAGAACAATGCATAGGCACTCGAACACTTGATTAAATACACTCTGAAAGTCCAAGAGATTCAGTGATCAGCCCAAGTTGGCTCAAGTGGGGTCAAAGTTGAGCCTACAAATCAGGACAGAGAAAGAGAAAAGAATAATAAGTGCTGAGATCTTCCTACAGGCAGGTATCACTACCAAAAAGAAAAAAGTACATTCTTGAATTCTTCCAATACCATCTGCTGGGTACCATTATTACCCCCATTTTCTAGATTAAGCTTATCTGGAGATCACAGCACATGAGTATTCATTCTTTCCTTTGACAAATAGTTACTGAGCACCTACTATTTACCCAGCCCCCTGCCTACCCCTGGGGATGCACTGGTGAACACAACAGGCACAGAGCTTATATTCTAATGAGGGAGATATTCAGTTAGCAAGTAAAACACAAACAATATATTTGCTGGTTGACATATGTGCTATGAGGCAAATCAATGGAGAGAGGTGATGGAGGGAAAGCAGAGCACAAGGAGGCATGACCTGCCGGCCTAGCAGTTTAGTACATCAGACACAGTCCACATACCCAAGGACCAGGGTTCTCGCCCCAGGGCCAAAGGAACAACGAAGATGAATACTAAATAAAATAAATAAAGTTCTTCTTCCTATTCTTTCTTCCTGCCTGTCTGCCTCTGCTCTTATGTTCATTCTTGCCAGCAGCTCTCCTTAAAAAAAAAAAAAAAAAAGAGCAGAGGAAGAAGTATCCTCTAGGTACAGTGGTCAGGGATGGAAGGGGTCTTTAAAGGGGGACCATGCAGGCTGAGGCCTGAAGGATGAGAAGGGCCCTTGTGAAGAGTTGGAAAAAGGTGTTCTAGGAAGAACAAGTGTAAAGGCCTAAGGGAGAGAAGGACATGGCAGGTGAGGAAGTAGGAAGAACAGCAGGAGATGAACCAATGAGGAAAGTATATAGAATATATACACACACATTCCTGGGGAAAGAGATCATCTTAACATATACATATATACACACCACACACATACATACACACATATATACATAATTATGTAATATAATTATAGATTCTTGGGGAGATCATTGTATTTAAAATATGATATTATACTATATATAATTATATGTACTAACACATAATATATAGCATATTTGATCACTATATTCTTGGGAAAGAGATAATTCTAGGAACAGAGTATAACTTTCTCTTACACTCTAGGATCTTTAGAAAGAGTGTAAAATGAAAATAAAATGCTACGAAAAAGATGCACACTGGTGGAGCAGTGGTTGAGTCAATCACCTCTGAAGGAATTCAGGCCACAAACCCCTGGGTTCGATAGCTGAATCCAGGGGGAAACAACCAGTGTGAACAACTAAATAAAAACAGTGTTTCTTCCTGCAATTCTCCGAGTATATAACGAAGTTCTGAGGGTGGGAGGAAGAGTCTCACTGGCAGTGTGTCAGGATCTGAGTTACGGCTGGTGACCAAAACACTTTCCTTGTCTCCAGTGGGTTTTTCCTGTGTGTCTGCAGTGACAGCTTCTCAGCCCTGGGACCATGATATTTTAGACTGGATAATTCTGTGCTGGGAAGTGTGAGGGGGACTGTCCTGCGAACAGCAGGATATCTAACAGCAGCAGCCCTGGGTGCTAACTACAAGATGCCAATGGCACACCCACTAAGTTAAAAAAAGCAAAAATATCTCCACTTTACAGCAAGAAAATGACTTCTCCATGCCTGCCATATACCTGATGCTCCATAAAACGCTATCCAGACTTCACTGAACGCAGGAGAATGTCTTATCCAGAAGAACCATCTCTCTGATAGCCAGTCGAATCCTACACCTCCCCTACCCTACTTTTCAAAGCCCCTTGTAAATGTCACTTCTTCCATGAAGACTTCCTTGATTGCCCTCACCCCCAGTTGTATATAATCTCCCACTAAAGCTGACTTCCATTAGTTTGAGATCCTCTTTGATACGTATCATTTAGTGTCACAAATATTTATCCATGTGTCTTTTCCCCATATTCACAAAGAACCAAGGACTTTGGAAGAATTTTAGCACTTTTTATTTCTTCTGTATACTACCTTCCCCATAAAATTATATTCCCTGATCTCTGCACATCTTTCATTTTCTAATACATATTATATGTTATATATAATATATATAGTGGAGGAATCTTTCACCATTTGTATTCCTTTACAATATACAATCTAAGTAGGGTTTGTTTTTTGTTTTTTGTTTTTTTTTTTTAAGGTGCAGGCAGGAAAGAAGATGAATAGGCAGGCAGGCAGAGAAAGAAGAAGCACTCTATTTAATTTCCATTTTTAGTTGTTCATATTTGTTGTTCCCCGTGCCCTCCCGACCTCCAATCATGGGCTCGAGCCCAGGAGTACATGCCCTGCATCCTTCGGAGGCGACTGACTCAACCACTGCTCCACCAGGGTGCGCCGATTTTCTTAATATTTGTTGTGAACTTATCAGGGTCCAAGTTCCAACAAAAGTTTACATAGATTAATTCACTTTATCCTTAGTCACCCTACAGAGACATTTATAAGCTCCATTTTACAGATGAGGCAGAGGGGTTAATTTTCCTGCACACCGGTAGGAAGTGGGCTGTGTCCAGGCTGAAACTGGGCAGCTCATTTCCTGTCTGCACACTCCAACTGCTATAACCTATACTGGTGGCCCAACAGCTTCAAGATCTGAACCCCGCACAGTCCCAGCAGGACTGCAGCTTCCTAAACTTTCCTGTACAGAATTTCCCCAGCAGAGCATCACTAGGCTGAAGTCCCCGAGGTCAGGGACCTCGGATGTGAATTCACTACTTTGCCCCAAGCGGTAAACCCTGGGCATCTCACGAAGCACGCTTTCCATTCTCCCTCTCCCCGGCCCGAGCCCGGGCCCGAGTCTCGAACCCGGTTCCGAGTCTCGAACCCGGTTCCTTGGGCTTTACATGGCCTACACCTTAGCCGCGCGAACCAGAGGGTTAAACGCATGGAGACTGCAATACTGGGGAGTTCTTTTTGAGGTCGAACCCCTACAATTTCCCGCAGCCTACAAAGGAAGGGACCTGAGCGCGGAAACCGAGCCCCGGAGCTTCCGTCCCTTGGCCACCAGGGGTCGCCGCGGCGTCCCTGAGCAGGAGGGCGGAGCGGCCGAAGATCAGAGCAGCATGTGGACGCTCTGGCGTCGCACGGCGTCCCTGGGCTCTGTCCGGGCCGGGGCCGAGGCCGGGGCGCCACGGCCGGCGAAGAACGTGCCACTCCACTGCCGCCGGGGCCTGCGCGTCAGTACTGCCGCGGCCTGCGCACCCAGGCACGCCGTGAGTAGCCGCGCGGCGCACCGCGCCCGGGCCGCAGGCGGCGGGAGGGAGGCGCCGCGCACGCCGGGGACGCTCCGGGCACGCGCGCCCGCTCGCGTCGGCTCCCGGGGAGACGCTGGGCGGCGGGGCGGGTCTGGACGCTCTCCGCTGGGGTTGGGGGCGGGCCGCGTCGCCCTCTGCCCGCCCCGGCTCTCCGCCCCACACTCCCCTCTCCAGTTCTGATGGTTCGTTAGCCCCGCAGCTTCTCGTGAAATGAGAGACTGTACCCCCCGATTAAGTGCGGGGGACGGCGCTGAAAAGGCAGGGAAGGTGGACGGGGATCAGCTCCGAAGGATGAGTGGTCGTCTCTAAGCATGTCTCATCTCTTTGTGAGAACTTAAGTCTACGTAATAATACATAGTAGCTAACAGAGTGTCTATACATGTGTGATAAATAATGTCAATCTGGTATAAAGATAATATAGTTAAATAGCATGTATATGTAATATTAGTGCAGTGTTTTCAAGCCTGGGCTTTTATAAAGGAAATGCTTTCTTCGAGGGAGGTGAAAATCAGGTCAAGGTCCCTGAGTCCAGGAGGCTGAGCAGTGAGGCTTTTGGAAAGTGACTCGAACATGGCTCCAAATTCTGGCTCCTGCACTCAGCAGAGCTGTGTGACTGGGGGATCCTGAGAAGTGGTTTCCTTTTCTGTGAAAGGGAGATAAGGGTATCACTCAATTCTAGGCGTGACGCTGGTGTGAGGATTAAGTTGGGTTCACTTAAAGTTTTCAGCACCTAAAAGTTAGTTCCACTTTCCTCCCTGCAAATGCAAAGAAATAGCTGTCCCAGTTACTCTAGGACGCAGAAGAAGGCCCTAGAATGGCTGTAAGGGGATGGGCCTTGGGATTCATGCGGCTGAGACGCTGGTGTGCAGACCACATACAGAGGTGATAAACTAAAATGAACAACTAAATAAAGATGTTTCTTCCTTGCCTGCTTGCTTAAATGCTTCTTCCTCCTCTCCCTTCCTTCCTTCCTCTCTTTAAACACCACAAAAAGAATAGCTGTGGGGTTGAGGAAGAGTTACTGGAGGATGGAGGCGTATTTTAACCTGGGCGTTAAAATGGCGAGAGAGGGCACACCCTGATGACCTACGGGATAAAGCAACCAGGACATAGTCCACATGCATCCCAAGAGCCCAGCTGTGGGGTGTGGCGGGGAGACTCAAGATGAACAACTAAATAAAATGTTTCTTCCTCTTCTCTTCCTGCCTGCCTGCCTACTTGCCTTCATTCCTGCCTGCACCTTTCCTTTAAAACAATACAAAAGCTGGCAAAAGAGTGAAGTACATTCCGCAGTGAGAGGATGGCCAAGGCAAGGCCGGAAGATGGATCATTCTGTGTGGCTCTCATGGTGGATGGTGGAGGAAGTAGGGGAGGTCCAACACAAATTGTTTGGAGCTCCAGAATTTGAACTTAAACTCCCCCAATGGCCCATGGGTGTTTGTAATTATTTTGGGATTGGTTACCAAAACTAAAGAGTTGGGACCTAGATGATGAATTTCTTGGCTTTCTCAGGAAAATTTCCTGGGAGCTTTGGCCTTGCTAGCCCCCGACTTTTCTCTGTAGATGGTGACATGACTCCTGTGCTTCTCGCCCAGATCTTTCCCTACCTGTGTGAATACAATGTCCTGTTAGTAGCTTTTTATTTAAGAGAGTGACAGAATATGGCGTGGTTTTTTGGATGGTATCTAGTGGCTGTTAAGGGCTATTGACTGACTAGCACACCCAATTAAGAGCTGGCATCCAGGGATTAGGTGTCCTAGGTGGTTAGCAATTTAGTCCCCCATTAGGCCTTCTTCCACACTAAATTAATCTTGTTCATTTGTCTGTTCCTCAGTTCCCTGCACCTTCAGTACTTGTAGAACCGGGTGGGTAAAACCGGCTAGCAACTGAGACCACCATCATGTTTAATTTTTTTATAAAGCCTAACTATTCTCAGATTGATGCCTAAGTGCCCTTGCATTCCAGCATTCATCAAAACCTTAGTTCACCTGGGGGCCTCTACACCCCCTAGTTCTACTTCTATAGCAACTGCCCAACAAAAACAGGAAGAAAGGCACATATGCAATTCTAAATTTTCTAGTAGCTACATTGAAAAAGTAAGAAGAAACAGGTGAAATTAATTTCAGCAATCCTTACATGACCTAATGTCCAAAATATCATCATTCAGCCCACTGGACAATAGTGAAGAACACTTGGTGATTTGGTGGCGGGCAGGGTGTGTTGAAATATATCTGAGGAATGGGGGAAATTATTTTAATGTGCAGAATAATTACTACAATACAAACTGTTTTTTAAAAAAGAGCAGGTCACAGCTCCTGAGGTATTGTGGTCTAGTCCAAAGACCACCTCAATGTTTGTGAATTGCGTGGAGCTTACGCTCTTACCCACTGCTTATCTCCAGGATGGACCAAGCAGCTCCACAGTGTCGTCAAGAGAGGGGATTAATTGTATAGTGCAAGAAAAACTGAAATGGTGAACCTACCCTATTTCATACAGATGTTGCTTTACTGCCATGTACACCTTAAACCTATTTTAAGTTATAATGCAATGCTCCTTCCATAAAATTAATTTTAAAATAAAGAAAAAAATTCATCATTTCTATATGTAATCAGTACTGAAAAATTACTGAGCTATAACACATGCTTTTTAATACTTGTTCCACCCAAACCATTACGTGCTTCACACTTTCAGCACATGTCAATTCGGATGTTAAATGTAAGGCAAGCCCTTATATGAGACGGCTGGGGTGTGGACCATGTAAAGTCCCGGGACCTGGGGTTGGGGAGGGGAGAATGGACAGCAAAGTGAAATACATTTTAAGAAACGCTTCTTCATCCCCTCCCTCTCTCCCTCCATTTCTACCTCTTAAAATTTTTTTTTTTCACAGAAACACTTATCTAGATTTAGATTTTATGAAAATCCCAGTAGTAAAAGTAAATTCATACTCAAATTGTTTCAAACGCAAACTTTTCTACTAACTTGAAGTATTATTTTTAATTCAAATTAAGTAAAGTTAAAAATTCCTCTGTCACGCTAGCCATAGTTAGTACTTAATAGCCTGTGTCACCAGGTGACTGCTACCACATCGGACAGCTCTGGAGCAGCCAGATCGAGGATCTGTTCTCAAGTTCTAACTGCTCATCGGCAGTCAGAATCCACAGAACTGCCTTCTAAGCATTCAGCTTGGTGGCTCGGGAAGGACTGGGCTCTGTCAGGCAGCAACTGACCCTAATGAGAGAGCGTGGCAGTGGCTGGGTCTCTGATCTTTACCTTTTAAGGCTGGAGGCAACTCCTGAGAAGATAGCTTAGTGATGCTTCATCTGAAATAACTTCATAAGCTTCTGCTGCAGCCACCTCTCGGCAGGCTCTTAGACTCCCCTGGGAGTCTTTGCTATGCTATGACCTTTTGGGCTTAGGGCTGGCAAACAGATTATGCCCTAATACACTTTAAATTCTCTTTATTGCCTTCCACGGATACTATACATGAGTTTGTACACACCAAAAAGATATAGAAAGCACTCATATTATTTAAAGATTACTAGTAAGCAAACACTGGTGTTCCCAGCACCAGATTAAGAAATTGAATATTACTGGTTCCTAAGAAGGCCTTCCCCGTTACAGCCCTGTTCCCCGCACGAGGAAGCTACTATCTTGAATAGTCAGTCTTCCTCTTTTTTTCTTGGATTCCACTTCCTAGTTCTGTCTCCCTAAACCAGACGCTGTTTATATAAAAGACATTCTGCTGCATTCATTCCGCGGTGACTTACCTCGCTCCTGTGTCCATTGTTGTTTCTGGGATTCACGGACACGGATGCTCACAGTTATCCCTGTTTGCTTCTGGGCTGGATGGTGTCCCACTGGGTACATGGGAAATAGGAGGGATGAAGGGATGATGGGAAATTCCCTCATCCTTCTGATGTTCTGGCTGAGAACACAAATTAACATCAGACAGATTAGTAGGAGAAAAAGTCCAAATTTAATGACATACATATGGAGAACTTAGATGGTTATAAATTCAAAGGAAATGAGATAGACTGAGACAGACTTATATTCTGAGCTAAGGAATGGGAGAGAGGCACGGAGTGTCAGTGTCAAGGACTGAGGAGGGGTCTTCACACATAAGGGGTTGACTTCATGTGACCTATGTCTCATATGACATATGACATATGACAGATACTTGCCCTGCCTTAAAAGAGGTTTCTCTGATCAAAGTTTCTATCCTATATCTAGGAAAGCGTTATTCTTTAAGGCAATGGTAACGATGTCTCTCAAGACCCACGGGACCTCAGTTGACCTTTAGCTCCACAAATCACCGTGACTCCTATTAGAAAAAGCCTAGCTCAGCATTTGCTGGGGCACGGGAACCATCCTACACAGGCACCTGGTCAGCCAACATTACATTCGTCGATGCCCACAGAGCCTGTACCCGTTTTCCCCGAGCAGACGGTGAGAGTAGGCTCACTTTCCAAGTGCTGTGGTTCAACAAAGTCCAAGGCCATGTGGGTCTTGGGTGAAGGCTGGCCTCCTTGCTGCCCACCCAGGCCAGCCCTCACCAGGGCGTGGGCCTTGGTTGGGTCATGTGGTTCCAAGGCCTGAGCCTGAGACTGTAGGCCTAGGAGTATTCTAGTTTGTTTTTTCAGATGCCTCCCGTGAGCTGACTCTGAGCTGAACTCAGGGTCTGAACCCTAAACACTCAAGCGAGGCAAACCTACCAGCAATAGTCATATGGGGCTCTTGGTGACCTGAGAGCAGGAGGGGCTGCTGGATAGCCAGGGGGGAGCTGTGATAATACAGCCCTCACTACAGCGAATTCCAGCACCTCCCTCAAGCAGAGCAAGGCAGCTTCTACCTTGCCCAGGGGTTGAATTTTGCCTCTCTACCTTGTCTCTTCACACTTGTGTGTATTGGGGAATAAAAATCTGCCACTCCCAAAATAGGTCCCTTTCGTGTTAGGAGTATTTCACTGGAGGAGCTTGAAGGCTCCATGGAGGTTGCCCTTTTGTAAAAGACATTTACATGCGTAAAGGAAATCTCCCTTTGTAAGGGTGACTTCTCACTGTAGGGGTAAGACTGGAAGCTAGAAGACTAAATCTCTACTCATATCTGAGAGGGAAACAACTGAAATCCATCTGTGGCCTCACCTTTGTGTATTACACTTTCCTGGGAACCTTGCGCAGCTGGCGCCCCTTTCCCCTCCCCAGCATCCTTTGTCTCTAACAAATTATTTAAGTAGATGGCCTAAGCATTTTAGTGAGCTGCTTCATTCTACTAGGTTTCTCCCACTTATACGGGATGTAGACATATTAATGTTAAACTTTTTTCGGTATTTTTCTCTTGCAGTATTTATTTGCCAGCTTAAAAAAACCAGATCAAGGGTGTATCACCCCTCACCCCACAGTAGACATGCTTCAAAAAAGAAATTTACCAAACCCCGGCCCTGTGTTTGGCGTATTCAGGTAGTTAAAATTTCAGGAAACAATTAAAAGGCAAAGTGCATTATCTAGGGTCAAAGAATTGTAATTCAGGGTACACAAATTCAGGTAGAAATCCTATACTGTGTCCCAAGGAGGGACAAGACAAGGATTTTTATGGGAGGGGAAAAATAAGATTTGGTAAATGGTGAAAAAAAAGAGCTGATGTATGGTAACTGGGTTAAACTATTCATTGCTAGATTGGCAAGAACATGTATGCCATTAGGCTTTGGCAGTGGTTCCTTTTAGGATTAAAAATAAATAAACACTTCTGTTTCTGACTATGAATGAGTAACTTGCATTAGACCAAACCCGCTATCAAGAACAACCATCAGAGATACAAACTTTTAAATGGCTTTCTAAAAATATCTGAGAGACTGAGACAGCTAGGACTGGAGGGACAGGACCCTGAAGATGAGGAAAATACTGAGATGATCCTGAGACTCTCAAACACTCCCCTGGATCTCTGCAGCCCTCCACTGAACCCCAGGAATAGTAGGTCCTTGGGTAATGTCATTTCATTAGCTCTATGATGAGTGGGGAAGTCGATTCCTGATTGGGACCTCTGTCCAAGTAGGGTTTGGTTTGCATGTTCCACCATGCCCGTGTAGTTTTCTCTGGGTACTCCAGTTTCCTCCCACATCCCAAAGAAGTGCACCTTGGTTCATTGAAGTGTCTCAGTTAACCTAGGGTGAATGAGTGTGAGGTGCTGTGAGTGTGCCCTCTGATGGAGGGGCCTGTCCAGGGTGGGATCCTGCCTTGTGTCCTGAGCTGCTGGGATAGATTCTGGCCACTGCGACCCTAAACTGGAATAAATGGGTTGAAAAATGAATGAATGAATACAAAATATTACTTAATACTAGACATGTTTTGGTCTTTATTTAGACATTTGGTGATGCTTTTGTGACAAGAAATTTATCATAGGAATTTAATTCTTGCTCATTCAGTTAGCCTGTAGTAACAAAGGTCGCTAATTCCAAGAACCTATCAACGATAGGAAGAGAGGACTTACTGTATATGATTCTTTCCTTCATGGCCAGGGCCCTGAGGCCTGAATACCTTGTGTTCAAATCCCAACTCTGCCACTTGGTATCTTCGTATCTGTGTGTGGGCATGCCTCATTTTCCTCACCTGTAAAATACAAATACAGTCAATCCTCATGATTCACAACTCTTGTACTTGAATTGACCTACTTGCTAAAATGTATTTATAACTCTCAAATCAATACTTGGCCTTTCATGGACATTTAAGGACATGAACAGAGCGGAAACAAATTTGAGTCATACCCCCTGCTCACATGTTTTCAGCTGAGATCAAACGATATTACTCTCCTCCTTGTTTTACACTGAAATCAAGTGTCCTTTTCACTGGGCTGCAGGAGAAATCCCTTCATTCTTTGAAGTTCTACTCAGGCTAGTCAAGCAGGCAAATTAACATCAGATTAGTAGAGGAATAGGCCAGATTTACTGACCTGTGTGTGGAGACTTTACATATTTGTAAATTCTAAGGTAAATGACACAGACCAAGGGCTTACATCCTGTGCTGAGGAAAGGAGAGGGGAGAGTAGGGGATCCTCCTATGACAAAACCTTGTCTCTAGACATCTGCCCTGCCTTCAGCAGGTTTCTCTGATCAAAAGGTTCTTTCTGGAGATGGCCCCGTAACCAGGTAGTCTTTATTCTTTAAAGTAACTATGCCAGTTTCTCTCAAGACCTGTAGGACCACGAATGACCGGTAGCTCCGCATGCCAAGCTGACACATATGGGAAAAGCCTGCTCTGGACATCTTGAAAAAAGCCTTTCTCAGCATTCTGGGAGTCCTACAACCATGGCCTATTTAGTGGCAAGTTTTTTGCATTTTTGTGCTTTTTGTGTTTATAACATCCCCAAACGTAGCACTAAAATGCCGTGCAGTGTTCCTGAGTACAAGATGACTGTGATGTACCTTACGGAGAAAATACATGTGTTAGGTGGTCAGGTAAGCTTCATTCAAGCACGAGTTCGTGGGCATAAATTCAGTGTTAATGAATCAATGACATATGTGTGTATGTCTATTATATATAAATAGAAAATAAACACGCATAAAACAAGGTGATATATTGATGAGTAAAGTGTTTATACAGCATAATAGTCTCAAATAAAAGCTATCATAATAGTGCTTCCCTCACAGGGAATTGTTTAGTCCATTTTTGTAAAGATTGAGGACAATGCCCATTTGATAGTGAACATTCTAGAATGTGCTAGAGTGATAACTATGCTTATTACAGCAATTTTCACCTCTCCTTCAAAGCCAACCTTTTTTATTTCCTCCTCTGCTCACTCCTCAGCCCGGTGCCCTCTGCCTTCTCCTTTCTGAACTGGCCAAGGGCTGGAATGGCTCAAGAGAACAACAGCCTCTGACCCCTTCTCTTAGTAGCAGCCAGAGTGACCTCTAGAGGCTATAAATCTTACCACCAACCTCTTAAAGCCAGTGGTGCCTTCCCAGGGTAAAGTCCCACAGAGAACTGTCAGGGGACAAGGGAAACCTTCCCAAGTCCCTCTGGGTTCTTCTAGGCTAGCAAATCAATAAACCTTAAACAGATTGAGAAAGAAAGAAAAAAAAAACAGGAAAGAAGTTTAATAATAGCATGGACACCTTCTGCATACATGGCAGAAGCCCAGCTAAACTAGCATCCTGCTCAGTTGACTATTAATACATGGCATTATTCTCTACCCTAAATACCTTCATACAGAGACAGAGGCTGGGGGACAAGACTGGAGGGTGGAGGGGCTGGGGGTCAACCAGGGAGGCAGACGTGCACAGAAGATAAATATGTGACTTTTTGTAATTAAAGTTCTGCCTTCTGCACTATGGAGTTAAGGAGATTAGGTCTTCCTGGATGAGTGGGGGAGATGCCCTTATAAAGGCAAAGAGA
Source organism: Solenodon paradoxus (assembly GCA_004363575.1). NCBI lineage: Eukaryota > Metazoa > Chordata > Mammalia > Eulipotyphla > Solenodontidae > Solenodon > Solenodon paradoxus. The sequence continues at coordinate 752,762 of RJWH01000444.1, read as the reverse complement.
TTTATTTCAATGGCAATCTCCACCCATTTCTCAGCCCCTTCTATGAAACAATATTTTTTGCCAAAAAGACATATTTTGGGGTGACAGATTCTTGCTCCCCTCAAGTGCCTTCACAGGTCCTGCGGTCACCCCACCTTTTTCCATGACTTAGCTGTACCAGTTCTCCCTTTGCAGCCTGTGTTCCTTGCTGCACTGGGGTAGGTCCCGCTACAAACGCCACCCCGTCTCCATCTGTGTATTTAGCAGGTCAGTAGAGCTGATGGTGATCAACTCAGACCCCATCTCTCAGAGCTGGGCTCCTGGATGCTCAGCAGTTATGGATGGAGAGAAATCAGTTCTCAGCACAGCCTGCTGGTCTGGCAGATAAGGCCACCAGATGCAGTCCACATATATCTCAAAGACCCAGGTTCGACAGGACTCGGGGAACAACCAAGATGAACAATTAAATAAATGTTTCTTCCTCCTTTCTCATTCCTACCTGCCTACTCACTTTCATTCCTGCCTGCTCCTTTCCTTTAAAAAAAAAAAAAAAAAAGAATGAAATCAATTATCTTGTGCAGATCATGTTAGTAAGACCTGTCCATGGGTCTGTATTCAAAATCTATTTTTCTGGATATCAGCTGGCATCTGCCTGTATTACTCTAGACCTAAGTCACTAAAGGCCTGAGCAGAATGCTTTTTGATCCCAAAGAAGTCACTTGGACGCCCAGCAGTAGGAGTTATGAATTTACTTATGAGCCTGAGGAATGATTGGTCAATAGAAGACACCACCAAAAGGCAGTGAACAATGCTATGGTTTATATAGAACAAGATTACATAGGTGCTAATTACTCATTGATTCCAAAGCTTTGGTTAGAACAAAGAGTTTAAGTATGCCCTGATGGGGTAGCTGTTAGGTCAGCCTCCTCCTTAAGTGCTGTTCACATACATCCCAAGGACCTGAATTTGCATCCTGGGCCCCTGGGAGGTGGGGGGAGGGTACAGCCTATGTAAACAACTAAATAAAAAGCTTTTCTCTTTTCCTGCCTATCTGCCTACTCACCTTCATTCCTGCCTGCACCTTTCCTTTAAAAAAAAAAGAAAACGTTGAGTTCAGCCCTGTCTAGGAAAGATCTTGTGGGCTGGCACACAGAAACCATATGTCCCCCCAGGTGGTCTGCTCAGGAAATGTTCTCTCCTCTGTTCTGGGGCATGGCATCTTGAGAAAGATTATCACTGGTGCCTAAGCCTGGGAAGGGATTGTAAGGAATGTGATGAGGGTCACACCCTGCTTCACTGGGCCCCATGCCTCTTGCTATTTCTTCTTTTGAGTTGAGTCCAGGAGCATGGCTGACACTTCCTGCCTTACCTAAGCTAACCACATATGCCAAATAGCTGTGCTGCCCAGAACTTCCTGTGATGGTGGGCTTCTATGTGTCTGTGCCACTGGCCACAGGTGGCCATGAGACACTTGAAATGTGGCCAGAACAACCGAGGAATTGATTTCATCATTTTCTTTTATTTTAATGCATTTAAATGGCTGCATGTGGCTTCTGGCTACCATGCTGAATAGCACCAGTTTAGAGAGAGATCAGGAGAAGTTGATGGAATACCTGAAAAGGAGGTGGCAAAACTTCCTAATAGTCCTGAAAAACTTGAACATGGTTACTTTTGAATGTGGTAGTGGTGATTTTCAATTGTGCATTTATGGGCTGTAAGATACTGAAAAATGATAATGCTCTTCTTAACTTTGGCCTTTAGAGTTTGAACCTCCGATGCCACAACCAGAATTTGAATGTTAAAAAGAAGAGTGTGTGTTTGATGAGTCTGAGAACAACAGGAACTTTAGGCTATCCTAGGTAAGATAAAACACCTTCTACATCAGAAATCCCTCTCTCTCTCTCTCTCTCTCTCTCTCTCTCTCTCTCTCTCTCTCTCTCTCTCTCACACACACAGCATATGCTCATATACATACTTTTTCTGTTATCCATTATTTTTAATGAAAAAGTCTTAAATTTTGTGAATGTACCATAATTAATTCAACTTGCTCCTCTACTGTTGGACATTTAGGTTGTTTCTAGAGTTTTGTTTTTATTCTCTTTGATGTGTCAGTAATTAGGGCAAGTCAAGCTTTTCTAATAGACCCACAAACGTAATGTCTCAGAATGATAATGGTTCTGTGTCTCCCAGCCGACACTCGGGTGAGTGTGCCTCAGTGAAATGACTCAGGGAGCTGGCTCCGCCCACCTTCCAGTTTGGCTATTACCTGTCAGTGTTCACAGCCCTCTGCCTGGCTCTGTCCAAGTTCCATTCGACAGAAAGAGACAGAAACATGGAAGTAGAAGTGACACATCCCAAACTCTTGTTTTATTGGAAAGGACTCGGTCACATGGCCCAGCTAATTGCCAGGGAGCCTCGGAAATATGGTCAAGCGGGTGCCCTCCCAAGAGAGAGGATTATAGTGGAAACCGGCCAGGCACTGCCACCGATGTCTACGTGGGTGCGCCACAGACAGACAGACGGACACTTACATGTGCATGTGCACACATACAACTCACTCTCTCTCTCACAGAGACAGAAAGGGACAAAGTAGCCACTACAATTCCTTTCAGACTTGGCAGTACCAGAGTCCCCCTGGGAAGCCCTGGAATTACCTTCTGCACTGACAGAAGGGGACACTCCATCCTGAGACACTGGTTCTGCCTCCTGCCGTGGCCACAAAGGAGGCAGGCAGGAGACGTGTGCCCTCCGTGGCGGGCAGCGGCCATCACAGCCACTTACCGTGGGTTTCCAGAAACCATCTTAAGACTCCAGTAGGCTCTTACTGACCAGACTCATTTTTCTTTAATAACAAGTTTTTCTCAAAAAACCAAGCAGGTGTCTGATCTCTTCACTTGCAGTCAGTCATGGCCAATGGCCATGTCCAAATTTCTTCCCTGGGTGGCAGTTCCAGGCTGCCTGACTTCTGTGCACTCCCACCCCAAGCCCAGCTCTTCCAGCCTGTGGCAGGTACCCTGAGGTCATGTGAAACAATCCCACTGGGAACAGACTACAACCTCCACTTGATTTTTGCAACAGGATTAGCCCTTTTCTTTGATTAACGAGGCCTTTGTTGTTCAGTCTTAGATTTTCCTTTTGGGAGCACACCCTTGTGGCTCAGGTGACTGAGACAAGGAAATAATAAAGGTGCTTCTTTCCCTCCTCTCAAAAAAAGAAAGACACTCAAACAGTGGAGCTGTCTAAGGAACATCTTATAATCTACAGATACAGCACAGCGGTACCAAAACTATTACTACTATTTTTTTTTGGTAACATTTTTTGGTAACATAATTCACATATATAAAATAAAAACGTAGGTATGTCCTGGTGGCCTAGTGGGTTAGTCAACTGCAATGTAGTTCACATACATCTCAAGGTCCCTGGTTCGAGACCCAGGGTTGGGAGAAACAACCAAGATGAACAACTAAATTTAAAAAAACAAAAATGTTTCTCCTCTTTCTTCCTGCCTGCCTGCTCACCTTCATTCCTGCCTGGACCTTTCCTTTTAAAGAAATAAAAATTTAAAAAATGTATCATTCAGTGGTTTCTAGTATGGTCACAGATTGTGCAACTTTTACCACTACCTAATTCTAAAACATTTTCATTACTCCAAAAAATAAACCCCATACCCTTAGCAATGACTCTCCATTCCTCCACTGTCCTAGCAGCCATTACTTTCTAGCTCTATAAATGATCAATTTTTTATTTTTATCCCAGCCCTGGATCATAGGCTTTACATGGCTGCAACTTAGCTGCTTTAGCTGCCTGAACAGCAGGGGTGTTACCTATAGAGTAACAATTTTTCTTAAATTGAAAAGTAGTGTATATATATATGCACAGAGAGAGAGAGAGAGAGAGAGAGAGAGAGAGGAGAGAGAGAGATGTATGTATGTAGAGAGAGAGATATATAATATATATGTGTGTGTATGTGTGACTCTCTCTAAGTCATAGGTGTACAGCTTTATACATTTTCAAAACCTGGTGCACCCTGGTGGCTGAGGTATAGACAACATAAAGCCCAAGGATGGGGTTCATAACTCAGGGTTGGGGAGAGCAATGAAAAAATAAAGTGTTTCCTCCTCCTCTTCCTTCCTTAAAAATGCTTCCTCTTCTCCCTTTCCTCCTCTCTTTAAGCATTTTTTTTCAAACACTGAATCTATCATATTAACTCAAGAAATAGCTCCAGGCATGCCCTGGTGACCTGGCAGTTAAGTTCTCTGTAGTGTAGTCCACATATATCCCTGGGACCTGGGTTCAAGACCCAGGGCTAGAGGGAACAATCAAGATGAACAACTAAATAAAGTAAAATGCTTCTTCCTCCTCTCTCTTCCTGCCTAACTGCCTCTGCTTGCCTTCATTCCTGCCTACATCGTTCCTTTAAAAAAAGGAAATAGCTCAACAAACAGAATGTTACCAGTCCCCAAAAGCAAGCCTCCTGCTTATGTCTAGTTACTGCCTACCCTCCCTTCAGAGTAACAACCATTCTGATTTCCAATAGCATCAAAACATCAGTTAGTTTTACCAGTTTTTACTTTATATACTGTATCATTAAATATAAATATCTTTGTGGGTGGCTTCTATCAGTTACTATTAATGGATGTGAGACCTCTATCTCTCTGTGTCTCTCTCTCTCTCTCTCTCGCTCTCTCTCTCTCTCTCTCTCTCTCTCTCTCTCTCTCTCTATATATATATATATATATATACTTATATATATGTGGGTGTGTATATATTTTTTTAATTTTTTTAACGGAAGGGTGCAGGCAGGAAGAAAGGTGAGAAGGCAGGCAGGCAGGAAGAGAGGAGGAAGAAGCACTCTATTTTATTCAATTGTTTGTCTGTTCTCTCTGCCCCAGGACACAAACCTGGGTTCCTGGGATTTATGTGGACTGTGCTGGCCGGAGGCAGTGGGTCCAACTACTCCTCCACCAGTGCATGCCTATATTTTTTATTTATAGATACTTCTATTTTACTCTGTTGTTCCATTGTATGTATATACCATCCTTTATCTATAATATCTTCTACTAACCTGAGGTTCCTTGGGCGGTTTCTAGTCTGGAGCTATAGGGTTCTTCTGTCTGGAGCTATAGGGTTCTTCTGTCGTGACCACTCTATAACTTGAATTTTCTGGTGAACCTAGGCATGCATTTCTGGTGGGTACATTCCCTAGAGTGGAACTAAGGGTCACAGCACATGAATTTTTTCAACGTAAGTACACACTGTCCCATAGTTTTACAAATTGATTGTCCCTCTACTTCCCCATCAGCTGTCTCTGAGATTTCTGGTGCTTTTACATCCTGGGCAATTCTTGATGTTATCTGTCTTTTTCATTTAACTATTCTAGTGGTATCTCATTGTGCTTTTTTACTTTGCATTTTCCTGAAGATTAACAAAGTTGAGTATCTCTTCATACGTTGTTTAGCCTTTTGGATAAATAGAAAGATACATGATATAGATAGATACAGATTTTTTTTAATGAAATCTGTTCTTGTATTGTACCCATTTTTCTATTGTGTTTTCTTTTTCTTACTGCTTTGTATATAACCTCAAAATAAGTTCCTTTTCGGATATGTGTAATGCAAACATTTCCTCCCACCATAAATTTTTTTTCTTCTTTTCCTTTCAAAGAAAAGGTGCAGGCAGGAATGAAGGCAAGCAAGCAGGCAGGAAGAGAGAGGAGGAAGAAGCATCTTTATTTACCTGTTATTTAGTTATTCACAGTGGTCATTTTCCCTTGGACCCGGTTCTCGAGCCCAGGGGTATATGGTTTGCTCCTTCAAAGGCAGGCGACCCAACCACTGCTCCACCAGAGTGTGCCCCACTATAAATTTTAATAAATACACTGGAAACAACCTCAACGTCCTGTTGTAAGAGACAGGCTGAATAACAAAATAAAATATTAGGAGAATCCATATATTGTAATATGAACAATTTCTAAGACATACTAAATGAAAACTGTAAGGTGTTTCATTTGTGTTTAAAAGAATGTAAAATTCTGGAGGGAGACAGGATTACAGTCGCTCTGGGGCTAGAGGCTGCCTATTTGGGAAAAAAGGCTTCTCTCTGTGAACTCGTGACATTTAAAGTTTTACTCTGTATGTGTGTTATTTTCCATCGATTTAAAATTTATACGTAATTGAATTAGCCTATTCAATGCTAATAAACAGACCAGTCTGGTAATCCTATTTTGAGGCTATTTGTTTGTTTCCCCTGCAGCTCTCTAGACGAGACCACCTATGAAAGACTGGCCGAGAAGACTCTGGATTCCTTAGCAGAGTTTTTCGAAGACCTTGCAGACAAACCTTACACATTAGAGGACTATGATGTCTCCTTTGGGGTACCTCTGCTTTTTTCATTTTCCTGTTTCTTGGCTTACTCACATAAAAAATTCTCCTCCAGCAGAGCTAGGCATCCAGCAACATGAAATATCGGGTGGAACAGAAACACACGAGGGCTCTCTTCCAGCCCAGCCCCACCAGCCTGGTGACTTTGGGCAGGTCGCTCAATCTCCTGGAGCCTGATTTTTGCTTAAAATACAGATTTTCAAGCTCTATTTAATGCCAGGAAGGTAAGTCAGGAAGAGACAACATGTATCTGTCTCATCAGGCAGGCTTGGGGAACGCGGCACTAGACTGGAATTCTTCCTCCAGGGTAAGATACTGCCCAGGAGGTATTCCCACCACACAGACTTGGGCTCCAGGCTGGAAGGTTCCAGGGAAGTATCAGGGTGCAGAAAAGATTGCTGAAAAGATCTCTTCCAAGTCCCTGTGTGTATCTCTTGGCCCCACCCTAGAGATTTTTATTTAATTGGTCTGAAATGTAGCCCAGGCAGGACATAGGCATTTGTAAATTTTTTAAACTACTCCCCAGGTGATCCATTATAACATGCCGCTGGGGTGAGAGCCCTGGAAGCCGGACTGTATTGGTGAACCACCAGGTGGCAGGCTTGAGCAAGCGTCGGTCTTTGGCTTCAGAATGATTGCAGCAGCTTTACAGAGCAACTCTTCTTTTTTGCCAGTGGGAGAAAATCCCCTGCAGAGGTTAATCCTCTTGACAGCAATTAATTAATACCAGAAAATGTCATGGAGGGTGGATTTTGGATTCGATGATGGAATTATTTAGGTCAGGCTAGAGTGCTGGAAATGGAGCTGGGTGTTACTGTGGAAGGGCTGGTTAACAGAGGTCGACCCTCAGATGGAACAGGCAGTATTCTTGGAAGAAGGTGTTAGATCTGATTGTAAGGGACTTGGTAAAAATAGAGGCGACAGGGCAAGAAAGGACTTAACGACTTGCAGGGGGATTCAGCGATGGCTGGCAACAGCAGCAGTGTCCAGGCCAGACTGTAGAAGTGCTGTGTGCAGACTGCCTCATCTCCAGCTGGCCTCGCCAACCTGACCATGTGTGGGGTGACGAGATGGTGGGGGCGTGTTTACAGGTCTCACCTCCGTCACTAGTCACTAGGTCACAGTGGAGTTCGCTGCACCCCACACGCCTAAGTCTAAACAGACACTGCGAAGCACCATGCTGTTTGAGAGCTCCCTCCAAGCTGCCTTCGTTTTCTAGGTGGAGCCCTGGCCTCTTAGATGGCTGCTGAGAATCTGCCGGCTGCCCTGTCCTTATTCAATACTTTGTCAGCAGCACCCACGTCTAACCATTTTGGGGTCAGGACCCCCTGGAAGAGTCTGATTGTTCTGGGACCTCTCTTGAGCAGAACATGCCCACACACCTCCAAGCACAACTGCAGCTTTGGGGTGGGGACTGTGCAGACCCTTAAAGAGCGCCTCTGGATCCTGAGTCACAGACCCCTGCACAGAAAGAACGTTTTAGCATTTTATTCATTCTGGGGATAAAGAGTCTGGCTTAGCATTCTAGATTTGTTCTTTCTCTCCAAGAGACCACCTGTGAATGGTCTAATTTCTTTGAGTGGGAGGTTCTTCAGCTATAATGTAGGTGATATGAGCTTTTTCTATGGATTTATATTAAGACTAAATAAAATAAGGGCTTCATATTCATTCTGCTAATTCACTAAGGGGAAAGTTTATTTCCATTTTAGGAGTGTGGGAAGCCATGTATACATGAAATCCCCAGATTCAACATGCCATCCCATATGTATTTGTATTGCTACCAGTAAGCTGGTGACAATAATTGAGATTTTTGCTTTTATATGTGTATGGCTGATACTGACTAGCAGAATCAAGAAACTTCACCAGCTATGATCAGGCTCTGTTCTGATTGGTTAAGTGCCTGAGTCTCAGCAGCTGCTAAATCTTTAGACTCACTCTCCCATTTCCCTGCCTTTAAGTCTGCCCACATTCCCAAAATAGCCTCAGATTGCCCCTTAAGGAATAATGATAATGAACAAAAGCCCTCTTCATTTAGTCTACTTGCAGAGAGTTCCAAAAGCATTTAGAACTCCTGGTGAACCAGTAAGGCAGTTAGTTTCCCTTCCTTTCACCACTTTGCTGTGGAAACAACTTCAGGCTTCAAGGGGGAAAATCTATTTACTCACAATGAACAGGGGCCAGGAGCAACAGGGTGGTGGTGGAGTATTGATATTTTCTGTCTTATGCAAATTTGTCATAACTTTGGCCTGTGTTATCACAGAGCCTGGTCTTCCTCTACCCCATTCATTGATTCACAAATATGTTTTTGCAGCCATCCCATGTTTTGCACAAGGCATGAATGTGCTAGAAATGGAGCTGGATGTTGCTGTGGGAGGGCTGGTTATAGAAGGGATACCCTCAGATGAAGAGACTGGGAAAAGAGACAAATCTGCACCCAGGGTGCTTCAAGTAGTGAGGGAAGGGGGCAGGTAGCCAGCAAACAAGCAGCAGCTCAGATGCAGTGTGGAAAGCACCAGAGGCCACACACAGATCGAGGGATATCAGGTGACTTTCCCAGTGGTGCCTGAGCTGCTGCTGGTCTTGTGGGAGGGGTGGTAGGGAGTCAGAGAAGGTGCCCAGGAGAGGACCTGTGTATCTAAAAGGACCCTCCTTGTTCTTTTATGAATGTGCTCTTTGTGAAGGAGAGTCCTGTTCCCTGGGGCCCCTTGGAAGACTTCGGGTTGGAAAGAGTGGATTTGGGTTTTCAGCAGGGAGATCCACCATCCCCTGATTTGATCTTCTGTTCTAAGTCACAAAGGGGATCAGGTGCCAGTGCAGAACCCATGGCCCAGCAGCCCCGCGGTCCATGCCCTGAGTCTTGGAGGAGCAGGGGACGCGTTTTCCTGGGACACAGGCGAGCCCTGTCCTGCTGCCTCCTGCCCCTCCCCAGTGCAGGGGACAACCACAAGGGGGCATTTAAGGGACACAAAGAGTCAAATGAGAAAGAATTTTGTCTTTCACATCATGGGAAAATAAGCCATGAAACTATCAGCAGAGGCCGAGGGAGGAAGTGGGGAGGGACTGTTAACAGATTCAGGGTTTCTGTGGGGAGCGATGGAATTAGTCTGGAATCAGTGACATTGTTTGCACATTTCATGAAAACGTTGAACTTCTAAACACCACTGAATAATTATACAGGTTTTTATTTGCTTCGTTTTTAAAGGAAAGGTGCAGGCAGGAAGACAGGAGGAAGAAGTATTTTATTTATTTTATTTAGTTGTTCATCTTGGTTGTTTTCCCTGCCCTGGGCCTTGAACCAAAGACCTTAGGATATGTGTGGGCTGCGTGCCCAGTGTGCTAAACCTCTAGGCCACCAGAGTGTGACAGAACTGTACATTTTAAAGAAAAATTTTTTAGAGTACAGGCAGGCAGACAGGGAGAGGAGGAAGAAGCATCTCTTTTATTTTTTTATTTAGTTGTTCACATTGGTTGCCTCCCCGCGGGGCCCAGGACTCAAATCCAGGGGTATGTGGCTTGTTTCTTAGGAGGCGATTGACCTAATGAACCACTGCTCTACCAGGGCGCACCAGATATGTTGAAATAAAATGAAAGCAGTCCTACAAAAATAGTAAAGGTAGATTTCAGGAAGAAGTGTTTTAAAAAAAAAAAACATATGTATCCTGTGATCCTAACCTTTTTGTGAAAAATGCATTTAAAAGCTGACCGCTGATACCTGGGAGGGAGCAGCTCATATCACTGGTTAATGGGATAGAGAGAGCACTAAGTTTTACCAGGAGAGTGTCTTTGGAGCCAAAGAGATCTGGATTTAAGATCAGCTCTGCTGGTGCGCCCTGGTGGAGCAGCAGTTAGGCCAATCACCTCCACAGGAGCAAGCCACAGGCCTCTGGGTTCCAGTCCTGGGCCTGCGGCGGGGTGTGGGGGGTGTGGGGGAGCAAAGTGTAAACAAGTTAGACTATATTCCTACTGTCTATAATTTCTCCGTGTTTCTTTTCCAATCAGGAAAAAAAATATATTAAAAAACAATAACCCCTCTCTCTTCCTGCGTGTCTGCCTGCACCTTCCTTGAAAAAAACAAAGAAGATACGCCTTGGTGGAGCAGTGGTTAGGTTGGTTGCCTCCAGCGGACACAGGCCACATACCTCTGGGTTCATGTCTCGGGTTCTGGAGGGAGATGGCCAGTGTGAACAGCTAAATGAAAATGGAATAGATTCTTCTTCTTCCTCTCTCTTCCTGACAGCCTGCGTGCTCACCTTCATTCCTGTCTTTACCTATCCTTGAAAAAAAAAAAAAAGGAAAAACAAGAACACCACCCCAGTGTACCTTGGTGGCTCAGGCACTAACCGCTGGTGACTGGGACATAGACTATGTAAAGCTCGTGTATGGTGGGGGAGAGCAACCATAAATAAACAAATAAAAGTGCTTCCTCCCCCTCTTCCTTCCTTCCTTCAAAATGCTGCTTCCTCTTCCCCTTCCTCTCTTTAAAAAAGGAAGATCCCAATAGCATCCTCCCCATGCCACATCTTTCAGTTATCACTCTTGGCACTTTCCAGCATCTCAGGAGCTCTTTGTGTCTGTGAAAGCGGCTCTAAGGATCATTTAGGGCCCCCGGTTGGACAGGGGCTTTAGAAGACTCAGAAAGGCCTGCATGTGTCTATGGGTTATGCAGATGGAAGCGCAAAGGGCTCCCTCCTCAGCCATTCCAACAAAGGAACGTAGTTTCGGAGCTGTTTCTTTAATACCCTGCACATTCTAAAGAGATCTCAGGCCTTGGGAGTAAAGGGCACCTTTGTTGAAAGAGTGTTTTCAAATTAAAATAAGCATTTATTATTGGGCGAAGATAGACCAGCTTTTTTGCTTTTCTGCCTTTTTTTTTTTTTTTTTTTTTTAATCCTTCAAATTCTTTTAGGCTCCTGTAGAGAAAATAAAACTGGAGAGAGCCTCTGAGCAGCTTGTGAAATGTGTGGGAAGGGCCTGGAAATTAAACACCTAGTCGGAGCTTCTGCCTGTACCAGCAGAGCTGAAACACTCTTCTAAGACAAGCAAAACAGGTGTTTTGATCACTTTGGGTCACTTCTTTCTTTCTTGCCTTTTTTCCTTTGTTTGCAATGAAGCTGAACCTCCTCTGGTCTGTTCTGGCAGGTGGTTCAGAGAAGCAAGGCAGCAGCAGCCAGAACGCACAGCATCCCGTCACCTGCCTGCGTAAGACCTCAGCCACTAGACACTCTGAATCTCTGCTTCCTGGTCTCAAGACAGGAATAATGCTCACTCTCACCTTGGCCGCCTCTTAGGGAACAAGGGAAAGAAAGCATTATGAGATATAAGTACAGGCACACCTTGGAGATATTGTGAATTCGATTCCAGATCATCACAATAAAGCCAATATCGGAATTAAGCAAGTTGCGCATTTTCCCGCGCATATACCCATTGTGTTTACACTGCATTGTTGTGTGGAAGTATTTTGTGTAAAAGAAGCAACGTACATACGTTCACTAAAAATATTTTATTGCTGTCAAGGTGCTTACCGTCATCTGAGCTGTTATGAAAATGACTGATAGATTTGCTGGATGCAGGGTCGCCACAGACATTCGATTTGTGGTGTCCTCTGGTCGCCTCACGGTGCAATATGCCACCAGGCAGAGTTCGCATGCATCCCCAGGTCCCTGGTTCAAGATCAGGACCCCGGGGAACAGCCAAGATGAGCAAATAAATAAAAGAGATAAAGTGCTTCTTTTTCCGCTCTCTCTTCCTGCCTGCCTGCCTGCCCATGTGCATTGCTGCCTGCGCCTTTCATTAAAAAAAAAAAATGTTTTTTAATTTGAACAAAGCAAATATCTGTGAAGTACAATAAAAGGAAGTTTGCCTGTATTACTAGATTTAATCATACTCTGATTCTAAGAGCAGTATTTTTTCTACCTGAATGCTTTTTTCAAAACACTGAATTAAAGACTTTTCTTTATGGTATATGCCGTGTACTTGTATAAATGCAAAGTGTTGAGCTATAACAAGATATGAGCGATTATAACTTTGTCTTGTTTTATTTCCCTCCTGCTTTTTCCCACTTGATCTACTAGAGTGGTGTTTTAACAGTTAAACTGGGTGGAGAGCTAGGAACCTACGTGATCAACAAGCAGACCCCAAACAAGCAAATCTGGTTATCGTCTCCATCCAGGTATGATCAGAGGTCAGAATCTGACCCTTTTAGTCTTGTTTGAAACAGGACCTCGTGAACTACTTAAGAAGGGTCACTCTCCTGTGTAAGCAAACCTTTCCTGATGTTTTACACCGCCGTGTCTTATTCTCAGGAATTCTCTGGTTACATAACTTCTAACCAGTGATGATGTGGCTGCTGCACCCAGATAGTGGGGTATTGGAGAGCTATTCTCTCTTAACTCACTGCCCTGCCTTTTCAAAAGGCACTTTTGATACTACGGCACCTAAATAAATTGTACTTTGTCTTCAAACCAAGTTAAAGTTTGACCTCTAGTTTGTTTTGAGCTTCGCAGCACAAGGTTGGTTGAATTGTCTTTGCAGAATTGGGCTGTGAGCTCTACGGAAGGGGGGAGCATTGAAAACTGCTACTTAATCTCTCCTGCCTTTTCCACTGACCTGCTTTCAATCTAGTGAACAAAAGTGTGCTGGAGACTGCCTGTGCTGCATCTCAAGGCCTGAAAACCTGCAGGGAGAGAGGGTCCTTATCCCTCTGGCTGCTGTTGAAGTGGCTGGAAGTAAAAGACAGACACCCACAAAAAGCACTCAGACCTAGTACTTCCAAAGAGACCATATTGACTGTGAAATGGGAAAGGCCCAAATAAAACCAGCATGGGGTTCTTTGAAAGCCTAAGGGTATTTGCATTTTTAAAAAATAAATTAAAAGTAACTCTTCTGTCCCAATGTTGCCATCATATTTTGGCAGTTACTGTTATATTGTTTATTTTGCTGTGATGTGTAATTCTTTGTTCAAAACAAAGCCTTCTGCCTCCTTCATCCCAACCTCAGCTAGGAAATATGCTATTATTCCACAAAAACAACTCCAGAAATCATTTCTTTTCTAGTGAGTACTTTCTATTCAAGTTCAGATCAAATTGCTTTTTAGACCCAGTGAGTTTACTTGAAGTTAGAAGGTTTTACCCTATGTGGCTCAATTAGCCTGTTCCCTTTAGCCTCAAACAATTTTCCTAACTCTGTGATGCTGCATGAGGTCTCTATATTTTTACCCTTCATCTTCTATCAGCCTTGGTGATCAGTGACTTTGTAAACACTGGACAGGGCAGCAAAACCAGCTGTGATGGCTCCACTAAGAGAATTCCATTGGTGTGCCCTGGTGGCTCAGGTGTTAAGCCTATGCCTGGACTGCAGTCCATGTAATAGTCCAGAGACCTGACTTCTTGGCCCCAGACTGAGGGGAACAACTAAATAAATAAAGTGCTTTCTTCCTGACTGTTGACAACCTAACTTCATTCCTGCCTGCCTTCCTCTTTAGGAAAAAAAAAACAGAATTCCATGTAGTGTTTGAAGACTGAAACAGTCCATATCATATCTGGACATGCCTCACAGCAATATGATTCTATTCCAGGTATATTTAAAAATATATACTACTGGATAATACTAAATTCCTAGAAATTCCAAGTTGTGCTCTTTAAAAAAAAAAAAATCTATAATTCACAACGGGAATCTAAAAAGAAAACTGGCCCAGTAGTCATTTACTTTTGTGAATTCTGTGTTCAGATTCCAGCATTTAGTGGATAAGTGAGGATTCTTGATGTCTTCATGGTCCCAGAAAATGTTTCACTTGAGTGTTTTCCTCCTCCCAATCTTGGACTTTGGGAAAGCTCTCTCCCTCAGTGCTCCCACCTCTATTAGAGTGTTACCTTGTACCATTTACCTGCTAGCATGTCCCCCACTTCACTAGGCCAAAAGGAGATTGAATTAGTGGGTACAACTTTTGTACATCTGGGGTTACAAGACATAACAAAATCAACCATACCTGGGTTGACACAGATTCCCACTATGGAGTGCGTGGAGTAGCCCATCAAATTCTCCATTTCATGAATTTTAAAATATTTCTAAAATATGGCTCATTCTGGTAGAGTAGCAGTTAGGTTAGTCACTCTAAGGAGCCCAAGCCCCGTACTCCTGGATTTGAGTCCCAGGTCCAGGGAGAAACAACCATTGTGAACAACTAAATAAAAATAAAATAAAATGCTTTTTCCTCCTCTCTCTTCCTGCCTCCCTGGATTCAAGTCCTGGGTGGGGGTTGGAGACAGGGGGAATGACCAGTGCAAACAACTACTAAAAAAATATTAAAATGCTGCTTCCTCCTCTCCTTTCCTGCCTCCCTCCTCTCGCCTTCCTTCCTGCCTGCACCTTTCCTTTAAAAAAACAGAAACAACAACAAAAGTCTGGTGATAACCAGAGACTTGGGAGAGGAGGGAATAGTGACTGCTTAATGGGTACCAAGTTTCCTTTTGGGTGATAAAAAACGTCTTGGAACTAAATAGAGGTAGTGGTTGTAAACATGAATTAGCTAAAATTGTAAGGATGATGGTGATGATGATAATAATGGAAGTTAGAGACAAATCATGTCACTGAGACATAAATGACTATAATCTTTCAAACACTGCTCTGACTTTGCCAGTGTCATCTATAAGTTAGAAAAAGCAAAAAATCAGAATATGATACACAGAGGTTCATCAATAATGTTCAGCTGTTTTTCAAGCCTTGAATTGTACTGTGAATTGTTCCAGAGGGTAAATTGTATGATTATCCTTAAACAGACCTGAAGAGAAGTCTTCATGCCTACATATTACTTTCTAGAGCCTCTCTCCGGTCACTTTCTTGCTGGCGAGAGGCTCTAGTGGTGGGCTAACTGTTTGGTATTTTTTGTCTTCCAGTGGGCCCAAGCGTTATGATTGGACTGGGAAGAACTGGGTCTACTCCCATGACGGGGTGTCCCTCCATGAACTGCTGGCCACGGAGCTGACTGAAGTCTTAAAAACCAAACTGGACTTATCTTCTTTGGCTTATTCCGGAAAAGGAAGTTGATGCCAATCCCAGTTCTAAAGAATTAAAAGCTACATAGCCTAGACGCCTGCTTCCTTCTGCAGCTGACTGTCTCCCTTTTTCCATTCTTGCTTTTGAGGACAGTTGCATTATGTGTGACAAATCTGTGGAAAGACTGTGTCATTGCCCACCTGAGTTTAGATTCTTAATTTCTGCTGATATTTTTTTTTTTTATTTGGAGTCTGATTTCCTTCCTTGAAGGATATCCCTTATCTTTCATAATGTTTGTATATTCATACCTTTATGTACAACCTTACCACAAAGAAAAATAAGAAGGAAAGCCCCAGGAGAACTGAATTGGTTTCACTACTCATTCTTTGAAGGACTCACTGAAACGTCATGAAGAGCATTTGTCTGACCTTGTCATTCTGTCTCAAAATGAGACTCATTAAGGAGTGGGCTAGGTGCACCCCTTTGGCTCAGCAGCTAAGGTGGAGGCCACGTGAAGCTCAGGATCTGGGTTTGTGACCCAGGGCCCCAGCGAAGGGAAAAATAAGGTGGTCTATAAATGCTTCCACCTCTTGAAAAGGTAAACACTTTTAAGCCCTTTAGTTCTGAAGTGTCAGTGATTGACAACTTGAGAATTCTCAGGCCTAACAGCATTCTTTCTCTGTGCTTTGTGCCTGCCAGAGTACGGCCTGAATAGGGTGACTCGGAGATGTGATGCCCTTCTCCCTCACAGACATATATATATATATATATATATATATATATATATATATATATATATATATATATATATATATGTATCTACACACATTTCTTTTTAAAGGAAAGGCAGAAATGAAAGTGAATAGGCAGGCAGGCAGCAAAAAGAAAGAGGAAGAAGCACTTATTTTATTTAGTTATGTTCATCTTGGCTGTTGCCCCAGGCCCCAGGTCATCATGAACCCAGGTCCTCAGGATATATGTGGATTCTACTGGACAGAGGCCATGCATGGGCTTAACTGCTACTCCATAAGGTTGTACCCTCACATTTAAATTTGTGTGTCTGTCTGCATTTATATGTAGAAATATACATATATACATACCTAAGAGTCAATATAGAACCAGTGACACAACACAACACAGTTCTAAAAATGTAAAATATCTCCCAAAGACAAGAGGGGAAAAGGCCAATTCCATAAGCTCATGTGTATAATATAACAAGATAATAAAGCTGAGGTGTGTTTTATCAATGTGAAGAGCCACACGAATGAGTGCATGAAAAGATGAAAAGAACTCCAGTCCTAGTCTTAGGTCAGCCCATAGTTATCTATCTGAGCAAGTTTCACTCACTCCCATTTGTTAAATGAGTGAGTAGAACAGGTGGGACTATACTTGATTCCTAACTCAGACATTTAGCTGTTCTTTCAAACAATTTAACAGGCTAGCTTTAATTCCCTCTAGTAGATGAAGGAATGACAAATTTTAAGCTATATAACAAAACAAGTTTATTAGTATTGCTCTACTAGAATTTCAGTTGAATTCATGTTCAGAAAACAATCCTTCATTGTGTTTTTACTGTGCTAAGCCAGTGTTACAGACAGAATGTTTATATTCCCCTCCCCACAAATTCCTATGCTGAGTTCTTACTCCCAAAATGATGGTATTAGGAGGGAGGGCCTTTGAGAGGTGATTAGGCCATGAGTACAGAGCCTTGTGAAGGGGATCAGTGCCCTTATAAAAGGGCCCCAAAGGACGCGCTCACTCACTTCTTTGAGGACAAGTTGTGTATGAGTGAGGAAGCAGACCATCATAGGCACTGAATCTCCTGGAGCCTTGATCTTGGGCATCTAGAACTGTGAGAAAAAAATATCTTTATAAGCCACCCAATCTATAGTATTGTATGATAGCTGCCTGAATGGACTAAGATAGCTTGCTATACCATATAATCTCATTTTAATATTTATTGACCTGCATTTCACACATGAAGAAACCAGGACTCAGTAGCATTAAACATCCAAACTTATGCTTCTCCTCTATTACATTCTTACTAAAGAAAGATTAGTGGCAAGTCTACTCAAATATCTGGCAAAGGCTTTTGTAGTGGGTGATCAAAACCACATTCCATTATAGAAAAAAATCATTAACAATAGAACAATATAAACACATGCTAAGTGGGTATTTAAAATATTTCCTTTCAGAAATTTTTTAGTCTGAATGGAAATTTTTAAGTGTGGTGGGTCACAATCAGTGAGAAAGTAAATAAAATGTGTGTATGTGTGATTTCTAGTAATGAAAGTTTCATTGTACCTCACTTACTTGTAAATTAGTTAAATGGTTCACTCACCTGTTGGGACACAACATGAAATTTAATCAGACAGCCAGAACATGAAAATGGAAATTAGGAAATCTGTGCTCTTAATTCGTCCCGATGGGTGGGCCTTTCAAACCTGTATTACTGTGTATACAGTTTTAACAATTTGAAGGCCCTGGGAGAATCCCTGTTTAAGGCATTCAAAGGGCTGCAAGCCCAAGAACAGCAGTCACGGGGAGAAATAAAGCTCATGCTCTGACGGGCAAACTGGAAAAGCACTGCAAGGTGGGACCAGTCCCCGCAACCCCCAACATGTACGCATGCGCAAACACACACGCACTTTTAGACCTTGGAGGGTCATCGCATTTATAGTATCAGACATGTTAAGGATCAGTTTTCAGAAAAGCACTGTAAGCTTCCAACATAACATGTCAAAGAGGTAAGAAAATTCGAATTTTGTAAAATTTTTTATTTAGCTTCCTAAGCAGACAAACCCCCTCAGTACTAGACAATAAATCTAGAATGACTCACCTCTCTCCAAAGTTACAGAGAACGTTTGGAATATACAAAAGAGAACTTGTTTAATCAGGTTTTCTAGTAATGAAGAACTTCGTTAAAATGACGTTCATTAGGCTGGCCCTGGTGGAGCAGCGGTTGGGTCAATTGCCTCCTACGGACGCAGGCCACATATCCCTGGGTTCGAGTCCCAGCACAAGGGGTACAAACAATGTGAACAATAAAATAAAAAATAAATGAAATGCTTCTTCCTCCTCTCTCTTCCTGCCTGCCTGCCTAATACCGCTTTCATTCCTGCCTGCAACTTGCCTTAAAAAAAAAAAAAAATTTTATTAGACTTTTAAAAATGTAATCCAAACTCAGCCACTTAGCTGCTTGTTGACACCAGCCTCAATTTCCTTATGTCAAATGGAGATGTCTAATGTGTGACACCCGGGCCACGTGCCAAACCAGTAATGGTATATATTATCACGTGTGGAACATAATTGCTTATTCAAATTTGGGGTTTTCCCCAAAAGTATTATCCATGACATCGTCTACTCAACCTCAGGCTTAGTCAAATAAATTCCTTACACTGATAAGGGGCTCTGATTCCTTAGAACAATTTTTTTCGTTGCCTATAGGCTTACATTCTACTCCATCTTCTGCACAGCTTTTAAAATTATGTGGTCAACTTCAAGTTTAATAGCATTAAGTAACAGATTGAGAATGGTGTTTGTCAAGCTATACTGCCTCCAAATTCTTATAAACCCATTGTCATCCCTAAACAAAGACCTGTGTCTATAAATATGAATGTTGTGTGGACTGGCAAAGTCGCCAAGGAAAGCTGGTTTCACAACCCCAGAGTACACACTAAAATTAAGTAAAGTTCTTTTAGGTTGTGTCCAGTTAAGTTCCTGGCATGAGTTTGTCTTTGCAGATGAAAATCACTACGTACAAGAAAGGCAAAGGAATGACATAGGTATGAGGGGGGGAAAAAAAAACTATATAGATATATGTGTGTATATATATATATATATATATATTTACACTGCTGTTAAAAATGATTTAATGGCTGTCCTATGTGTAACTATTTATTGTTCAAGTAAGAAATGCCTTCACACTCTGGGTTTGACTTCATTTGCCATGCTCAGGATCCCAATCAATGACACCTTTGGAATGTATATATAAGTGAATTCACCTATATCCTTTTACCCGGTTACAGAAACAATCTGAGCTCACAAGGTATATCCTTTCCAGATGTATTGTTTAAGATATACAGTGTTTCAACTCTCAACAAACTAGGTAGAATGAGAACATACCTCCATATGATAAAGCTATATTTTTCTTTTTTTTTTTTCTTAAAACCATAAGAGCAACAACACTTAAATCTCCAAGGTTCAAAAGTAATAGAAACTTGGTACACCCTGGCAGCCTAGTGGTTTATTCACCATGGTGCAGTTCACATATATCCAAGGTCCCCCAGCTCAAGACCCAGGGTTAGGGAAACAACCAAGATGAACAACTAAAGAAAATGAAGTGCTTCTGCCTGCCTGCTCACCTTCATTCCTGCCTGCACCTTTCCTTTAAAAAAAAAAAAAAAAAGAAATTAATAGAAGCAGATGAATTTAGAATCAGGGACTTCAAAGACAGGCATTGTAAGGCTGCCAAGGGTATGCAATGCACAAGTTAAGATATCACTATTCACAAAGATAGAATAAACACAACATGATATGAACAGTGACACCTGAGTTATGCTTTTGTTCAAAGCAGATTCATCTGATCCTGCTGGAATTCCTCCTGCCACTCCTTTAGCAAGTCTCAGATGTTAATCAAATATTCCTTAAATCTACTCCTGCCAACCCATTTCCATCTACCTCAGATTTAGTCATTTTAGCAAGTCAACTCACACTAGATGAGCTGATAAAAGAGCTCTCAGAGTCCTTCATCTTCAACTGCAGCAAGTGAAGAAGGTCCCTGCATAGAACCCAAAACTCCCTAGTTTTTGTCATGACTGGAAAAAACCAGGATAGTGGAAAAGAGACTGCCACAAACTTAAGAATTTTAAACATACGCAATCTTTCAACCAGTGTTTCCAAAGCCTTTATAATCCCCTATAAGGAACTTCCGAGAACGAAAAGGTCTTTCTCAAACCTCATTATAGCTGGGGAGAAATAACTTTCCAGATTGGAAAAAAACTCTTCCCCGATTGATACTAGAGTCAAATAATTTTGCTGCTTAATCTCATGGCTACATGGCAGTACAGCAGCATTTTGAATCGAGAATTTTAGATCAACTTCAAAAAAGGTTCCGATTTCTGAAACTTTTCCTTTTGTTCAGGTCCCTAGAGAGAGCCACCCCTTGATAGTTCTTCAACCCCTGTTAATTGATTTGGTGGTGATAGAGCATCATGCTGGATTTTTTTTTTTCCCCTAAAGAGGGAAATAATGCTAGAGATTGACATTAAAAATGAAGATAGTCTGGCACGCACTGGTGGCCTAATGATTAAGGTCACTGATGTAGTTCACATACATTCTAAGTACCCAGGTTCAAGACCCAGGTTAGAGGGGACAACCGAGACGAACAATTAAATAAAATGAAGTGTTTCTTCCCATCTGCTTGCTGCCTACTCCCCTTCATTCCTGACTGCACCTTTCCTTAAAAAAAATAAATAAAAAATCAAGGCACACCCTGGTGGGGCAGTGGTTAGGTTAATCACCTCCAAAAGAGCAAACCACATACCCCCAGGTTCTAGTCCTGGATCAGGTCGGTGGAGAGGGGAAAGAAACCAGTGTCAACAACTAAATAAAAATAAAATACAGATGCTTTTTCCTTCTCTCTCTTTCTGCCTACCTGCCTGCCTACTCACCTTCTAGCTGCCTACACCTTTCCTTAAAATAAATAAAACAAAGATCGTCAACTAAAGGAATAATATTCTTTATTTTCCCAGTCTCTGATGGCATTAAAGTTGATTATTTTTAAGAATCATTGAGTTGTTTTTAATTAGCTTTAACGCTTTAGCTTTTTATAAGTGCAACTATCCAAAAGGCAGAGGTAGAAGGGGCTAATCCAACACCACTTGTATCTCAAACTTTAGATTCGTCTTTGGAATAAAACAGGTTTTTTACTGTTTACAAGTGTTAGGACAGGTAGGTAGACATGAACTGGGGCAGACAAAGGACATGTATGAGTAGCTGACAAAATGGCAATGGTCTTGCGAACATAAAAGAACTATGCAGGCAAGAGCCAGAGAGAAACTACTGGGACCAAAGAATGTGGAAGGGGAACTTTGAAGAAGGAGAGAATTTGAAAGTACTAACAGTTATGCAAAACATCTGAGAGGGGCAGTCTTGAAACAGTTCACTAGATGGGCCCCTGAGATAAGAAGAGGGGTTATAAACCCTACCCAGATCAAGGCGGGTGCACTTCAAATTCCACCTCTTAGAGTAGTTAAGGCTGCCATTTGGGCCCCTCCCAAATGTACTTTCCTATTGTCTATTAAATTCTTGCTTAACTTTACTCCTCCTGTCTGACGTTTCTCAGTTCTTACTCGTTCATACTGCTAACACAAGATAATTTCTGGGTTACAAAAGTCCCCTCCATGCTTTTCTCCTATATATCCTCATTCCATCTCAGCTGCCACAATCAGACAGAAAGCAACCGGACACTTTTTCCTCGCTATAGCCAAAAACTTGGTAGCAGAAAGTAACTGCTCCAGATCCAGCAAAAAGATGCATGAAGTTGATTCTGAAGACAATGATCTATCCAATCAGTTACTATCATCCTTATGGGAAAATTCTACTGATGTCGGCAATATTTTTAGTTTACCTTTTATCAGGATTCGAACAGATTCCTCTAAATCTCTCCCCAGAATTAATCAATAGCCTCTAAGTAAGGAACTCTCTCAAAGCATAACACCTGTAACAGAAGAGCCCAAGGCTAATGTCTCACTATTCCTTACATTTGCCCTTGCACTACTGCAGTTTCACTTGTGAGAAACTTAAGGATTCGGGTTTTTTCAGGACCTCCCACCAATAGACATCATTGTCATTTCTCAGCAGTCAGTAGTGCCCACTCCTCACGTACTGTAACATCCATCCTATCTGAAAGAAAACTCTTCATTGTAATTGACTTACACAGTGCATATTTTAACATTCCAGGTGATGAAGTTGTCAACATTTATTTGCCTTCACCTGGGAAGAAAGATCATTTGCCTGCACAGTACAGCCTTGGAGTTTTACTGAAATCCCTACATATTGCTCAAAATTCTGAAGGCTATTATGGAAGATATAAAGTTTCTCAAAGCCTCTATGTTGCTGCAATATTTGGATGATTTGCTTTTTCACTGTCCCTCCAAATCCTCTTCACAGGGAGAAAAGCATCTACTTTCTAAAGCTTTTAGCCTCAAAGAGACACAAGGTCTCCAAGAGAAGTTTCAATTTGCTCAACCCCAGGTTTGATTTTAGGGCATGCAGTATCAGAATAAGATCTAGACCAGACAGACTTCAAGTTGTCTTAAGTTTCCCCTAAATACCAGCTGTGAAGGTTTCTTGGACTAGCTGGTTATTGCTAAAATTGGAACCAAATTTGTCTCTTATAAGAAAAAACCTGTATACCTCATCAAAAATAAATAGCCCTGAGCAATTTCTGTAGAAAGAACTGGACAGCATGCCCTTCAAGGCCTCAAGAGAGTTCATTAACCCATCTGCCCTTGGACATCATAATTATCAAATTCCTTTCTGCCCTCCTGTATGTGGAAAGGAAGGGATGGCTCTCGGGGTACTCCCCCAGAAGGATGGGGATCACCACTGAACCACCAGGTAGTAGAGCCAACACTGGATGCTCTCACATGAGGATACCCTCCTTGCCTCAGAGCCACTGTTGCTACTGCTCTTTTGGTTAAAGTCACTGAAGAAATCATAGTGGAACCCCTTTACCACATTCATGCTTCACACAATAGAAGCTCTCCTGAAATCCTATCATACCCCAAATTTTTCATTCAGCAGCCTTACCTCCAATAAAAACCTTTTGCTGACTGTCCCCCATATAACTCTTTCAGATTATAATAACTTTAACAAGCAATACTTCTCCCTCTAGAAAAGTTCCTCACAACTGCCTGACATGGTGACCACCTCCTGATCCTTCCGATGAAGTATGAGATTCTCCGCTGGGTAATGCTGACATGTAATGTTTCACTGGATTATATCTGAAAGGTGAAAATGGTAAATATTTTACTGGATAGGCAATATCAACACCCTTTGTGTAATTGAAGCATCACTTTCGATTTCAAGTACTACACCCCAACAAGCCAAGTTATACGCACTCACTGAGACCTGTATCCTAGCCGGGAACAAAACCGCCAGTATTTACACTGATAGTAGATATGACTTTAGAGACGCTTATGATTTGGGAATGCTGTGGGAAAAACATGGCTTCCTTACTTCCACTAGACACAAAATTTTAAATGGCGCCTTTGTCCAGGAATTGTTAGATGCTATAATTTTACCTACAGCTATTATTAAGATCCCAGGGCATTTTAAAGTGGACTCCCAAGAAGCTAAAGGAAATCATTTTGATAATATTTCCATGAGGAATATTGCTTGTCACAGTCCAAACAGACATTGTTTCAATTGATAACTTAGAGGAATTGACCAGAGATGCCCAATAATTGGCCCCCAAAAGGAAAACAGGAGTGGAAAAAATAACTGATGGAGTGAAAAGAGAAAGCTCTTATTTAGGCCAAATAAAGCTGAGTCCTATCAGAGATTCTACTATTTTCACTATTAACCACTGTACTTGTGGTTACACCCTTGGTCCACTGATAAAATGAGAGCACTCATAGATCAGTATTAGTGGAGAAATACAAAGTTCCTACCTTACTTGTCCTGTCTGTTCAAAATACAATCTAGACACTTAAAACTGAATAATGGCCCATTCAAGGTCTGGCAATTGGATTTCATAGTTACTTCTATCTCATGGATATAATTACATTTTTGTTATGATCTATGTTTTTTCACTGGACAGTCTTTCCCTTCTACAGGCCACTATAACTAGACAGTAAAACGGGACTTGGTAAGCCTAGCCATTCAGCAAAATTGATTAATTAGAAACTGAGGATACTATGACATTTAATTAACAGTCTAACAGATAGAAAAATCTGGATGGGAGAAACTCAGATAATAGACTGGCTTTCCACTGACAGCAGGGAAGACTTGTGATCAGCCTGATAAGTTAGCAGGACCCCCACCAATCAAGGGTGTATCTGCCATCACCAATGCCTACAGAATTCCCCAAATACCTCGCTTTCTGCCTACTTGCTCCTTCAACATGTGCTTTTCCTGTATAATCTCTTTAACCCGTATAATTGAGAAAGTGGATGAGGCAGAGCAGGTCTTCTACTTCCTCAACTGGTGCCTCTTGACAATAAAACTTCCTGCTTCCAACACGCAGTGTCCAGCTTTGGGCTTTGCTGCACACAGGCACACAAACTAGACTATTCTGTAACATGCCAGCCTCTGCTGTGGTCAGGAAAAGATTATATAACTACCTGGGGAACATCTCTGAAACTCCCTGTAGATGAAGGAGTCCACTTGATGGCCAGCTGCTTTGACAAGTTTGTATGTTTGTCAGGTTTTGCCACATTTTCACCATATCTTCTATAGTCACATGGTTTCCTTGAAATCACCCACAGTACTATTATAAATCAATTGGCCAAAATTCAGGGGGACCCTCCAAATACTTTAACCAAAACCATTGCCTCTGGACCTTCAACACCTCAAATCCAACCTTCTGGAACTCAAACTCGTAGCTTTTGAGAGAGTCTCAGGATCTCAGTGACCTAATCTCTGCCTCTTCTGAGGAGCTGATTAAAGGAGATACCCTTCAATACTGGAAAGGCCTAACTGCCTCTGGCAAAAAGCACCAGGTTCTGGTGGAGCAATCTTTTCACAGAACACTCTAGGAAGGTGAAGGACAAACAACACACCCTAAAAACTGGAGGTTTTATTTATTAGAAAAGCCACCTTCAGGAAAAATTCTCTTCAACTGCCCTGGAAATGATGCCATCAAGTACACTGAAGAATATTCATGCAATTGAACTTCAGGGAACACATTCTTGGATTCACTGGGTTCACTGACTGGAACTGCATGTCATCTGGTGACTTAAAAATGAAGATTTCTAGAAACTTGAAGCAGACATCTGAGAAAACAATCTTCCCAAAATTGTTAAAGAAGCTTGTATACATTCCTTTCATTGTTGTCTATGTACCTCATTCCTTTGGAGGGAAAGTTGGTGCTCTTGCCTTCATTTCCCGAACTATGATAGAGAACCTTTCCTTGACTCCAAGGTAAGAGCTAGTGTCCAGAGGCTGTACACCCTGTTTATGTGACCAAGGGCAAACAAGCATAGGTCCTTCCCCTGCAGCTGATCAGAGCTATCAGTAGACTCTGCAGAGGTACCAAGGAGATAAACCTCTATCCCAGGGTGTAAAAGAAGTTCCCCTAGACCCACCTGACCGCTCAGCTCTAGCTAACAGTGACCCTGAGCCAGCACCGGTGCTTGTAATAAAGTGATGTTTCTCTGCCTTTCGAGTGCTCAGTTGTTAGTCTTCTCACCATCTGGAGGCCTTGCCATAACAAAACTACTATGAAAGAGGGAATATTTCTGATTGTTTGAGTCCTTAACCTAAGGAGAGCTAACTACATTCTGCAGTCAAAACAATTTCAGTTCAGGAACTGTCATTTGGCTCATGTGCAAAATTAGATATTTTAAAGGAAGGAAGCAGGCAGGAATGAAGATCAGTAGGCAGGAAAGCAGGGAAGAGGAAGAAGCATTCTGTTTTTTTTTTATTCAGGTGTTCATTTTACCACAGGCCATGAACCCAGGTCTCTGGGATTTACGTGGCCCACACCACACTTAACAGACTTAACACTGGAGCCACCAGGAAGTGCCTAAGATTATTTTTAATAACCATATAATCCTTGATCTGAGGAGGAAATAAGCCTCAGGATGAGGGAATAGTCTCAGGAAATAAGTGGCTTAAGTTTCCCCTAAACAATGAGGAGGAGCTAAGCCTTCACTGAACTATCTCACCAGCCCAAGCCTCAAGCTGTAAATAACTTCTGCTTATCCCAGCCATGAACAGACGGCCCTGATCCTACTAAACAGAAACCAGTAATGGAAAAAATTCCAGAGACCTGCCTCCACACCTCCGTTTTAGTCTAGCCCACCGGGAAACCCCTGCCTAGAAAAACGGCGGCTCACTCCTGCTCGGGGTGCCAGTCTTTGGAAATCACTCCACTGGTACCCGCAGGTGCTAATAAAATCCTTTCAACTCTCAGGAGTGCCGGACGCCTGTTGCTTTCCACTGGCCGAACCCACCTGCTGTAGATCTACTAGTTGGGAGGCAAGGAAGTGTCTGTGTGGGGTAATAATATCATGTGTTGTACATGAATAAACACAGTCCTTGTAAAGTCCAAGGACCTGGGTCAAGACCCAAGAAACTGGTGAACCCTGGTGGAGTAGCGGTTAGATCCACTCTCTCCCACCCAGTGCAGTCCACATGTGTCCCAGGGCCAGGACAGCCAAGGTGAACAGCTAAATAAAAACAAATTAAAGTGCTTCTTCCTTCTCTCTCTTTCTGCCTACTTGCCTGCTTGGGTTTAAGACCCAAGGGTGAGAGAAGGCAAAAAAAATTAAGGAACAATTGCATCAGTTATGCAAGTACAAAAATCTAACCTGTTTTCTTTTGATCTATTTAGCCCACAGGTTTTCAGTTTTTGTTTCTGGTTAAGCTCTTGCATACAAATGGGACTTATATATTATTTAATTCTACATTTGTATACTTATTGTTAATTTCTGTATTTGAAGGGGCTTAAACGGAACACTTCTTCTCTCAGAATTGGTCTCTTATACATGCCCCACCTGGACAAAAAGAATTCAAGGACAACAGAGGACAACCCTATAAGCAAAGGTCTAACCCTGTGCCCATTTCCTTAATCAAAGAAATCATCTGCCCTAGGCCTCCACCCTTTCCTAATCCAGAGTGGTCTTTTCCAAGATGCCCAGAGCAGGCTTTTTCCAATATTTATGCATTGGTTTGTGCAGGTAGAGGTTAACTGAGACCCTGTTGGAGTGAAGTTTCTGCCCTTACCATAGATGATTTAGATACTTACTCATCTACAGAAACGATCTTTTCTTACAGAAAACTATCTTTAGGCAGGGAAAACATTTTGAGGATCAATTTTGTCATAAGAAGTCATCTTCTCTGGGAAGACCTCCTCCTCTCTCCCTGTGGCCCCAGGCTTCTTTTTCCATTCCTAAGCATGGGATATAAATCTTTGGTCCATCTGATCTATCCTAGAACTCAGTCATAAAAATTCTCCATATGTATGTCATTATTTTTGGTCTTTTCTCTTAATTCTGTCTCACACTAATTCGTTTGCTCAACCAGCCTAAGACCATCAGAGGGAGAGATCAATATTCTCCATGCCCTTGCAGTTAAAGTTGATAAATCTATAATAATATATTTTTATCATCCAAAGTCTACAGTTAATATTGGAGTTCATGCTTGGTATTCCATATTCTATGGTTCTGGACAAATGCATAATAACATATCCATTATTAATTACAGTGAAGGAGTTGAGGGCATAATAATCCAAATTTTGCTGCTCTCATATATTGACCAGTTTGAGATGAGAGCACTTGAAAGAGCACATTTAAGGAGAATTTGTTATCTGAACTTCCTTCACCTGCCTCCTTTGGAAGCAAATGAAACTCCCTTGTCATAAATCCCCTCCCTGGGAGTTTCATCAATCAGGAAAGATTGGCTCATCACAGGAAAGGAGACTAGAAATCAATACCACACCCAAAGAAATTGTTATAAACTATCTTATCGCTCGTTGTAGAATAATCCCCACCAGGATGTCCAGAAAACACCTTCCTTCATGTCACACTTTGGCATGTGGGCAATTTTGAACTAAAGTCACTGTAGGCCTGAGACACTTTTATTAATCCTGTAACTACCTACATGAGAATTGAGAATATTAACTAGAAATAGGGGTGGGTTTTTTAAACTATAAATAACCTATTATATGGCAGGACAAGCATCTAATTACAGAATATCTCGTCATCCTATGAGTCACCCTCTCCTGGGTCATGTGTCCTCTCTCCTTGAAATCCTAAACTCTTATTCCTGGCCTTAGCTCAGGAAGGGCAGAGGCTGAGGAAAGAGCCTCAGTTAGGGAAAGGACAAATTGTTAGAGGAAGTGCAGAAGCTTCTGTTTAGCCTCCAGGGCCTTCATTGTTCTCAGTCCAAAATAACTGCAGGCGGGAAGGGTGCATTTTAAGAAGACCAAATCTGAGAATCTTGGGGTAACCTGTTTTGAGCACTTTCACCCACCTGGTATTAATTTGATTGCTTGACTAGGACAAGAAAAACCCTTCTTCACCACTACACCATTTATTCTTTTAAGCAGCCATTTATCTTTTCTAAAAACTATTTACTCTCCTCTAAGTGGTTTATATGCCCCATCTTCTTCCCCAAATTTCACTATGTTTTTGGACATTCACATTTTTTTCCTATGATACCTCCATGCATGTTAAAAGTTAACACATTTGGCATGTCCTGGTGGAGTAGCGATTAGGTCAATCACCTTCGAAAGGACACAGGCCACCACGTACCCCTGAGTTTGAGTCCCAGGTCTGGTGGAGAAACAACCTTTGTGAATAGCTAAATAAAAATAAGACAAATTCCCTCTTCCTCCTCTATCTTCCTGCCTGCTTGGCTTTATTTGTGTCTGCATCTTTCCTTAAAAAAAAAAAAAAAAAAAAAAATTTGCATACATTTTCTCTCATTAATCTAGCTGTTTATTTTATAGACTCAACTATCAAACCTGGTTAGAAGTAAAGTCTACAACAGTATCATTCAGCATAATTTTACTGCTTAAAAAGTATAAGGGGTCCTATGAAGGCCAAGGAACAATTCTCCATTTCTCTGAGGTTCTTCACAGTCTGAAGAAACAAATTAACATTGGGCATTGTGGGGTTCAGGTCGCTCAAGGGATCCATGACAGTCAGGCGAATGAGCAAGCAGAGATTTAATTAGAGAGTAAAGGAATGGAGGCGACCAAGGGAGATCCAGACCTGGGCAGGCGGCCTGGGTTTTTAATGAAAAACCCACATGGTGAGAAAGGAGATTGGAGAGAAGGTTGCCAGGCCAGGTTTCAGTTCCTGACTGGGCAAGGTGAAATTGTCCTCTGAAGTTATTGGTGGGCTTCTTCAACCCCTGCCACTCCTTCATTCCTTTGTGCAGAGGGTCCATTCTGGTCACGTGCTACAAGTGGGACATATCCCACGTATCAGACTTGTGTATGGGCTTTCCTTATCAATCCTGATGATTGTATGCATTCTTTTTTCCTCAGCTGGGTGGCTCCAGGGACAATTCACTGTCCTGATATCCCAACTTTGATCCCAGGCCTAAGCTTGCTCTTGTTGGGGTCCTGATAGGCATGATCAGTAAGAAAGAAAGCCTAAATTTAATAGCATATGTAGGAAAATTTACATGGCAGTAAATTCTGAGGTAACTAGAGTAAAACAGACTTCTCTCCTGTATGAAGCATGAGAAAGAGGGCCTGGGGTGTCAGGAAGAGAGGACGGGCTCTTCATGAATGAGGAGGGATGACTCAGCCTTATTCTGAAAGTAAAGATAGTTTTAGTTTCCCTATCAACATTCTTCTAGAGGATAACAACAGTGATCATACCTCAATTATGGGAAGGGTGGAGGCTTAGGTAATGGTGATGACTTCTTTGATTAAAAGTATGGCAAAAGGGAAAGGCAGGACCTTCTCCTGTGTCCCAGGTTTGTCTTCCATTGTCCTCTGCAATCTTCACTGCAGAGTGGGGCACCAACAGAAGATCAATTCTGAGTCTTCAGTTTTGAGATTTTATTTTTAAGTATGGAAACCACTGCTCTACCCTATTCTACTAGTCGTAGTACATGGTTTTCAGAATTTCTCGAATTGACATGAGACACCAATTCTAAACCCTCAGAGGCCCCTCTCACTATATCCCCTAGCTAGTCAAGAACCCTGTCCCTATTTGGGCTTCTTATTTTTTCTCTCCCTTTGAAGTAGTCTTTTATACTATTTTGCACATCAACTCTAGGGTCTTTCTTATTCTAGATCTGGTAGCCAGTCCTTTGAAACCCAAGTGAACTGAAGGCTTTCCCAACACTCTTTGGCATAAGGATTATTTCAAATGAAGGTCTACTGAGGCAGACTCAAGTGAAACTTTTAGCACTCTTTTAGCTACCAAGAAGAAACAAACTTGGGTCGATTTCCCAGATTTAGAGTTATCTCCAAAAACAACTTATCAGAGCAACCTATTTATATGGCAAGGTAACAATCAACATATAGGGCATCTAGTCTTTTAGTTGTGTGAGACCTCTTTGACTCCTTGAAACCCCATGCTACTCAGAAGATAATGGGACTTTCCTGGGATGGGGCTTTTTTAAAATAGTATTTTATTAAGATAATTTTGTTTTATAAATGAATATAAACTCATATGTGTCATTTCCCCCTATGTGCTGGTTCCAATTCCTCAAGCATATGTCAATATACCCTGCCTTCCACCAAATTACAAATCATTCTTTGCCATTGTCCATTAGACCCACTTGCACCACACCCCCCATCCCATTCCCTGCTGGTAACTTCAGTTCTATTCCAATGTTCAAAGGTTGGTTTTGTTTCATCTGTTCCTTTGCTTTGTGTATTCACAATCCACCTAAGAGTCAAATATCTGGCATCTTTCTTCTTTTGACTTATTTCACTTAGCATAATCCCCTCTAGATCCATCCATGTTGATTCAAACGACAGGATTTCATCTCTTCTAAGGGCTGTGTAGTATTGCATTGTATATATGTATTACATCTTCTTTATCCATTCATCTGACATTGGGCACTTAAGTAGATTTTAGTTCTTAGCTATCCTGACTAGAGCTGCAACAAACATGGGGTGCATAAATCTCTGAAAATCAGTGCCTTTGTAACTTTTGAGTAAATACCCAGAAGAGTGTTGGCAGGATCATGTGGGATTTCCATCTTCAACTTTTTAAGAAATCTCCACACTGTTTCCATAGGGGTTTCACCAATTTTCGCTCTGACCAACAATGTAAAATTATTCCCTTTTCTCCACATCCTCACCAACATTTGTTGTTTGCGGATTTTTATAAAATAGCCAATCTCTCAGGTGTAAGTTATCTTGTTGTTTTGACTTGCATTTCCCTAATAACCAGTGAGTAGGAACATCTTTTCCTGTGCCTGTTGGTCATCTTTAAGTCTTCTTCTTCTGCAAAAAAAAAGGTCTCTTCCATTCTTCTGCTCATTTTTTGTCTGAATTGCCTGTTTTTTATTATTGAGTTTTATGAGTTCTTTATATATTTTGGACTTAAGCCCTTGTCCAAACTCTAGAATTCATGTATCTTCTCCCAATAGGTAGGTTGTCTTTTTATTTGGGTGATGCTTTCTTTCACTGGGAAGATTTTTAGTTTGATGTAGTGCCATTTGTTTATTTTTATTTTTGTTTCCCTTGATGCAGGAGTTGAGTACCGAAAGTCCTCTATAAGGCTGATGTCAAGAAATGTCTTTTTTAATATTGTCTTCCAAGAAACTTATGGTTTCTGGTCTTATGACTGGAGAGGCTTATGTCCAAGTCTCTAGCCAATTTTAAGTTAATTTTTGTGAATGGTGTTAGAGAGTGATCTAGTTTCATTATTTAGATGTCCAGTTTACCCATCACCATTTATTTTTTCAATTTCTTGCAGTAACTTAAACAAATTAAAATAAACTAATATGTGTAGGTTCCCCATATGTGCAGATTCCCCATTCCTCAGATATATGTCAACACAAGCTGTCCTCCACCAAATCACCAAGTATTCTTCACCACTGTCTGATGGGCTCCACCACCACTTACAAACCCCCTGCCCCATCTTATTCCACGTTGGTAACCTCAGTTCCATTGCAAGTGTCCAAGGATTGGTTTTCTTTTGTCTGTTCCTTTATTTTGTCTATTCACATTCTACCTATGAGTGAGATCATATAGTATACATCTTCCTTATTTTCACTTATTTCACTTAGCATAATCCCCTCTAGATTGTTCATGTTGATTCAAATGATAGGATTTCATCTCTTCTAAGGATTATGTAGTATTCCATTTTATATATGTATATATATATCTATATATTGCATCTTCTTTATTCATTAATCTGAGTTGGGCACTTAGTTTCCAGTCCTTAGCTATTGTGAATAGTACTGTAATAAACATGGGGGTTTATAAATCTCTGTGAGTAACCAACACCATTTAGTGAGTAGACTTTCTTTTCTCCATCATATGCTTTTGGCTATTTTGTAGTAAATTAACTGACCATATGTGAGTGAGTCAGTTTCTGGTGATTCAGTTCTATTCCACTGATCTGTGCCTGTGTTATTATTCCAGTACCATATAGTTTTGATCACTATCACTTTGTAATATAGCTCAATATCTGGGAATGTATACCTCTAAATTAGTTTTTTCTCATAGTTGCTTTGACCATTCAGAGTCTTTTGTTGTACAAATACAACAAATACATACAAATATTAAAAGTTTTTTCCTATTTCCTTGAAATGCGCCCATATGATTTTGATGGGGAATGTATTCAACCTTTATATTACTTTAGGTAAGATGGCTATTTTAACAGTTGATTTTTCCCAACCATGAACAGAGGATATTTTTCCATCTCTTTGTCTTCCTCTATTTCTTTTAAGGACTTACCGTTTTCATTGTACAGGTCTTTCACCTCCATTGTTAAGTATATTCCAAGGTATTTGATTCTTTTTAATTCTATTTTATTTTTCTTTCTTTTGTTTTTCTTTAAAGGAAAGGTGCAGGTAGGAATGAAGGCAAACAAGCAGGCAGGAAGAGAGAGGAGGAAGAAGCACTTTATTTATTTTTACTTAGTTGTTCACAATGGTTGGTCACCCTGCTCCTGGGTCTAGAACCTGGGACCTTGGGATGTATGTGGGACTGCACCCAAGTGTACTAGACCACAAGCCACCAGGGCACACCTTATTTCCATTTTAAACGGGTTCGTTTTCTTGATTTAATTTTATTTCGGTGTATTATTTGCATATAAAAATACAACAGATTTTTGTGCATTGATTTTGTAACCTGTCATTTTACTGTATTTATTGATTAGTTCTAGTAGTTTTTGACAACGTTTTTAGGGTTTTCAATGTATATAATCATGTCACCTGCAAATAGCGATTTTTACATGCCCTTTTCCCATGTGGATCTCTTTTATTTCTTTTTCTTGTCTAATTGCTGCATGGCCCCCAGTATGATGTTAAATAGCAGTGGTGAGACTGGCTTTGCCTTGTGCCTGATCTTAAAGGAATTGTTTTTAATTTTTCATCATTGAGTATGATGGTTGTTATGGTCTTTTCATATATGGCCTTAATTATGTTGCAGTATGTACCTTCTATCACCATTTTATGCAGAGTTTTTATCATAAATGGGTGTTGGATTTTGTCAAACGCTTTCGCTGCATCTATTGCTATGACCATGTGGCTTTTCTCATTACTCCTCTTGATTTGATGTATTGCATTAATAATTTATGTATGTTGAACCATCCCTGGGATAAATCTCACTTGGTCATAATGGTTGATCCTTTTAATGGATTGGTGTATTTGATTTGCTAATACTTTGTTGAGAATCTTTGCATCTATGTTCATCAGAGATATAGGTCCTAATTTTCTTTATTGGTGACATCTCTATCATCTTCTGGTATCAGTGTGATGTTAGTCTTATAAAAAGTGAACGGGAATGTTGCCTGTTCTTCAACGTTTTGAAAGAGATGAAGAAAAAAAAAAAAAACTTCTCTGAAGTTTTGGTAAAACTCCAGATGACTATTATATCATCTGGTCCTGGGACTTTTATTTTTAGGGAGACTTTTGATTACCTCTTCAATTTCCTTGCTTATGATAACTGTGCTCAGGTTTCAAATTCTTCAAGGTTCAGTCTTAGCAGACTGTACTTTGTCAAAATCTACCCATGTCCTCAAGGTTGGCCACTTTATTGGGATAGATCTGTTCATAGCAGTCCCTTATGATGTTTTGTATTTCTTGATACTCCCCTTTCATTTCTGATTTTAGTTATAAGAGTTTTCTCCCCTTTTTCTTCATAAGTCTAGCCAATGGTTGGTCAATTGTGTTTATTTTTTCAATTAACCCACTTTTGGTTTCACTGATCTTCTGGATTATCTTTTTATTTTCTATTTCACTTATTTCTGCCTAAATTTTTATTATTTTCTCTCTTCTATTGATTTTTTTTTACTTTAATTGTTCTTCTTTCTCTAGTTCCTTTAAGTGTAGTGTTAAGTTGTTTATTTACAGTTTTTTTGTTTCATGAGGTGGGCTTGATGAGATGAACTTCCTTCTTAGTACTGCTTTTGTTACATCCCAGAGATTCTGTAGCATACATCTTCATTCTCATTTAAGAATTTTTAATATTCTTCTTTGATCTCCTCTTTTACCCAAGAATCTTTCATAAGCATTTTGTTTAGTGTCCAATTCATTTGAGGTCTTCCAACTCTTTTGTTGTTGTCGATCATAGTTTTAAGCCACTGTGGTTCAAAAGATACTTGATATGATTTCAATCTTTGTAATTTATTGAGACACGTTTTGTGTCCCAACATATGATCTATCCTTGTGAATGCTTCATGCACACTTGAGGAGACAGTGAAATCTGTAGTTGATGGATGAACTATTCATTATAAGTTTTTTAGGTCAAACTGTTCCAACTGGTCATTTAAAGCTGTTGTTTCCTGTTAATTTTCTACCTGGTTAATCTGTCCATTGCTGCAAGCAGGGTGTTGAAGTCTCCTACTATTATCGATGTCTCTTGTTGGTATGATAATACTTGCCTTATGTATTTTGATGCTCCTTCGTTTGGTGGATATATGTTAATATGCACTACGTCTTCTTGTTGGATTGCCATAATCATTATATAATGTCTACCTCTGTCTTTTGTTCTCCTTTTTAGTTGGAAGTCTATTTTACCTGATATAAGCTTGGCTGCTACTACTTTTTTTCTTTGTTTTTATTTTTGGTTGCCATTCAATTGTATGATTGCCTTCCAACCACTGACTTTGACCTATGTTTATCCTTTGATAGAAAGTGAGTTTCCTGAATACAATAGAAAGTTGGATTATAATTTTGAATTCATTTGGTCAGTCATTTGACTGGTGAATTCAGTCCATTAATACTTAGGTTATTGATATGTAATTGTTGCCGTTTTGTTAATTGTTTTACAGATGGTGGCTTTGTTCTTTTCTTTTTCTTCTTAGGTGGATTAAATGCAGTCATTTTGATTCATTTCCCCTTTTTTCTTCTTTGCTTTTTCACTGGAGATGTGTTTCATGTTATCCTGTGGTTTGTATCAAGAATTCTGTTTTTCTCCTGTTTATATTTGAAAAAAACTAGTTTTGCACTCATTCTAACTAACCATATTTTAATTCTTTCCTCCTCCCCACTTTCTGTATTTTGCTGTCTTACTGCTTTTAAGTGGGATTTAATTAAACTTTATAGAGCATCCTTTGGTATTATTTGTAGAGATGATTTTGTGGTGATGAATTTTTGCTCATCAGAAAAGCTTTTTTATCATACCTTAAATTCTAAATGATAATCTTGCAGGGTTAGAGTATCCTGAGTTGGAAATCCTTTTCCTTCAGCATTTTGAATACATCATGCCATTCCCTTCTGATTTGAAGAATTTCAATTGAGAAATCTAATGGCAATCTTATGGGGCTCCTTTTACGTGACTCATTTTTCCCTGACTGCTTTTTAAAAATTCTCCATCATTTGACATTTTGATGATGATGTGTCTTTGTGTAGGTCTGTTTGGACTTCTTTTGTTTGAAACTCTGAGATTCCTGGGTCTGGAGGCCTGCATCATTCCTCAGGTTAAGGATATTCTCAGCTATTTTTCTTTGAATACAGCTTCTGCCTCCTTTTTTCTCTCCTTTCCTCCTGGAACCCCTGTTGCAAATCTTCCTCCTTCTGATGTTATTCCAGAGGTCTCATATGCTTTTCTCTTTGCTGGTTTGCTGGAGTGCATTCCTCTGCCCTATCACTAATTATATTTGAGGCTTCATCCATCCTACTTTGAGTCCCTCCAATGAGCTCTTTAGTTCAGCTATTGTGCTATCTTTGAAATGTTTTGAGCTGTTGTTCTCTTTTTTTCTGGATTTCTTTTTCTTCCTCTATTGCTTTCTTGATTTCCATGAGTAGGTTTATCACTGTTATCCTAAATTTATCCTTAGGTATTTTGCATATTTCTATTGCATTCAGATTTTCCCCTGGGTTTTAATTGAATCCATCATTTTGTGTATATTTCTCTGTATCTTCACTCTGTTTGGCATTCTGTTTTTATTTCTGTGTGTTAGATCTCCCTGAGATGATGACCTTATGTAGGATATCAACTTGCACTGAATAAGCCTGGATCTTCATTTGAACAATGGGAGTTCTCTTGCTGTGTGACATCACCACTAGTTGAATTTGTTGAAACTCTGAAGTGAACTCTGTGTTGGCCCGCGAGTCTAGCCTATAGGGTTGAAGTGTCCATGGGGGATAGAGCATCACAGGTCTAAGTGGTAAAGTCCACCTGTGAATTGCTGATGGCTCACAATCAGCAAGCAATGTAGTTTCAACTCCGCCCACAGAATGGCACTAGCTGGTAGATGTTGAAGTTTCCTCTTTTCTGAGAGACTCTCTTCTTCCAGAGATACTGTTCCCCTGAGCCCTTAAGCCTGAGGGTGGGACTTCTAGTGAGTGGGTGCTGCAGTTGCAGCACAATAATGATGGGAGGGGTCAGCCATTTCCCTTAGATGCTTTCCAGTTATGGCAGTGACATGCATATTTCCCTCAGGAACTGTAGCTAAATTTCCTGGGTCACTGGAACTATCTCCGCCCTGCATTGAGACCCTGCCTCTCCCAGTGATCCTCACCCAGCTGGGCAAGTTGACTGTCGCCAGAGCAAATCTCCAGGAAGTCCACTTCTTTTTAAGGCTCTACCTCCTCTGCTGTAGTTTAGCAGATTTTTTCTTCCCTTGTGGCACAGAATCCCAAAACCATGATGTAGCTCTGATACTAGATGTTTTTACCTACCATTTTTATGGTGTTAAATGTTGCTGCTATTTATGCAGTTGTCAGTCCTGCTTTTTCTCAGTGTTTGTGTCTGCAATATAGGTGCTTCCTCATTCTGCAGGAGAAGGCAAGTCTGGATTCCTACCAGGTCGCCATCTTGGATTATTTCTCCTAGGACTGGACTTTTTTATTCTAAACAGGTGTGTACCCAACCCTGAGAGGCAAGTTATCCAGCTGCAGGAAAATTAACTGACAGTTGAAAGAGGAAGTTCCATTGAAATACGTGAAAAACAATCACGCCGGACAACCAGTCTACACCTCATAGAAACAACATGGTGTATGCAATGTCCCCAAGTTGCAAACCTCATTATACATTTCCATATCATTACTAAACTTGAATGAATTCTTTGAATCCTTCTAGGTGGAATTAAGAGCTTGGTTCCCAGGTAGAGATTCGCTCTCCATTCTTCCTTCATTTTACCTGAGGTTTTGGAAGTGCTGAGTAGAACACCTGAGCCTTGACTGTAAGACTCCCAGTAGGAGAAAGGGCTTCACCCAGAGTACCAGCAAATCACTTCATGAGGGAAATATGGTATTTTCTGACTGGATAGGAACTCTAGAATAACTGACTCTCCTTGAAGGTTCATCTCAGAGATGACATTCATAAACATAGTTCTCATACCATTTTGGTAGCTTAGGCACTGAGAGTCATTAAAAACTAGACTCATTCTAGAAAACACCCACACTCACCCTTGAGTATGTATTCCTTTCCTCTCCTGTGCCTCTTTCTAACTCTCCTTGAATTCTTTCTTGCCATGGTTCAGAAGAACTTGAGGGGTTGCATTGAAATTCCTTTGCAGAAAAAACTCTTCCAGCTTGAGGTGATGCTGGCAGGAGAAAAATGGACCCTGCTTCCTGCTCTGGATTGGCTGGTCTGTTCTGACATTGCTTTTCATGAGGGCTTTATTTGAAAAAAAAATTTTTTTAAGGAAAAATGCAGGGAGGAATGAAAGTGAGTAGAGTAGGCAGACAGGCAGGAGGAGACCGAAAGAAGCATTTTTATTACTTTACTTAGTTGTTCATCTTGATATTCCCCCCAAGTCCTGATCTCAAACCTGGGTCCCGGGGGTGTATGTGGACTGTGCCCAGTGGCCTGAACTGGTAGGTCACCAGTGTGTATCCCATGAGGGTTTTCTGCTTCAATAGGATCAAGGTTCAAAAATCCAGAGTAACCCTAATGAGTAGAGTCTTGCACGGGCTTTAGGGGGAAAAATAAGACGAATAAGAAGAAAATTAAAAGACTGGAGGAAGGGGCGCCCTGGTGACCTAAAGAATAGATCTGCAGCCCCTGACTGGCATAGTCCACATACATCTGGGTTTGTGACTAGGGCTGGGAGGAACAACCAAGAAAAACTAAATAAAATAAAGTGATTCTTCCTTCTCTCTTGCCTGCCCACTCAAGTTCATTCTGCCTGGATTCCTTTAAAAAAAAAAAATGGAGGAAGTCTAAAACATCATAGTAAATGCCTCTCCAGTAATGAAATGTAAATGGCACCCTGATTCCATCTGTTCACTATACAGGGGTCCTCATCTTTGTGTGACTTGGAAGAACTCCAGCTTGTGGTCTGTGCTCCTCTCTCCCTTCAGATTTTCCACCAATGTTTAAGAACCTTTTGCCCAAACGATACTACGCCCAAGGCAAAAAGCATAAACCAAAAAAAAATTCATCATACTTCACCAAACAAAGCCCTGGACAAGCTAGGGGCAGGCAGGCATCTGCACCTTAGACCAATTAACCAGGGACACTGTTTTTTTAATTTAATTTTAAAAATGTTTCAAGGAAAGTTGCAGTCAGGAGCGAAGGTGGGTAGGCAGGCAGGAAGAGAACAGAAGAGGAAACATTTATTTACTTTACTCAGTTGTTCATCTTGGTTGTTTCCCCCAGCTCCAGATCTTGAACCAGGAACTAACTGCATGTGGACTACGCTCAGTGGACTAATCTGCTAGGCCACCAGGGGATTCTTATATAAACAAAAATTTGAGCAACTAGAAGGAAATCAAAGGGCTTATAGATGCTAAAAGTGATTATCTGAAAAGCCCTAGAATAGGGTAGAGTCTCCAAAATGAGAATTCACACTTCTCCTTTTTTGCTGCTCAGAGACAGGGCTGATAGAGTAATTATTTCTTGGAGCCAGGAGCTACATTTGTTGGAAGGGGACAGGAGGGGTTGGACAAAACTGGAACTAAGCATTAATAATATCTCCTGCCTCACCCCTCATCTCCTCACCCCCAGACTGCCCCTGGGACTGAGAGAAACCAGCATGGTGGGTGGCTGGGCAAGGGTGCACCTCCTCTGTGGTGTAATTGTGACAAAGAGATTTCCTGAAAAAAAAAAAAGGAATCCCAAGGGCAGTTTGAAAAAGAGGGGGAATTTCCAAGGGCTTTAGGAAGCAAGATCAATAGTGGGAAGGCAGACATTCCCAGTAGAAAGTATTCAGAACTACATTTGGCTCCAGTCCTATAAATACATTCTTCTTAAAATCAAATACAAAGGTTTAGAAGACAGGTCATTAAAAAAATAAGCAGTATTAATTATATTAGTAATCATGAGTATCAGTAGTGTTGAAATATTTTTGGAACATTTTCCTGAGTTGCCTAATGCCCAGAGAAGGAAAATAACAGTGTTTAATATCATAAATTATAGGATTAGTACACATAGCTATCAAGATGATATGCCAGGGCCTGTAAAGTTGGTTTTGTTTTGGTTTTTCTAATTAGATGTTTATCATGTCTTTATATGTATATGTGTATGTGTGGGGTTTTTGTTTGTTTGTTTTGGTGGCGGGGGTGGGGGGGGTAATCTGGTTAGTCCTGATTTTGAAAAGTAGAAAGTGACATTCACTCTTAATGGAGCTGTGTTTATTTTAAAAATCTCATTTACAAGTGTACCCTGTGGCTCAGCAGCTAAGGTACATGTCATATAAAGAACAAGGACCTGGGTTTGAGATCCAGGGCTGGGGAAGGAAAAACAAATAATTTTTTTTTCAATTTACTTACTAAATTTAACTGAGACTATGAAGGGCAATGTTTTGCCTCTATTTAAGGATACATTTATTAAACTAACTTTTACTTGATTATCTACTTGACTCAAAGCACCAAAGATGAATGAATGCATTCTCTCCCTCAGGGAAGTCATGGTATGAAGGAAGAAATACGTAAGTAAACAAATGCACTGTGAAAAGTCATAACCTCTATGACCATTGTGAAAACGGTGTGTACTGTAGGCACAGAGATGCCTTTGTATTTACACAAGCCTATGTAAATATGCTTTTTAAATGATAAAAGTCAGTGTACTGGACAAACTGGCATACTGGCTCGTTTTGATGTTCTGATTTGTTTTTTCACTGTACAACGTACCCTGGAGCTCATCCATCTCCCAGCTGTGCATTTTAACTAGATCATAAGCAAGTAATGGGGAGGAGAAACTGGGACAATGGATTGTGAATTAGGGAGCAGTTAGAAAGGAGGGTGGGTGCAGTTTCATGGCTTGGTGCTGGTTGGGAATGGGAGGCATCCAGGGTAATTCTCAACCTAGTGGGGATTTCACTCACCCCCTTACCTTTCTCCACAGTTTCTCTAGTGGAAAAGGAAAGTGGTGTTGCTGCTAGGGCCAAACCTAGAAGCAATTTTATTTGCATTTCCTAAAAGAAAGTATTTTTATTTATTTATAATGTTTGCTGGCTCTCCCCAGCCCTGGGTCTTGAACATAAGTCAGTGGCCTTGAGTGCATTGAGGTTTTATATGGTTCACACCCTAGCTGCCAGCTTAGCCCCTGAACTATAAGGATGCACCAAAAGGCTTATTTATTTATTTTAAAGAAAAGGGATAGGCAGAAGAATAGACAGGCAGGGAGGAGAAGGGAGGAGGTTGCATCTTTATTTTAGCTGCTCACACTGGTTGTTCCCACACACACAAATATATCCAGGACTTGGATGGGAGTGGCCTAACCACTACCCCACCAGGGCGTGCCCTATTTATTTATATTTTAAAGGAAAGATATTGACAGGAATGAAGGCGAGTGGGCAGGCAGGCAGGAAAAGAGGAGGAGGATGCATTTATTTATTTATCTTATTTAGTTACACATCCTGGTTACCCACCACCTCTAGCCCCAGGCTGCAAGCCTGGTCCTTGGGATGTATGTGACCTGAGCCAGTCAGAGGTAGTGGGACTTATGTGCTAGGTCACCAGGTGCACCAGAAGCTATTTTATTTATGTTGCAGACATGGTGGGTAAGTACTATGCTCATTGTCAATAAATCACTACCAACTGCTCATTAATTACTGTAACAAAGATATTTTATTGTAAGGCTTAAAATCTTGGTGTTTAAGTCCACAGAGAATGTTAAACCTCTGCACTTATGCAGTTATTAGGGAAAAAAAGTTCATGATCTTAAAAATTATTACATCTAGCATATCCTAACTTGTGCTTAATTCTAAGGTTCTATAATTCTCTATATCCATTTGGGAGCAACTTTGATTTTGGTAAATAAATTAAAATCTTTGCTCTGGAAAAGAGCACACAATTTGAGGAGTGGCATGTTCTGGAAGCTTAGTGGTTAAGCCCATAGCCTCTGGCTAGCACAGTCCACATACATCCCCAAAACCTGGATTTGTCACCCAGGGGTCGGTCAACAACCCAATTAGCTACTAAGTAAAATAAATAAATGCTTCTTCCTCTTCTCTCTTCTTGACTGCCTGTCTCTGCTCATCTTCATTCCTGCCTGTATGTTTTCTTACACACACACACACACACACACACACACACACACACACACACACACACACTTTCCTATATTGCTTTGGTAGTTCTTAGTGATACACTTTTACATTTTGACAGTTAATGTGGGATATAGATTTTCAAGGGAATGCAGAAAATTGAGTTATCCCATTGCAGGGAAGGATGATTACTGAGAATGGAGCTGATGGGAGGGACATGTGTGAGACAAGGCAGGATAAAGGCTGTCAGAGGCCACAGTGAGGACAGGCTAGAAAGGGGAAAGTAGACTGAAAGGGAGCTTAGAAATTCTCCACTCCAGCACCTTCCTAAGTGAGTTCCCATAACTCTGTGGCCAGTAAACCAAGTAAACACAGCACTCCCCAATACCCTCTTGAAAAATTACAATGCACAAGTCCTGCATCATTGAAGTCTCTCCATTTCAGAATTTCCCAGTCAGACACCTGGATTCTGAACCCCATTTCGGGAAGCATCTATTAGAACTAGCATGTTACTTTACTCTAGTCCAACTCTCACATTTTACAGTTGAGAATATTTTCTTTGAAGGAAAGGTGCAGGCAGGAAGAGAGAGAAGGAAGGAGCATTTTATTTCATTTTTATTTAGTTGTTTACATTGGTTGTTTTCCCCTGGACCTAGGACTCAAACACAGAGGTATGTGGCCTGTGCTCCTATGGAGGTGACTGACATAACTGCTGCTCCACCAGGGCATGCTTACAAATGAGAATATTTAGACCTAGAGAGGCAAAGCTGGGACAAAACCCCAGACCTCCTGGTCATAGATTTGTCACCATATCCAGAGTTTCCTGCATTTCTTCTTGCTCAGGATTGATAAAGCTCTATCAGGAATATTGGGAAAGAGAAAATGAGTAAGACATCTCTATAGGATTAAGGAAAGGAGTCAAGCTGTAGTGAGAGTAATGAAAATATATTTGGGACTGTTGTCGGGTTTCTGGTTTATTTGCTATTTTGTTTTTTGTTGCTATTGTTTTGCTATGATAATTCTCAAATAGCAATTTTTTAAAAAGTATTTATTCTCTTGGTTGCTCCTTCATAATCCAGAAATCAACCATGTTTTGTGCATGAGAAATCGTAGTTTTCTCATCCAGTCCCTATCTCCACCTAATCTTTTCTTTCTTTCTTTTTTTTTTTCTCAAGGAAAGTTGCAGGAAGGAATGGAGGCAAGTAGCAGGCCGACAGGAAGAGAGCGGAGAAGAAACATGATTTTATTTAGTGTTTGTCTTGGATGTTCCCCCTCAATCCTGGGTCTTGAACCTGGATCCTTGAGATGGAAATGGACTGCACCAGGGGCGCGCCCATCTAAGCTTTCGCTGAATCCAGGGAGGACTCTCATGACAGACAGATGTCCATGGTGATGTGGACCAGATAGCAGGGTTTCCTGTGGTCAGCAATGACTTCTGTCTCTACACTGACTCAACACCAAACACCAGACAAAGTTCTGCTTTGCCCAGTTTCTAGATTTGCTTATCAAAAGTCCCCTTTCTCCTGTGATGACACACATTAACCCTCTGCCTTGCCAACTCCCTTGGAAATCCCAGCGGAACTAAGGGCTTGACCAGGTGAGCAGTCAGGGCTGTCTCCTCGGCTGTCATGAGTCACACTTGGCACCATCACATTCTGGCGCCACCGCCGCCGCGAGCACTGCACTGAACACTGAGCAACGACAGCCTTGATTGAGCCTCTAAGTAGACAGTGTAACGTCCCGGGGGCACACATGACACAGGACAAAAGGACAGTTCCAATAAACTGCCTTTGAGTGCTCACTGTGTACATTCCTAGAGTCCTCTCTGAGTGTGCAGCCTGACTGGAAAGAGGGGCAGAGGCACACATGACTGATTTCAAACGCAAAATTGTGCTCTAAGAGAGGCTTAAAATTAAAATACCATATGAGCTCAAGGAAATGAGCAATTGCTTTTGATTTAGGGGAAGGTTGGAAGAG
Organism: Solenodon paradoxus; assembly: GCA_004363575.1. Lineage (NCBI taxonomy): Eukaryota > Metazoa > Chordata > Mammalia > Eulipotyphla > Solenodontidae > Solenodon > Solenodon paradoxus. The sequence goes on along the minus strand of RJWH01000444.1, from coordinate 708,682 downwards.
AAGGTCCTGAAGGATAAGCAGAGCTGTGGCAGGTAGGAAAGGTGGAAGAGTAAGGTACTCGAGGCAAAGGGGCAGCTGCAGGGGGCTGTGGGGCATTCGGAAGGGGAGGGCTCTGTCATGTCCTTCCACAGGAGCAAGCCACAAACCCCTGGGATCAAGTCCTGGGTGGGGTTGGGTTGGGTTGGGGTGTGGAGTGGGGTGGAATGAAGTGGGGTAAGGAAGCTGCCAGTGTGAACAACTAAAGACAAATAAAATAAAGATGCTTCTTTCTCCTTTCTCTTCCTACCTACACCTTTATTTAAAAAAATTAAATTAAATTTAAAAAGAAGTTATCAAAATAATTAATTAAAAAATAAATTACCTTGGACTTCCAGACAAGATGGCAACCTGGTAGGAGTGGACTCTTGTCCTCCCCACAGAGCAAGTAGAAATTCACCCATTTTCCAGAAACACTGTAGAAAAGCAGGCACAGAGGCTGCAGAGACACAGCAGCAATCATGACAACAAAGGGTAGGTGAAAAATTCTGGGTTCAGAGCTACACCGGAGATGCAGACTCAGGATTCTGGCCACGCAGAGGAGGTGGAACTGGAGGAAGAATCGACCCTCCCAGGAATCACGAAAGCAGCAGAGAGCCCACCCAGTGGAACCAGGACATAAAGCCAGGAGCAGGGGCGTCCAGGCTCAGGGCGGAAGAGGCACCAGTGCCCCAGTGGTTTGAACAGGAGGCTGGACAAGAAAATTAACTTGGCACCACCATAATGGGAAGGCAGCTAGCGGAACTGCCACCCTCAATCCCTCCCACCATATTGTCCTGGAGCTGCAGGACCTGCCCACCAGTTATCCCACCCTCAGGCTTAAAGGAAGAAGAGAGTCTATCAGTGGGAGAAACTGTCAGTGCTACCCACTAGCACCACTTTGTGGGTGTAGGTGAAACTGTAACGTGAATGCCGATTGTGAGCCAAGAGCAAGGCAGTTATTGTGGCTGCAAGTGGAGATGGTGGGGGAAGGCTCTGCATCCCCCACACAAACTCCAACACCATAGAGTGAACTTTCTGACAGCAACAAGAGAGCCCACATAATAACTTCAAAAAATCCAACCAACTGTGACACCACAAAACTCAAGAAATCCCAGTATCCAAACCAAGATCCAGGCTTACTCAGCACAGATCAATACCTTACACAAGACTATCACTGCAGGAAAACTTAATCCACAGAAATGTAAACAGAATGCCAAACAGAACAAAGATACAGGGAAATATAAGTGAAATGAAGGATCGAATCAAAACCTAAGGGAAAATCCGCGTACAACAGAGGTCTACAAACTGCTTGAGGATGGATTTACGGCAACAGTGGTAAGCATACTCCTGGAAATCAAGAAAACAACAGAGGAAGACAAAGAGAACAAAAAAAGAGAGAGAGAAGAAAATGAAGCAGCTCAAAACAGATGTCAAAGAAATAAAGAACACAATAGTTGACCTAAAGAATTCAATAGAGGGACTCAAAAAATAGGATGGGTGAAGCCTCCAATAGAATCAGTGAGCTAGAAGACAGAGCAAAGGGATGCAGTCGAGTAAACCAGTCAAGAGGTAAAAGAATGCAAAGAAATGAAGGTAGAATTTGAGACCTATGGGGTAACATCAAAAGAAAACACATTCACATTATAGGATCCCAGAAGGTGAAAAGAGTGAAAAGGAGGCAGAAACTGTTTTTGGAGAAATAATAGCTGAGAACTTCCATAACCTGAAGAATGAAACAAGTCTCCAGACCCAGGAAGTTCAAAGAATCCCTAATAAAAAAAACTCAAGCAGACCTACACCTAGACACATTGTCATTAAGATATCAAAAATATGACAAAGTAAAAATCTTAAAAGCATACAGAGAAAAATAAGTCATTTACAAAGGAGTCCCCGTAAGATTGTCAACAGATTGCTCAACTGAAACTCTACAGACCAGGAAGGAATGGCATGATAAATATAAAAGACTGAAAGAAATGGATTTTCAACCTAAGATACTATAACCTTTGAGATTATCATTCAGAACTGAAGGAATGATAAAAAGCTTTACCAAGAAGCAAAAGTTAAAGGAATTTATCACCACAAAACCAGCTCTACAAAAAATACCAAAAGATGCTATATAAAATGGAAATAAACTCCACTGAAAAACAGTAAGAGAACATTTTTAAAAGTGTGGAAGAGAAGAGAACAAAAATGTGGATGATTAGAATAAGTGGAAGACTAATCTGCTTTCAAATAAAAATAGGAAATAAGCATAGAATTCTTAATGCTAACTTCAGAGTAATCTCAAAATACATACACATGGAAAAAGGCAAAGAAGAAAACAAAAAAGGGAAACCAATCAAAACACAACCACACCCAACACACCTAAGAAGAGAAAGAGAAGAACAAAGACACTGTCTAGACCAACACACAGAAGACAAATTACAAAATGACATTAAGAAGCTATATATCAATAATCACCCTAAATGTTAATGGACTGAACACAACAGTCAAATGACACAGAGTGGCCAAATGGATTAAAAAGCATAACCCAACCTTCTGCTGCATTCAGGAAACTCACCTTCTTTCAAAAGATAAACAAAAGACTCAAAGTCAATGGTTGGAAGACAATCTTACAAATGACAATCACAAAAAAGCAGGATGCTGATACTTGTATCTGATAAAACAAACTTCCAACTAAAAAGCATAACAAAAGATAAAAGTAGACATATAATGATTAAGGGATCAATCCTACAAGGATACATAACCCTTATAAACACATATGCACTAACTGAAGGAGCATCAAATATATTAAGCAAGTATTATTAGAATGGATGAGAGTCATTGACAGCACCATAGTAGGAGACATCAACACCCCACTTACGACAATGGACGGATCAACCAGGAAGAAAATTAACAGGGAAACAGCAGCTTTAAATGGCCATTTGGGATAGTTAGGTCTAACAGACATATACTGAACACTTCCTCCAGTGACTACAGATTTTGCTTTCTACTCAAGTGTGTATGGGACATTCTCAAGGATAGATCATACATGTTGGAACATAAAACGTCTCAACAAATTTACAAAGATTTGAACCATACCAAGCATCTTTTCTGACCACAATAAGTTAAAACTAGAAATCAACCACAAAAATAAAGTTGGAAGACCTCAAATTAATTTGAGAACTAAACAGTATGCTTCTGAATAACTCTTGGGTAAAAGAGGAAATCAAAGAGGAACTTAAAAAATACTTAGAGATAAATGAGAATGAAGAATCGAGCTGCCAGAATCCATAGGATGCAGTGAAAACAGTATTAAGAGGGAAGTTCATTGTAATCTAGGCCTACCTCAAGAAACAAGAAAAATCTAAAATAAACAATAACCCTGCCTTTAAATCAATCGGTAGAAAAATAAAATAATAAAAATTCAAGCAGAAATAAATGAAATAGAAAACAAAAAGAAAATAGAGATGATCAATTAAATTAAACATTGGTTCTTTGAAAAAATAAACGAAAACGACAAACCGTTGGTAGACTCATAAAGAAAAAAGAGAGGAAACTCTTATAACTAGAATCAGAAATGAAACGAGAGAAGTTACAACAGATACCCCAGAAATACAAAACATCCTAAGAGCATACTTGGAACAACTCTATGCCAACAAAGCAGACAACCTTGAGGACATGGATGGATTTCTAGAAAAATACAGTCTACCAAGACTGAACTGGGATGAATTGAAAAACTTGAACAGAACAATAACAAGCAAAGAAATTGAGGAGGTAATCAAAAGCCCAGAACCACATGGCTTTTATAATGAGTTTTACCAATCCTCAGAGAAGAATTAATACCTATTCTACTCGAACTCTTGCAAAATATTGAACAACAGAGAATACTCCCAAACACTTTCTATGGGGCTGACATCACACTGATACCAAAAACTGATAGAGATATCACCAAGAAAGAAAATTACAGACCAATATTTCTAATGAACAAAGATGTAAAAATTCTAAACAAAATAATACCAAACCAAATCCAACAACAATGCATCAAAAAGGTCATCCATCATAACTAAGTGGGATTTATCCCAGGGATGCAAGGATGATTCAACATGCACAAATCTATTAATGTAATACACCATATCAACAAGAGCAAGAAGAAAAACCACATGATTATATCAATAGATGCAGAAAGTTTTTGAAAAGATTGAACACCAATTTGTGATTGAAAAAAAAAAAATCCTGAATAAAATGCGGATAGAACATAATAAAAGCCACATACAACAAACCCACAGCCAACATCATACTCAATGGCAAAAATCAAAAGCACTTCCTCTACAGTCAGGAACTAGGCAAGGCTGTCCACTCTCACCACTACTCTTCAACATCGTAGTGGAGTTCTTAACCAGAGCAATTAGAGAAGAAAAAGAAATAAAAGGAATTCAAATTGGAAAGGAGGAAGTAAAACTATCATTATATACAGATGGCATGATTATATATATTGAAAACCCTAAAAATTCTGTCAGAAAATTACTAAAACTAAATAGCAAAAGCAATGACTTGTAGGCTACAAAATCAATGCACAAAAATCTGTCACATTCCTATACCCAAACAACATTCTGGAAGAAAATAAAATCAAGAAAACCACACCATTTAAAATAGAAATAAAAAGAATCAAATATCTTGGAAAGTACTTAACAAAGGAAGTGAAAGACCTGTACAATGAAAACTACAAGTCCTTCTTAAAAGAAATAGAGGAAGGTACAAAGAGTGGAAAGACATTCCCTGCTCATTGTCAGGAAAAAAATCAACATTATTAACATGATCATCTTACCTAAAGCAATATACAGATTTAATGCAATCTCCATTAAAATCCCATGGACTTATTTCCAGGAAATAGAACAAAAAAAAATCTTAAAATTTGTATGGGACAACAAAAGACCTTAAATAGCCAAAGCAATGATGATTTTAAAAAAAAGAACAAATCTGGAGGAATTACACTCTCAAACACTGAGCTACAGTACAAAGTTATCATGAGCAATACAGTGTGGCACTAGAATAATAGCAGAGGAACAGACTAGTGGAATAGAACTAAAAGACCAGAAATTGACTCATTCACTTACAATCAGTTAATCTACGACAAAGGAGCCAAAGACTTAAGATGGAGAAAACAAAGTCCTTTCAATAAATGGGATAACTGGACAGCCACATGCAAAGAATGAAGCTAGACCACTCTCTAACATCATTCACAAAAACTAAGTCAAAATGAAATAGAGACTTGGAATAATACATAGGAAAGGCATTCTATGACATCAGTCTTAGAGACATCTTTGGGGATTCCACTCCAGCATGAAGGGAAACAATAAGGAAAAAAAAAGCACTTGGGACTACATCAAACTAAACAACTTCTTCACAGCGTAAGAAAACATCAGCAAAACCAAAAGGCAATCTACTAATTGGGAGAAGATATTCACATTTCATATTTCTGACAAGGGCATAATATCTAAAATATACAAAGAACACATAAAACTTGATAACAGAATAACAGGCAATCCAATCAAAAAATGGGAAGAGGAATTAGAGACACTTTTCTGAAAATGACACACAGATGGCCAACAGGCACATGAAAAGATGTTCCTACTCACTGGCCATCAGGGAGTGCAGATTAAAACAAGGAGATATCACTTTATGCCTGAGAGATTAGCTATCATCCAAAAATTCTGGTGAGGATGTGGAGGAAAGGGAACACTTTTGCACTGTTGGTGGGAGTGCAAATTGGTGCAAGCCCTATGGAAAACAGTATGGAGAGTCCTCAAAAATTCAACATGGAAGTCCCATATGATCCCCTTATTCCACGTCTGGGTATTTACCCAAAAAATACAAAACCACTCCTTTACAGAGATTTATGCACCCTGTGTTTATTGCACCCTATTCACAATAGCTACGAACTAGAAACTACCTAAGTGCTCAAAATCAAATGAATGGATGTTAAAGATGTGGTACATCTATACTATGGAATACTCCACAGCCCTGAGAAGAGCTGAAATCCTATCATTTGAATCAACATGGATGAGTCTAGAGGGAATTATGCTAAGCAAAATAAGTCAAAAGAAGAAAGATATCAAATGAACTTACTCATAGGTGGAACATGGATAGATAAAGCAAAAGAACAGATGAAACAAAACCCACCCTAGGACACTTGCAACAAAACTGAGGTTACCCACAGGGAATGGGACAGAGGTGGGGGGACGGGGCAGGCAAATGGTGGTAGAGCCCACTGGACAATGGTGAAGAGCTCTTGGTGATTTGGTGGAGGGCAGTGAGTGTTGACATATATATGAGGAATGAGTTTATTTTAATGTGTACAATAAGTTACTATAATAAAAAAAACTTCACTTTAACGGAAAAAAATTGTCAATCTTGTGTCTAAAGAACAAATTTCCAGGATCCCAAATGATGGAATTTCCACATTTCAAGATCTTTTGAGGTACTTTACAACTCTTAAGTTGTAGATAACTGATAGCACTGCAAATAATTCTTGTCTATTGGCATTCAAATAAATTCTGTTGATGGACATTTTACTCTTCTTCCCTGACCCAAGTTCGTTTATTCCTGTGAGAGGGAAGGGGGAATAAAGTAAGTTTTAATCTCTAAAATTAAAAAACATTGTTCTATGGGAAATGTTACATTAAAATAAATGTTACATTAAAATAAATTAAGATGCTATGCAGGTATGCCCTGGTGTCCTAGTGGTTTAGTACACCGTGGGCATAGTTCATATATCTCCCAAGGTCATGTGTTCAAAACCTGGGCCAGGGTAGAGCAACTACGATGAACAACTCAGTAAAATAAATAAATATTTCTTCCTCCTTTTTCTTCCTGCCTGCCTCTATTCGTCTTCATTCTGTACCTTCCCTTTAAAAAACAAATGTTATGCCATGTATTGATCTTGGACTATCTACAGTTTGTAAAAAGTAATAACTAGTTGGAGGAAATTTTTTGTTGTTTTTATTTACACTGCTGGTTTACTTATGACTTAAAATCCTTATTACATCTTATATGAGAATTTGGTATGCAGAGAAATTAGGATGTTATTTCTGAGCTGATTGAGACAACATTCTGTGGTTACCACTTATTATTTATTCTTTTTCTCTATAAGAGGAAGAAAGGGAGAGGAAGAAGAAGCATTTTAAGGAAGGGAGGAAGCACTTCTGTTTATTTATTTTGGTTGTTCCCCTACCCCCATACAAACCACAGTCCTTGGGCTTTACATGGTCCGCATGTCAGCTGGTGGCTCAGTGCCTGAATGACCAAGCCACACTTACATTTTTTTTTTTTTCAAATAATTCTTTCTTTTTAAATGTATGTATGTATGTATGTATGTATGTATGATTTTCTTATTTATTTTTCTTCCCTCATTCTCAGGTCTCCAGTCTGAGTCCTTGGATTTTCCATGGCTGGCACCTTACCCACTGAGGGTGTACCTATTTATTCTTCCCTTTAAAAAAAACAAACAGTGCTTTTCTCTTAAACATGGAAAATTTGAGGTAGGAGAATAATAAGAAAAACAAAACGAAAAAGTCAGATAACCCTAAGGTCAGTGCTTAGGCTGGACTGGATTAGAGGGAGAGAAAGCAGACGTGAAAAAACTAGTTTCTTTTAAGAAAAGATGCAGGGACCAATATAGGTGAGCAAGGGCAGGCAGACAACCAGGCAGAGGAGGAAGAAGCACTTTATTTAATTCATTTAGTTGTTTATCTTAATTGTCCACACCCACCCCCCCCAGCCCTCCCACCAAACCAAAGCAAACTGGATCCTTGGGATGTATGTTTGTGAACTGTGCCAGGCTGACTAAACTGCTGCTCCACCAGGTGCGCACCCCCTTTTTTATTTTTTGAGGAAAGTTAAGGGCAGGGATGAAGGAGAGTAGGTAGGCAGACAAGGAAGAGAGAGGAGAAAGAAGTATTTTATTTAGTTGTTCATTGGCTGTTTCCCTGGCCCCAGGTCTTGAACAGGGGACCTTGGGATGTATGTGGACTGTACTCTGTGAAATAAAACCGTATGCCACCAGGGCCCTCTGGGAACACTAGCTTCAAACCTAGTTTGCTCGCTCTCATTTAGTCATTCAGAAAGGTTTTAGGCATTTATCTGCAAAGTGCCAGACATAGTTCTGAGCAATACAAATTCAGATGTGAAGAAAATAAAGCCCCAGCTCTCCTAGAGCTTCCTCTCATCTGGAGGTGTAGAGACAAAAGATATATAAATTTATTGTGTCAGGGATTGATCACTAAGATGAAAAATGAAGTAGCTGAGAGGAGTGGAGCAGCCGGACTGAGCTTTTTCTTTCTTTTTTATAGTAAGTTACATATAACATAAAATTTGCCAGTTGACCAACTGTAATGTACACTTCAATGACATTAAGTGCCTTCACATTCTTGTACAACCTCTATCCATTTCTAGAACTTTTTCAGGTGTTGCCTTTTCTGGCTGAGTAGTTGGAGACTTCTCTAAGACAGTAACGACATCAGAACAGAGGCTTGAATGAAGATGGGGAACAGGCTTTGAGCCCAAGGACCCAGTCTTGAGACCTGGGGCTAGGGGGGAAAACAACAAAAATGAACAAATAAATAAAGATGCTTCTTTCTCCTCTCCCTCCCTCCCTCCCTGTCTTCCTTTTTCTTAAAAAAAAAAAAAAAATGATGATGGTGCACCCTGGTGGAGCAGTGGTTAGGTCAATGACCTCTGAAGGAACACAAGCCACATACCCCTGGGTTCCAGTCCTGGGCTGTGGGGAAGCAACCAGTGTGACAATTAAAAATAAATAATAAAGTGCTTCTTCTTTCTCTCTCCCTTCCTACCTGCCTACTCACTTTCATTCCTGTCTGTACCTTTCCTTTAAAACAAAACAAAAAAAAAAAGAAAAAGGAAAGAAAGAAAAGAAAAAAGATCAGGCTTTGAATTTAGAGGGGCAAGCTCCAGGGCCTAGAAACAGTTAAGACAGTGGAAATAGCCCAGGTGGCTGTGTTACAGTAAAGTTTGATATAGCTGAAATCCCATCCCCAGAGCATAACAGAACTGGAAGTGCTTCCCCACTCCTGCCCCCACTGGAAGTAATTCTTTCAGCAGAAATGTCAACCCAGATCCCTGAAGAGGTAGACAGTACAAAGCATAAGGTCTTTAATCAGGGAGAGGATTTTGATATTTATGCTGGCATCTTGCAACAAAGAGCAGTTATTGATTGTGAATGCAAATCTATGAGCCGAGAAAATCTACTGACTCTTTTCTTTTTGAGTTACAGGACTTTCTTCCATCGGGAATCATGTGTTTCCCTTGGAATGTCCTTTAGTCTACCGGTACACATTTAATTTGTGGCATGAGCAATTAGTCATACACAGATTATGTTCTACTTTTTGTGTACATATTACAACAAAGGGATGCCTGTATTTACCGTATTTAGTCAACACAAATGCCTTAGACCTCAATCTAATAATTTTGTCTATGAAAACGTCATGTGTTCTACAGGCTGCACTTGATTCTTGTTCAATGAAGGACCCCAATCACGATTTCTGGCTTACCTGGATATTTGAAATATGAAAATGAAGGAGTGATGGGTGACCAGGTGGTGGGTCTGATGTTATATGGACATAGATCGTGGTGTGAATTCAATCTCCTGAAGGTCATATAGCAATTAAGCAGAAGAAATGTTACAGAAAAAGAAAGATGAACTCGCCCTGATACCATACAAACCAAACCCTACCACATAGTCACCTAATAAAACTGAGAGGAAACACAAAAGAAATGGAACATATTCTCCTCCTTTTAGTTGCTTTTTTGGATTTGCTCACCTGGGAAACTTAGAGAAACTTAAGTCTGTTTGCCTGAGGTGGATGCTTGTTTTCTAACTGATATGAAAATGAGTAAGAGGAAACTCAGTTGTATTGCCTACAAGGAAGAACAATGCTTTTGCAGAGGGGCAGAGCGAGTGCAAATTCTTCAGGTTAAGAATTTGGGAGTGTGTTAATGAGTGTGCAAATTTTTCTACAAAGCTAATACAGAGTGCAATATTTAGGGTGAGACATACTATCTGTTTGGGCAGGGAAAGCAGAGGCTCTACGTTTGTAAAGATGCTTCAAGTGCAGTCTGATAGACTGAGTAACTCATCCACAACTGCTCTTCAGTGTGAGGTTTCATTTCACAGGTCAATAACCCTTTAGCTGAAACCAGTGGGCCATATATTTTAGAATTCAGAATTTTTTAGAAATATGGTACAATACTGTACCACATGATTTCATGCTTCCAGTAAAGTCTGGAGTGGTACCCCCAAAATGAAACTCACATATAGATCCCCAGTGAAATGTGTGACTATTTATACCATGTAAAATAAATAAGAATCATAAACAGACTTAAATCATTAACTGAGGTCTAGTTTTGCTGCTAAGTTGTATCGAGCACCAAGTGTTTGATTTTAGAGACAAAACTAACATTTCTGAATTGTAGCTAGGGAATTGTGGACCTTTAGAATCTTCCTTGGTGTAATTTCAAAAAGTCAGCAACTGCTTGAACCAATCTCATCAGTAGCTGTGATTCTATGAATCAAGAAGCTTATGGTTTAATGGTTAAGTCCACTGCCTCCAGTTAGTGCGATCCACATACATCTCAAGGACCCAAGGTCTCGTGGAAATGGGTGGGGGAGAAACAACCAGGAATAACTAAACAAAAATAACTACGTAAGTGAATGCTTCTTCTTCCTCTCTCTTCCTGTCTGCTTGCCTTTATTCCTGCCTGCACCTTTCCTTTAAAAAATAAAAATAAAAAAGAATCTGGGGTGTTCCCTCATGACTTCCTTGTGTAGTATACCCAGGGAGCAGTCCCACATACATCCCCCCATCCTGGGTTCAAGACCTGGGGAACAGGAGAACAATCCATGTGAACAACTAAATAGAAACAAAGTGCTTCTTCCTGCTCTCTCTTCCTTCCTGCTTGCCTACTCACCTTCCTGCTTGCACCTTTCCTTTAATAAAACAAACAAAAAAAGAATCTGGATCTGGGTAGGAATGAATTGCTCATATCATATCCTTCCACATACAGAGGATATGCATGTCATAGGACGTACTTTGTTGGGAGGTATTTAGTATATCAGTGTGAACTGAAAGCACACACATGAGATCTAATAAGCATCTGCTGGGGGCTTTTATCTGGCTCACCAGAAGGTAGAAGCCCTACGAATCATATCCAGCTAGGCAGGTGCAGGCAGCAGACAACTGATATCTCCCAAGTGAGTTTGAAAGCATCTTATTACAGGATCCTAAGGGGGTTGTTGTCTTGTTGCCTTGGGAACCATAGGTAAGGATAATTAACCCAGCTCCTCATTTTAGTGACTCTTCAGTTCTCCATAGCATTTCTCACAGACATGGCTGCCTAGCAGTTGTCAGACCCCCACGTGGGACGGATTTCTTCTACTGAAGTTTAACGCGACATCCGTGGCTGCTCCTTCCCTCAGGACGTGCGTGGACCATGCAGTCCAAACAGGTTCCTCGCTGGGCTGCCTCTGGTTTTCTCTTCCTGGGTTTCAGATCAGAAAGTGCGAGGCAAAGGAACCTGCACGATGTGGTTCATAGGATGGCTTGGGAGCCAGGTGAGTAGCTTTTTGCATGTTCCTCACTGATTATTTAATAATAAAAGAAGCTATAAAGTTTTCCTTCTTTAAAAAAAAAAAAAGGTTTTTAATTTTTTTCTTGACTCCTGGTCTGAAACCTAATTCCTTAGACTTTATATGTCCTGCACATTAACTGCCTTAGTTACCCAGGCCATACAGGTGTGCCTAGGAGCATTTAGTCACTAACAAGCCAAGAAATTAATGTCTTACTTTGATTTATTATTCATACAGAAAATCATACTTTGCTGAGGAGACAATTAAATGATATTAATAAGCACATATTACGTTACTGTGCCAGATAAAAGCTCTATCAGTAAAGGTGTTAGACACTGCAGTATGTGTAGAAGAGCCTTAGGACCCAACTTTACTAATATAGGCAGAAAGGTTTACAGGGAAGCTCCTAGGCAGACTCAGGTGGTGAAGGTTTTTGTCTAGACTATGCTCTAGATGCCTAATGGTGGAGGAACTATCTTTGATCTATGAGAGTCAAGACCACAAGCAAAGATAGCAGAGCAGAAGGACTAGAAAAACCTTGAAAAATTATTTTAAAAAATTATAAAAAAAAAACAAACAGAAAAATCTTAGAGTTGTCCCAAAACTGGACTGCCTCCCTCCAGATATTTTGTGATGTGGAATAAGGATCAATTTTATTTGGCTACTGTGACAGAGATTCTGTTATATGTAGCTGATCATAATCTTGATATAATATCCTACTAGAGTTTTTCTCTGCATAATTTCTAACAACATAATTTCTAACAACGAACAACCATCCCTGAGGCAGGTATATTATTCTCATTGTTTAAAGAGAGGATGGCAGGCAGGAAGAGAGAGAGAGAAGGAAGCAGCATTTTAATTTTTATTTAGTTCTCTTGCCCTCTCCCCGCCCAGGCTGTGAACCCCAAGTCCTTAGTCTGCATGTGAACTGCGACCCAGGCATGAGCTTAACATCTGAGCCAGGCTCTTAAAAATCTTTTAAAAGTTTACGTTGTCACAAGACTCGAATCCACAGCATTGACACACATTTGGTCAAATGAAATATCTCAGATCCTATTGCTTTGTATATTTTTCCTTTTTGTACAGTTGTTTTCAATCCCTGCTCATCTGCATGCAGAGTTTCAGCCAATCTACACGTATTACTTATAATTTTGCTTTTTTCAGTTAATAATAGTATTTCTGGATGTTTCTCTGTACCTCACTATATTTTAAATCAAAAAAATACAGAATGCAATCTATAAAATAATGAAAAGGGGGAATGTCATCTGTGATATTTATCATTTGTCATGACACCAAATAAAACATAAACACAATTTGCATTTTAGTTTATTTTGTCCCTCTCCTTTTGAATAGTGGTAATCATAGTAATCACTGTATTCTATTATTTGCAGTAAATAGCACACTGTAAGTGTTCACAAGCCCCAAGAGGGCAAAGTTGCATTTTTGTTCATCATTGTGCCATCTATATGTAGTGCAATATAGTGGCTCAATAAATACTGGTATATAATCTTCATACTTTATATGTGTATATATATGTGTATATATATATATACATTGCCACGTAATTTTTTTAGAGATGTGTTTTAATTGACTTAGCTATCTCTAAATTATTGAACCTTTCAGCTGTTTTCAATTTTTTGCACTTATGAATTAAGTATCGGTGAAAAATCTAGTGTGTATGGTTTTCTTTGCATATGTACTATTGTCTACAATAGGGGACCCAGGGTGAAATTACAAGGTCAAATAATCTGAGCATATTTAAGTAAGTTGATGCATTTTATGAAAATGTTCTTAAAACAACTGGACCCATTTACAATTGCAAAAGCAACATAGCAGGGTTGGGTTTTTTTTTGTTTTAAAGAAAAACAGGAAAGAATTAGGCAAGTGGGCAGGCAGACAGGAAGAAAGAGGAGGAAAAAACATTTATTTAAGTAGTTAGCTGTTCATTTTGATTGATCATTTTGGTTGTGAACTCGGGGCCCTGGGCTTTATGTGGACTACACCACAGCCATAGCCTTACTGCCTGAGTCACCAGGGCACGCCAGCAGCAATATAGTAGTCTGACCACAGCCTCACCTGCTCTGGTTTTTGTTGTGTTTTAAAAGTGTAGCTATTGATTTATTCAGAAGAATCCCTTCATTAATTAGCAGGCTTCTATAACCCAAGTTTACTGTCACAGACATGCAATGCCAATTAAGTACTCTTTAAAATGTAAACCCATTATGCAGTCACGTCCCTAATACCCCCACTATTACCCAATGTGTAATAAGCACAGGTGTGATTCAACTGCATCTCTGCCTCTACTTTCTATCATTGTCCTTTACAGGTAAAGACCAGTTGTTATTAGGGCAGTGCTGTCTTTTTACGGTGTAGAGCTTTCTGAGTACCGCAATGAGAAAGCTGAGCTTTGCATTGGACGGTATAAATAATCTTGGTTTCCACAAAGTTGTTCAAGGAATGTCTCTATCCCTCTCGCTACAGATTTCTATCTCCATGTTTTTCCATGGAACTTTGCAGGCAATACTAAGTCTCGGAAAACTATGCTTTTTATGTGTATTTAAAATTAATATTCACCAGACTCAACTAAAATGACAGTGATCTTTGAACTGTTAACAAGGGATCAACATTAAAGTACTATCACTTTATGAGCTGTTTGTCAAAGTCCAAATAACGAACATCCTTGGCTGTCATAAAGCAGGCAGTGTGCCATTTGAACTGATTCTTTCTTAGAAAAACGTTCTAAAGCACTGGTCATAGAAACAACGCAACTGGAGTTAACCCTAGCTCTAAAAAGAATAAAAAATGAAATGATTTAAAATATCATGCCAAGGTAATGTGGACTAAAGTCTGTGAAAGAATGGCATGCCCTGGTGGCCTCGTCCACTAATTCTAAGATCCCTGGTTCAAGACCCAGGACCAGGGAGAGCACCCAAGATTAGCAATGCTTTTCCTGCCTGCCCGCCTGCTTCTGTTCACTTTCATTCCTACCTGCACCTTTCCTTTTAAAAAAAAAAGTCTGTGAAAAGAGATTAAAACACTCCATAAAGCAGTACTTGCTAAGCATGGCTTTTGCCTTTCTTCTCAACTGTGCCTGGTAGCTCTGCACCAGGGGTGTTTCACTGTCCTGTTTATTTATGCCTTTGCTCAAAAAGAAGGTGGGGCTTGCCTGTCCAGGCCCCAATATGGAGGTGTGGTTGAGGCGGAGGCTGAGATTTCTCCAGGCCCAGGAGCAGCACTGTCTCAGGTCAGAGAGGTGTGGTGGGGTTGAGGTCACTGTAAGGTGATGTAAGTGCACTTGGTAGGCTATGATTCTGAGAGCAGTAGTTGACCCCACTCAATCTTGAGGAAATACCAGGCCCCACAACCTCTCACCTAGTCTACATCAAGACTGATGTCTTTTGTGTCATTAAAATCAGTCATTGTCATTCAGAAGCTTCCTGGCATATCTTCTAGTCTATCCATGTTTTCATTTTACTTTTGCTTTTAATTAAATTCCATGCAAGTCCCCCCAAAGTGCAGGTGTGTTTTCGCCACCATCCCTCTATTTCCCTACATCAGTCTGTATCACGCACATTTCCAGGTCATCACTGTACCCCAATGTTGAACATCCTTCCAGTCCTTTCTCTCTTCATTTATGTGTGTTTATTATACACACATGTTCATATCATATATACTATTCTGTTACTTACTTTTTTCCTTAAAAATGTGTCTTAAAGAACTTCGCATATTGGTTCATATGAACTAGCTCATTATTTTTAAATGATGCAGAATATTCCCTGGAGTTGGTCAGCAGAACTACCTTAAAAAGTTGTGACCCCCCAAATTGGATAAAGCCAAGAAAAGACATCTAGAATTCAATTCAATTGCCCCTCTTTTTTATAAAGGAAAAAAATTCAAACATACAAAGTCGTGGAAAGACTAGTATAGTGAACACCCATATAATCGTCACTAGTTTCAATGGTTTCTCCTCACTCTCAATCTCTGTCGTTTGAACATCTGCTACACTAGTGTGGTTCTGACATGAGAAGCATATGAAAAGCAGTGGCATTCAAGTCCCAGAGTCTTAGGAATTAGGAAGAAAGGACATTGCTAAATCATGAGATGCCAAAGAAATGCAAAATGCAATACCCATTCAACTGACTGACCTGGGAGAAAGATGCAGATTTCTAGATAACGGAAGACTAATCTAGGAATGTGGATGATAAGGAAATGCACATGTTCTTGATATTATAAAGTGATTGGTGTATTAATGAGGCTTAGTAAGTTCTATTCAGACACACTTTTTAGCATTATGCAATTTCTGATATACTTAGAAGGTACACATCCAATGCACAGGATGGTATATCTAGTGCCTAGATGAGTGAAAAGAAGAATCACTCATTCTCTACAATCTGATCTAGCAATGATCTAACATTTTTTTCTCCAAAGTTTAGCAAGCAAGTAATTGTTCTACTTGGAGGGTGGGCATCGTTTCATCTAAAGGAAATGTTAGAATCAGAAATGGACATTGAAATATAACACAGCAGTAGGCGTGTATGAAATACAGCTATACATACTGCTCTAAAGAAATTCTGAAAATGTAATTTGTAATGAAAAGAGATGGCTGCAGAAGACTACATCCAGAGTGATTTTTTTTTTTTTTTTTTTTTTAAGGAGAAGTGCAGGTAGTAATGAAGGTGAGCAGAGGCAGACAGGCAAGAAGACAGAGGAGGAGGAAGTACGTTATTTTTATTAAGTTGTACATCTCAACTCAACTGGTTGCTCTCCCCAGCCTAAGACATGAAACTGGGATGTATGTGGACTGTGCGGCTGCAAGGGTGTGGCCCGAACTTCCACTCCAGCAGGGCGCACCAGGAATGAGCATTCTAGAGCATCTCTTTTTTAATACTGTTTGAGTAGTTGGGGGGATAGATGGGAGGATAAATACCCAGAAATGGAGTTGGGGGCTTAAAAGCTGAGGAGGCTGATACTGAGAGTCAGAGAACTTAAATGCAGAACTCTGGGTCACACAGGCAGCTGGAAGCAAAGTCAAGACTAGAAACAAGGGCTCTTTCTGGGGTCCTGTTATACACTGATTGCCAGTAAACAGAACACCTGACTTATCAGGGAAGTGCCCCACTTTAGACTGTGACTTGCCCTTTCCCTCGCCTGTGTGTCTAGCCTCAGAAGCAAAACAGTATTGATTTCAGAGCCTCAGCACACAGAGCTCAGAGCTCCCTGTCCCGAGAGGCAGAATAGGGCTTTGTCTCTGAAAAGCATGATGGCTTCCCGGACACGGCCTTGGTGCCAGTGGCCGGGAGGAAACCACTGCTGAGGTCCAAGTCAGAACTCAGAGATCTTGCCCATTTTTATAGCACTGCCCCTCTGTCCCTCAGAGACATCTTTTTAATTCTCTGAGCAGATTTTGAAATGTTTATTCTTTGGAGTGGAAATGTTTATCAGTCACTGAAAATGCTGTTTTGCGCTTACAGGGAAGTGCAGACAAAGGAATACATACAGTATGTACCCAGAATGAAAAGAGTAGGCGGGAAAACAAAGACAATGTCAGTTAAAGCCATGCTGGTGGAAGCCTTTTCTTCCTACTTTAACACAGTCAAAGAAAATCCAAACTCCTAACCTTTCGTTGCTTTGTTGTTTTTCAAAGTTGCAGCAGGAGTGAAGGTGAGTAGGAAGACAGGCAGGAAGAGAGAGGAGGAAGAAGCATTTTATTTTACTTTCACACATACACACCTGGGACTTGAACCCAGGGGTATGTGGCCCGTGCTCCTTCAGAGGTGATTGACCTAACTGCTACTCCCCCAGGGGGCACCATCTTTTCTTTTCTTTTTAAAACATCTTGCCCCAAACTCAAGTCCTTGTTCTTAACATGGTCTTCACTTTAGCCACCTCAGTCACCTAAGCCACAGTGGTGAGCCTCCAAGTCTTTAAAATGTTCATTTCAGATACAGACATTAAATATTTTATTATGTGTTTATATATGTATGTATATATACACAGAGGTTTATACACAATGTACATATGCATTACATATATATACACATGCATGAATGTATGTACATGTATATAGAGCCACTTAAATTCATGTAGTAGCAATATCAACTCCATATAATAGATGATAAGTGGCATGTGATTGAAACCTTAAATTTTCCTAAATTTTTACTAGAAATATAAAATTAGGAAATATAAAATTTCCCCAGGTAGCTCATAATTTAGGGGTTGTTGATTTGAATCAGACTCAAACAAAAATCACCTATTGTCTATCAGTGATATCACTTATGGTCTTTTAATCTACAGGTTTCTCTCACCCATCATTCTGTCGTGTTTTGTTTTAAAGGAAAGGTGTAGGCAGGCAGGCAGAGAGAGGAAGAAGACACGCTTAGCACTTTATTTTTATTTAGTTGTACATCTTGGTTGTTCTCTTGTTCTCCCTGGCCTGGGACAAAATTCCGGGTCCTTGGGATGTACATGGATTGTGCTTCAGCTGGAGGCAGTTGACCAAACCACTATTCTACCAGGACGTGCCACACCCATCATTTGTAATGCCTTGCTACTTGCCGAGGAACTGGGTGGCCTCTCTCTTTTAATTTGTCATATCCTGTATTTTGTTGATTTTACCCTATAGGAGTATTTTATTTTGTTTTGCTTTTTTAAGGTTTTTAAAATTTTTATTTTGGTTTTTTTAAAGAAAGATAGGGAGGAAGGAAGAAGGAAGGGAAGGAAGAAAAAAGGAAGAAACACATTTTTAGTTTTATTTTTCCTCCCTGGCCTCAGGTCAAGGACCCAGGTCCTTTGGGCTTTACATGGGCCACCCCCCAGTCATTTCAGTCACCTGAGCCACCCCCACGGTAGTATTTGTTTAACAGATGCTTCTATTCTAGTAGATCCTATAAGCTGCTGGCTAGATTTAGAAGCTGGATCAGACTCACATTGCTTTTAGCAAGAATGTGTCATTTGGGATGTTTTATTTCCATTAGCTGGCACATATGTCTACTTATCTGTGACATTAGTGGTCACTGATGACGATTGCCTTGATTCATTATTTTATTAGGATTTTACAAAGTTTATATTCAGAATTTGCCATCACTTATTGACTAGAATAATTGTCTCATCAACTATTTAGTTAACCTGAGATACAGTTTATGCATGATTTAGCTTGGGTTTCTCAGAAAGCAGAGCCCGGAGATATGGGCTTCTTAGGAGAGCATGATTCTAGGGAAAGAAGTGAGGAGGGGGTGAGCAGGAGGGAGAGCACAGAACCACAGTAGAGGCCGCTGCTTCTGGCATCTGAGAAGCAACAGAATGTGTCTTGAGGGGAAAGGGAGGAATGTTTATCAGCTTCTATCCCCCAGTGGTTGAAAGCCAGATCACGAAACATTAATCTCTCCATCCTTTAGGGTGGTGCACACATTTAGGTGGTTTCCATGGCTCATTTCCATTAACAGAGAAATCCTGGGGTGGGAGGTAGGAGGTGAGGTTATTTCAGGTTGTGTCTGCATGATACTGCACCAGAAACTGGAATAACAGACAGGTGAGGCAAAGAGAATCCACCGTGCTGCATGCCAAGTGTTAGATACAGTCCAGAAAAGGCAGGCAAAATAGTAATTTTTTCTCTTTACTTAAAATTTATGAGCTTTTAAAATAATGAATTAGTTCTATTGCATCTGCAAGGTGCCCAATTCAGACATTTTTTGTTTTAAGTATCATTAAGACTCCCGGGTATTACACATATTTGATATGTCTCCATTCATTGTAGTTGTTTTTCTTATTGATGCTGAATTTATTCCACTTTGGCTAGGGGGTACTGCTACAAGGTGGTTCTGGATTCCATTTGACATGAATCTGTTTTGATAGCTTCAGAAAGCTCTTTGCTTTCTGAATTGACAAGATACTCCAGGCTTATTATTCTTGCCTCTGACCTAAAATCAACCTCTTCCTCAAAAAGATCTAGTTCTTTTGAGGGGAAAATAGTATTTAAAGACTGCAATCTGGAATTGAGGGGTGTCTATTTCTACTATGTTGGTCATTTGGTGGCATTTTCAGCAAAAAGACCATGGTCTTTTTTTAAGTAAAGTTTATCATACATTCTAAATGATGTTGCAGTTCAAATTTAATATTGCTTTAACTTCTTTGGTTTTATA
Source organism: Solenodon paradoxus (assembly GCA_004363575.1). Taxonomy (NCBI): domain Eukaryota; kingdom Metazoa; phylum Chordata; class Mammalia; order Eulipotyphla; family Solenodontidae; genus Solenodon; species Solenodon paradoxus. The sequence continues at coordinate 688,903 of RJWH01000444.1, read as the reverse complement.
TTTATATAATTTATAATGAAAAATCTTGATTCTTAAGGATATTGACATAATTACTTTTGATTACTGAAAAAGGTGTGTCTTTTTTTAAGTTCTCTTTATCCTTAGGTTCTATGCCTAAGGGTGTCAAGTCAAATAAATGTGTTATGAAGTCATAGGACATAATTTATCTTTAAATGATGTGTATGGAAGTTAAATAGTTAATAGTCTCAGGATACTGAGCCAAAAGAGACTCCAGGTCACATATTCACCCCCATTCATCTTACAAGCTACTGGAAGAAAGAAATGCCATAGAACATCTGATCATGTAATAAGGATCTTGTATTCTTCTTACAAAAGGTATTGATGTAGCAATCTGTTCTTACTTCTCTTTATACATATATTAAACCTGATCACAGTTTATTTATTAAAAAATCCTTGGACAATATATTCCTCTACTTATCTTTTTTTCCCAAGGAAAGGTATAGGCAGGAATAAAGGCAAGTAGGAAGGCAGGCAGGAAGAGAGGGGAGAAAGAAGCACTTTATTTAGTCGTTCATCTTGGTTGTGTCCCCTGGCCCCGGATGCTGAACCAGGGATCTTGGGATGTATGTGGACTATATCCACTCCACTAAACCAATAGGCCGCCAGGTCGCTCCTATTTATCTTATTTAGTTAGGAAACAACCAAATGCCCATACTGAATGTAAGCTCTGTTGTGAAATAATAAATCTTACCTCTTATTCCTAGTACTGAAATATATAAAAACTAGGAGTTAAAGTCACCCATCCGCCACCCAATTGGGCACAGCTTATCAGATCTGGTTGCCTGTCATTCCAGGTTCCAATCATAATACCTGACTCTCAGTAAAGTGTTTCATTAATTTTTTTCACATAAAGGTTTATTTCTGTTGATAATGGGTCAGTCACCAGCTTGATATTTACATTCATTTGTTGCATTTTTCTTTTTTTAAAAGTCTGGTTTAACATTTTTTATTATTATGCAAAATTAAGGTTATTCCTGTATGCCTTAGTGGCTTAGTAGATAAAGCCAATGGACCTAGTCCACATACATCTCAGGGACCCAGGTTCAAGAACCAGGGTAGGGGGAACAAACAAAGTAAACAATTAAATAAAAATAAATAAAATGCTTCCTTCTTTCTTTAGCCTGCCTGCCTATTTGCCTTCATTCCTGCCTACAGGTTGTCTTTAAAAAATTTTTTTACATTATTTCAAAATTAAATCCATAAAACAAGAATCAGAGAAGCCTAGCTTTTCTCCTTGTATTTCACATCCTGCTCCCTTTCTCCCAAGTAGGTAACCATTTTTAATAATTTATCTTTCCATTAAAAATATACAAATGCATACATATCTGTGTCCCTGCTCTGTTAAACTGTAACATACTGTATGCACTTTTATTCATCTTGTTAACATTTTGTTTCTGAAACATTACTCTTCATCTTTCTTAAAACTGTAATTTTGGTTCAGTCTTGCCCCTTCTTTTTCTTTCTTTAAAGGAAAGATGCAGGCAGGAATGAAGGCAAGCAGAGTCAGGCAGGCAGGAGGACAGGAAGAGGAAGAAACACTTATTTTTATTTAGTTGTTTACCTTGGTTTTTCCACCGGGCCCCCCACCCCCACCCCCAAACCTGGGGATGTATGTAGACTATACCCAGTGGCCTTCTGCACTAGGTCACTAGGTCACTGAGCCAATCTGAGACAATCTTACCCCTTCTTGGAAAACCTTATTATAGCTACCCCCAGAAATCTAAGTGAACTGGAATTTTTGAAGGAGCACTGTTATTCATTCTAGTACTCTGGAAATGTTTGTGAAAGGAGGGAAAGAGGGGTTGACAGGCATAAGCAAAGTTGTTTTGACTGAAAGGCCCCAGAAATTCTTTTCAATTGTGGCAAAATATAGGTAACATGAAACTGACAATTTCAGTCATTTTGAAAGCATTTAATTCAGTGGCATTAGTATATTCACATTGCTGTGCAAGCAACATCAGGATCCATCTTCAGAACTTTTCCACCGTCTCGGGGTGAAAGTCTGCACCATTAAACACTGACTCTCTAAGACCTTCCCAGGATTTTTAGCAAGATGAATGAAAGATGCACCTGCTTGGCCGGTGAGGCTTGGGCACTAGTAAGAGTCAGCCTTTCACCCTGAGTCCCGGTGAGTAAGCAAGCTCTAGGGCGGGCTCTCAGGTCTCGCTCACCTAACGTCCCAGCGGGTGGAACCGGTATTTCCGGATTGGCGCCTCAGACCTAGTGATCTTGACTTAAGTGAGGTTAGTGGGGGAGGGTAAAGAACGCTGATCACAAAAATTAACTTTTTCCCCAAATCGTGCATCTGCTTCCCACCCTACCCCCCGCCCTCAACACCACCAAACAAAAACTCCCACAATGATCCACAACCATCCCTCCCACGGTGTGAAAGATTGCGGAGCTGACCCCATCCGGCATAGCCGAAGAGAAGATCTGCAGAGCCCACCTGGACGCGAATAGAAAAAGAAGTACAGGGACCTGCGATCGCCCTTAGTCGGGAAGAAAGCTTAGTGACAGTGTTGCAGAGAAGGAATAGGGCAAAGAGCGGACGCACCGGCTGGTGTGACAAGGCGGTCCCTGAAGCCAAAGCGCCTACTCCACTGCTGGATGGCGCGTGTATCCCGTCTCGCCCTCCCCGACACCCCAAAGTAGAGCTGCCAGTAGCCGCTCGCGCGCCGGGCACCCTTGGGGTCGCAAGAAAGCAGGTGACATCCTCTGTCCACCCTTGTCCCTTCTGGGCCGCCGCTCCCTATGGGTCCCTGGGTTCGCTGCTCCCTATGCGTCCACCCTGGATATTTTTTCTCTCTCCCAAACCACCAACAGGAAATAGCTTGAGTCACAATAATACACGGGAGCGACCGCCCATTCCTGGGGCAACCTCCTGCACTCCGGCTCCGGGTAGGCGCCGCCAGCGACGCGCGCGGGGAGCGTAGGGGACACCCGCCCAGCCACCGGCGCCGCCTGGTAGCGCGCCCAGCACTGGGGAGAGCTGTCCTTGCCCTACTCCGGCCGCCGCCAGGCAAGTACCCTCCTCCCTTTTCCTCGGCAGTGCCGGGGCGCCCGCGGGGTGTCGGGGCGCTGCCTGCAGAGCGACCGGAGAGAAGCCGCCCCAGGCGCTGCAGCCTGGACGCGGGCGTCGCCAGAAAGCCTCTCTGGTTCCGACTTGGTTTGGAACCAGAGAGGTTTGGAGAGGTAGGGTTTTACTGGGGTGGCTGGCGGCTTGCTCCCTTAATTTGTGTGCGGACCAAAACGAGGGTTTACGAGAGGAAATGCGAATTGATTCCCGCCCCCC
>RJWH01000443.1:735151-790235 GCA_004363575.1 Solenodon paradoxus | reverse complement strand
CATATGTGGAACATAAAGAAACAACAAAAATAAAATCTCAAAAACATTCATGGGACACAAGACTGTGCGGGGGAGGAGGAAGTAACAAAGGAAGAAAGGAGTTAGCAAGGTGGTAAAGGGCGCTAGAACTCTGGAGGTGGATGTGGTGTGAAAATAGACTGAGATGCAAATTCGATATCCTAAAAAGCATACAGGAATATTAATGAGAAAAAATAAAATAATTTCAAAAATAAAAGCAAAAGATGGCAAGAAAGAAGGGGAGGGGAACCCAAGAATTTCAGAGTCGTTGTGTCTTGGTGGTTAGTGGTTAAGTCTCCCAGGCTTAGTCCACACACATCCCACGGACCTGGGTTTGAGGCCTGGAACCAAGTGTGGTAGGCAGGAAGCAACCAAGATGAACAACTAAATAAATGAATAAAATGCTTCTTCCTGCTCTCTCTGCCTGACTGCTTGACTTCATTCCTCCCTCTACCTTTCCTCTTAAATAAATAATATAATATAATAAAATTAGGCATTAAGATTTTAATACATAACCACTCATTTTTAAAAGCAGCATTCACTAGAATACCTCTAAAACAATTAGCCACACTTAAATAAAGGATATTTTTCTAATAACTTTTTTAAAAAGTTTATCTGTATACTAGTTGCCTCATTTTTTCATTATTTAGGAGAGTCACAGATACTTCAAAACACGGAAACTTAAGAAGATGAGATGCTATTTTGAACTCCAAAGGCTGTGAGTAATCCCGGGATGAATCATTTGTTACACAAATCTTCATAGGAGGCAGATCTGGAGCAAAAAACCCAAACTTGTCCTCTTAAGTCAAGTATGTTGTAATACTACTTAAAAAAATGTACTAATCAACATATTTTGATAAGGATGTAGAGCGAGATAGGAGTTAAGAAAACATAAGATGTAACAAGTGAATAATACAATGAGACACACTTGGAGATTCCAAATTGAGTAAATCAAGAAAACTACATGTACATTTACGGAAATTGAATAAGATATCATAAACCTTGGGTTACCCCACCTCAAAATATTAAAAGTTGTTAAAATCTCTAGACATGCTCATGGGATGAATCCTTTGGGAAATGGAAGAGTTTTAAAAAGTCTCTCAAGTTGAATTTTTAAAAGATGTATACATATACAGAGTAAAGGAAGATGGTAATAATAGAAATACAGACCAAGCCCCCTTTATTTTTCTTTTGCTGTGTTTTTTTTTAGGGCAAACCCATCTCTCACTGTTGTCTCTCATTTTCACACCCCTGTAGAAATTTTTGTAGAATCAATAATCTCCACTTTCTTACGTATGTTCCTCTATCCTTATGTTTAAAACAAAATGAATAAATTTTATTTTTAATCATCTTATATTTTCTTCTCTTCACATTTAATTGTCTCCCAACAGCTCTCTCACACCAGTTATTGTCACTTTGTTTTACATTAGAGTCTTCAAGCTTTTACATTCCAGATGGCCCTCAGACGAGCAAGATCACTGTGGGTGGACCCAGGCACCAGTATTTGCTTAACTCCTATGTGAGTCCAATGTGCAGTCAGGATTACAAACCACTGCTCTGAGCAGTGCTTCTCCAACTTTAATGCACATATAGGTCACTTGGAGCTAGTATTAAATTGAATTCTGATATACTGGAGTGGGGAGAATCTTCCTTTGTAAATGGGTTCTCAGGTGCTACTGTTGATGCTAGACTGAAGACCCCACTTCAAATAGCAGGATTTGAGGAAGTCTTCAGGAGCTCTCCTTCAAGAGAGCTGAACTCTTCTCAAGTTTCCTAAATTAGAAACATTTAGATAACAGCTGATTCTAGACAATGATTTTTGACCTTGGTCACACAATGCAATCACCTGGGAAGATTCAAAAATAATCAATGCCTGGATGCCACCACAAGATCTCAGGTTCGGCCTGGGCATATGGATTTATAAAAGCACCCACACTGACTCATAAAAAGTTAGTATAGTGAAGAGTAATTCACACACCATAAACTTCACCCATTTAATGTGCACAGTTAAGTGATTTTAGTATACTCACAGTTGAACAACCATCAACAGTCTAACTTTAGAATATTTTTGTCCCCCTTAAAAGATATCCTGTACCCATTAGCAGTCACACTTCATTTTCATTCCCCCACCATTCCTATATATTTGCCTATTCTGGACACTTCATAGCTATAAGTGGAATCATAGAATATATGGCCTTTTATGACTGGCTTCTTTTTTGTAGCAAGTTTCAAACCTTCATTCCTTTATGTGACAGAATAATATACCATTTTATGAAGAGACACATTTTCTTCGTCTCACTCAACAGCTGATGGATATTTTATTTGTTTCTACTTTTTAGCTATTATGCATAATGCTGTTTTAGACATTCATGTGAAAGTTTTTGTTTGGGCATACATGTAGGAGTAGATTTGCTGGGTCATATGGTAACTCTATATTTAACCTTTTAAAGAACTACTAAACTATTTTCCTAAGCAGCTGTACCATTTTATACGCTTACCAGCAATGTGTGAGCATTCTAATCTCCACATCCTCAGCAACACATATTTTTGTCTTTTTTATTATAGTCATCCTACTGTTAGTAGGCAGTGGTATCTCACTGTGGTTTTAAATTTGCATTTTTTTTTAAAGAATAATGATGTTGGATATCTTTTTGTATGCGTGTTGGTCATTTGTGTATCTTTTATGGAGCATATCTATTCAGACCCTTTGTTCATTTTTAAATTGAATTTTCCTTTTATGATTGAACTGCCAGATTTATTTATAAATTCTGGACACATACTTATCAGACACATGATTTCTTCATATTTTCTCCAGTTCTTCAGTTGTAATTTGCAGTAAGAAAAACGTTTAAATTTTTTATGTAGATCAACTTATCGGTCTTTTGTTGCTTTTGATACTTTAACAAAACACTGCCAAACCCAAAGTCACAAAGATGTCTTTCTGATGTTTTCTTCTAAGAGTGTTATATAGTTTTAGCCCTTACATTTAGGTCTACAATCTATTTTAAGATAATTTTTTGTAAATGCTGTGAGGTAGAGATCCAGTTTCATTATTTTGCATATCCAGTTATCTCAGCACCATTTATTAAAAAACTATTCTTTCCCAATAGAACTGGTACCCTTGTCAGAAATGCAGCTGATTCTAACATATAATTTAGGCTGAGAATCACTAATCTCAAGCCTTGCTATATGAGGTCACCACATTTGAGTTACACGTTGTAAGCTCTTGATCTTCCTAAAGCAAAAGATGAGCACCAAGCTTTTAGGGTGCTTATGTAATAATGTCTACCCTTGAAAGAAGTCCTATTTCCTCAGAAAAGTACCTTAATTAATCTATCGATAACTACCTATAAGCAGTTCCTTTAACATGTCCCTCTAAAAAGTATTTACGTGTCTTGAACACAAATTTTAAGCATAGGATATAATTTCTTCTTCAAAGGTGTGTGTGTGTACTAAAATTGGTTGAAGAAAAAGTAATATAACACATTCATAACATAGTTTTCAGCAATATCAACTGTGATTACCACAATCTTATAGAATGGCCTCATTAAATTCATAAAATGAGGCATGCCTTGGTGGAGCAGTAATTAGATCAATCACCTCCAAAGGAATACAAGGTCACATACCCCTGGGTTCAAGTCCTGGGTCCAGGGGAAAAACAACCAGTATGAACTAAATAAAGATGAAATATAATGCTCCTTCCTCCTCTCTCTTCCTGCCCACTTGCCTTCATTTCTTCCTGCACATTTTCTTTAAACAAAAACAAATTCATAAAATGAGGTGCACCCTGGTGGCATAGCAGTTTGGCTGACTCAGACCACACATTCCAAGGACACTGGTTCATGTCCAGTCCCAGGACCAAGGGGAATAACCTAGATGAACAACTAAATAAAGTAATAAAATGTTTCTTTCTCCTCTCTCTTGCTGCCTTCCTGCCTCTGCCTGCTCTCTGCCTGCACCTTTTCTTAAAAAAAAAAAAATCATAAAATGTTTACAAGATTGATAATTGCTGTATTACAACACATGATAGTTTGTATCTTCTATGTATATCTGTAGGCAGTGCTACAATTATAGTATTTCTCTGATTCTTTTTTGTTCCAAAGTTTCACCTGCATACAATCAAAGCACTGGAAAGTGAATAATGCCTATTGTTCCTATAGTTTGTGATCTTCCACCTGACCAATTCTGATGGCCCTGATCATATATGCACTATAGCACTGTCTTTAATAGACAATGCTGAAAAAATAAGGATAGCTCCTAGTAACAGATTACTGTCTTTAGCCTTTCAGTATTAGATTCTCAATTTTACAAATTACTGACTATATAAACTGAGCTTTGTTTTTCTCACTAGCAGAATGGGAATAAAAGTTACCTACTTACAGCATTGTTAAGAGAATTAAATGAGGCAAAATATATAAAGCATGAGGAATATAAGTCCTGAGCACTGAATACAGACTGGCCACTTAAAAACACAGACATTTTACTGCAAAATAAAGATCACAACTCTGCAGACATGGAAAGAATATAACCACAGATGCAAGAGTATCACCTGAGACGCAGATACAAGAATAATATGTAGATACAACAGAACATTAACATTTCCTGCTCATTTTTCTTGCTGACAAGAGTTCTTATGAAATATACTAGTATAGTTAAAACTTTAATTTTTAAGATGTTAAGATATTCTCTCCCATGTGAGTCTTTTTATAAAAGTATCAGTATCAAATATAGCTAAATCGCACAGTTTACTCCTTATGAACTGCCTATTAAAAAAAGATATATTGCAATCTGTTATTTAGGAATTTTCCTTATTTTTCAGTTTAGGCAGATGACTTATTCTGGCTGTATTAACAACATTATCTTCACTGGACACTTGATTACATTTGAGAAATTTAAATCTCTGAATACTGACTGATGATAGTCATGGGAAAAGGTTTATGAATAATCACACAAGTTCATGAAATACGCTGGTTTCAGGTGAACCAAAGTAGTGTTTTTATTATGACAAATGCTTGGGCTCCAGGGTGCTGGGCACAAAGCAAAGCTCTTCAACTAGTCTCTAAGACAGGCACATATGGATTGTTCAAGAATCTTGACTGGAAAAGCTCAGTGCACATCATAACTATGATAGTAAACAGACATAAATTATGTAAAGCGGAAAGAACTGACCCATGTCACACTGACCACTTCATGGCAGAGACCTACCTCTAAACCATGAAACAGGCATGCTTCATAAATGTCCATAATAAGCAAACTGGAGTTATTTGGGAATTTTGTTTATTTGGGTCAGGCTAGTTTGAATAGCAGCCTGCATTTATAAAGCATTTAGATGTGCCACATACCATTTTAATGCTTTATATGTATTACGCTGTTTAATCCAGGACCTCATGACATAGATACACATGACCTTGGTACAGAGGGTTTAAGTCACTTACAAGATCACATAGTTGAGCTGGTGACAGTAATGAGCTTGGAATTTGGGGAGACTGATCCCCAAGTTCCCCGCTGTAAACAACTACACTAAATTGTCTCCTTAGTAAAATGTAGATAAGACCTCAGTGTCTCCTTGAATGTGCTATATTTCCCACTCATTCAGCCTTTATTATTAAGGTTTGACTAACATACCTCTCTATTAACTTTAAATGCCTCCATTAACAAAAGAATTAATTACTCTTCTCCATCCTCTTCTATTTAAGAAATATGAAAAGTATATAGTTAATTGTCTTTGACAACATTTCAGCTTCCAATTTGTTTACCTCCAAATTTCATATTTTCTGGACTAGTTTTTAAAAATGAACAAAGGAGACACTGATCAGTAACTAGTTTCCAATACACTATAAATATTTTCTAAAAGTCTACAGTTTCAAAGTGAGATCACAGCACTATGCATTTAAAAATAGAGTTTCTAGCTTTTGACTTTTATTTTCCAACTAGTTGAAGGGTGGGGCAGTAAAACATTTCCCAAAAATACACGAAAGGCTACTACATCCCATACTTCTTGTACCGCTACTGCTGACCATCTGTCATAAAGAAGACACGCCCTGGAGGAAGGCAGTATCAAATTTTTAGAAGTAGAAATGACCATGGCAAATACCTTCTCACATGAAATTGTAAAGCAAAAAAAAAAGCTACTGGTTAAAAAATTCAAGAAACGGCGTGCCCTGATGGAGCAGTGGTTAGGTCAATTGCCTGCAAAGGAGTAAGCCATACCAGTGTGAACTAAATAAAAGTAAAATAAAGATGCTCCTGTCCCTTCTCTCTTGCTGCCTGCCTGCATACTTGCTTTTATTCCTGCCTGCACCTTAAAAAAACAATCAAGAAACATCCTCAGAGAATGTTCATCCTGTCAACCCTTTGCAAACATTATCATCTTCAGCTCTAACTACTGAGCTGTTCTCTGTTCAGGCACTGTGCTAAGCACTTATACAGAGACTTTCACAGAAGCCCAACATAAGTGTCTGTAAGGTGGGCGTCACTAATGTTACATTTACACATAAAGAAAAGGATGCTTTTTATGTTAAATAACCAACCAAGATCATGCAAACAAAGGAGACAGGATTTGAACCAGACCTAGCCAGAGTTCACCACTGTGCTAGTCAGATTCCTCCTGGGACTTATTTTATTTCCTGTGTTATGTTGGTATGGGCAATATTAGGTTTAGGTAAAACTCAAACTTCTTGAAAAGCCATTTTGACATGCAAATAATACCATGAATAAAGAGTTTAGGCATGGAAATTATAAAATTTTGACTAAATTTTGGGAGGAAATATGTAACTTAAATTCATTTGATATATGGTTATATATGAGGAGATAATTTTATCATGGATTTTTTTAAGGAATCTTATTAAATTTTGAAAGTAAGTTACTTGAGAAATAAGTGATATTATTAAAAACAACTGACTCATACCTTTACTATAGTCTTTTCCTATTCATTACTAGAGAATAATTGGTAGGACTTCTGGGTTAGTATCAGAGCAAACCAGCAAAGCCTAATATGCCTTTCTTCCAATTTCCATTTTAATACCCATGAAGAATTACCAAAAGATGAAAACTGGCAACAGTGTTGGAAACTGAAGAGAAGACCAGATGCTTAAGTCCCAAGGGGATTTTCGCTAATGCCAGTGCTGAAGAGATTAACAACATATTCTTGGATTCTACTATAAGAATCAAAGCCTGAGCCCAAAGAAAACAGAAAAAGATGGACTCACTTTGTCTACCTCTAGCTATGGGACTCAGAGACGGTACTAAGAAAAATAATTGTTAGTCCATCATCCCCTTCCTGCTCCACCCCCAGTTGCACCCGCAGTCCACTCGGGCATCAAGCACCAGACTACTGTGGGGAAACAGAAGAAACCAGCCATGATAGGCAGCATCCTAGAATGTGAAGCAAACTAAAAACAAAAACAAAAAATCTGAAACCAGCCTCAGAGCACTGAATACTGTGAACAGAGGGCAGAAGTTCTTTTATGAAAAAGGTTGATAAAGTAGAGAATCAAAAAATAACATATCATTCCTTAAATTTTTCTTTAGCCTAAAAACGTGTGTGCGTGTGTGTGTGTGTGTTCACTTGGAAATCACTGAATGCCCTATCATCTTTAGTTCATAAACTATACTTGTAATGTTTCCTTTACAGTTTCTGTGCTGTTTTTATTAAACTGGAGCAAGCAACTAAGGACATGCAAGTTTCTGAATTTCCATAAAATAATGGTGGCCATCTGCATTTAAAACTCTCTCCACATTCCCCTAAAACACATTAAAAAGGAAAGAAAATAAAATCACCTAACATGGAGGCTTATAACTTAAGCAGTAACCAGAACATACTGAAACCTGGAAGGACATGAGACAGTAACCACCTGAGCCCAGAAGGGTCCGTGCCAGTGCCCATGGCAGAGCAGAGTCGTGATGGGGTTAGGCCACAAAGAGTAAGGGGGTGGCGCAAGAAGGGCAGGAACTCAGACTGTATTGGAAAAGTGACATCCCAAGTGACCAAAGGCTGATTCAGTTCTCATGCCTGGTGGATCAGAAAACTGGCCACTGAGGAGTCAAAAGGAAGCGGCTTGGAAAATGTGCAGGACCCAAGGTGGCAGTGACCAGCTCTCAGAGGAACTGAAAGAACAGCCGTCTTTGGAAAGTGAATCATAATGGGAAAGAAGAAAGAAACCCAAGATTAGGGTACCACTGAAACAACAGAGTGTCGAAGAATCATAAGGCAGATTCGAAGAAAGGAGCAGCCTTTATAATATAATATAACAGAAGATGCTCTTGAATTAAGAAATAAACTATTTAACTCCTATTCCCAAATTGCCTGCTATTATATATCTAGGAAAAGCAATGGTGCATAAACATAAGCAATAACAGCAACAAAAAAAACACTTACCTAAACAAAGTTACAGCCGTTAAAAAAAATTAACAATTAAAAATTGTTGGCAAATTAAAATTTTTTTCCCACTATGGAGAAAAAAGCCACAAAGCAGAATGAAACTGTTACATGATATTTCAACATGGACTGAAGATAATTAAAACAGCAATGCTGTTATAAAAATATTATGAATCAAACATTTTAAACTCAGACACCAAACTAAGAGAAGAAACTAAAAAAAAAAAACCCCAAAGTCTCAGAAATGAAAGTTTTTTATATACATATATAATAGGCAAGTGAAAATATAAGAGAGCACATAGAGAAAAACTAAAAAGAGAATAATTCAAAATGAAGAAAAAAGAAGTAAAAAAGATCAGAAAGAGAAGATAAGGATATACTATCTATTAATTAGAGTCCCTGAAGAAGAACTACAAAACAACGGGACATGATATTTAAAACTGCAACTAAAAAATGAAAGACCCAAGTGCACAGATTGACTTGCATCTGGGTAAACTGACCCAGCAAGGTCATCAGTTAGACATATCTAGAAAAAGTCTTGGAGTTCGAAAAATAGTGCTGATGAAAAGCTTCTAGGCCTCCAGGCAAATTCTAAGGAACAAAGAACTAAGTCACTTACAAAACAAATAAAATCAGGCTGACTCTAAACTTATCAACAGCAATACAACAACTGAAGAATGGGGTAGCATTTTAAAGAAATGCAGAGAAATAAAGTATGAGAATCTTGTATCAGCTGAAGTATTTTTCCCATTATGGAGGTTGCAAAAAATATTTTAATAGACATGACAGAATTCAAAGAATCCCGGAAAGTCTATTAACCAATGAATTCCCCCAACTAACAGATAACTGGGAATGCTTTAGAATGTACAGGTAGTTAGTAGTGAATATATATAGGTCTAAGATGAAAACAAGATTGTGTTGTGTGTGCACGTATGTGCGCACGTGTGCACGCGTGTGTGTATTCATCTACTAAGATAAAATTTTAACATCACAAAGAAAAATCTAACATTATACCTAACAACTACAGAACACACATTTTTTTTTTCCAAGTACACATAGAATAGATACTAAGAAAAACCATATGAGGAGTCAAGGCTCAAATTTTAAAGGATTAGAATAATAAAAAATGTATTATCTGACCACAACAGAATTGAAGTAAAGGCCAGAAATACACCTAGAGAAAACCTGAAATATCTAGAAAGTAAACAACACATTTCTAAATATGGCAGGTCAAAGAAGATGCCACTACTTGCACCATTCCCACTGTTACGCAATAATTTTGATTAATTCTCCTTTATCAGATACAAGATTATAACCTGGTACACATTTCTGTCATGATACTTACTAGAAGATAATAAAGCAGTAGCTACAGAATTTTTTTTTAAAGGAAAGATAAAGGCAAGTAGACAAGCAGGCAGGAAGAGAGAGGAGGAAGAAGTATTTATTTCATTTTATATAGCTGTTCATCTTGGCTGCTGCCCCTGGCCCCAGATTTCAAACCCAGGTGGTCCATGGGATGTACGTGAACTATGTCCGATGGCCTTGTCTGCTAGGCCAGCAGGCTGTGCCAGCCATGAATGTTTTCACATGCTCTGGCTTCAAACTATACTACAAAGCTATCATAATCAAAACAACATGGTACTGGTGTGCCCTGGTGGAGTAGTAGTTAGGTCAATCACCCCTGAAAGAGCACAGGTCACCTACCCCTGGGTTCAAGTCCTAGGTCTGGAGGGAAGCAACCAATGTGAACAACTAGATAAAAATAAAATAAAATGTTTCTTTCTCTTTTCTCTTCCTGCCTGCATATCTACTCACCTTCATTCCTTCCTGCACCTTCCCTTTAGAAAAACAAAACAAAACAGAAAAATACATGGTACTGCAATGAAAATAGAAACACAGATCAATGAAACAGAACTAAGAGCTCAAAATAATCCACACAAATGGGCAGCTAATTTACAAGGTCCAAGAACATAAAATGGAGAAAGAAAATTCTCTTCAATAAATGAGGCTGGGGAAATAGGACAGTCACATGCATAAGAATGCATCTAGATCATTATCTATCAAAAAAAATTTTTAAAGGAAAGATGCAGGCAGAAATGAAGGTGAGCTGAGATAGGAAGAGGAGGACGAATCATATGAATAGCTATTTCTCACACACACACATACACACACACAAATACAGGTGACCAAAAGTCACACAAAAAGATGCTCATCATCACTTATTAAGAAAACTAAAACTACAACCAAATAAAAATCAAAACCATAATGATTTAGCACCTTATTAAACCTGTCGGAATGGTTATTATCAAAAAGATAAGAAACAGAAGTGCTGGCAAGGATGTGGAGAAAAAGGAACCCTCACACACTGTTGGTGGGAGTGCAAGTTGGTGTAGCCACTCCAAAAAACAGCATGGACAATTTTTTCCTCAAAAAATTAAGAGCAGAAATATTCTATGATCCAATTATTCCACTTCTGGGTATTTATATGAAGATTACGCACACTACTTCAAAAAGACATATGGATCCTTGTGTTCACTGCAGCATTATTTCTAATAGCCAAGATATGTCCAGCAATGGATTAATGTATAAAGGAGATATAATATACACACACATACATATATATGCACACACAATGGAATACTACTCAGCTATATTTTAAAAAAAGAAACTGTGCTATTTGTTTCAACATGGATGAACCTTGAAGTCAGACCTTAAAAAAGACAAAGACAAATAATGCATAGTTTTACTCATATGTGGCATATAAAGAAACAAAGCAAATGAACAAACGAAACAACACAAAAATGGATTCTTAGATATAGAGAAGAGATTAGTGAGTACCAGGGAAAAGGTGGGTGGGAGTAGATGAAATGTGTAAAAGTGGTCAACTGTACAGTGATGGATGGAAGCTAATTTTTAGTGGCGATCCTGATGTAATCTACACAAACGACAATTTATACTGTTGTACATCTGAAACTAATATAATGCTATAAACCAATGTTACCTCAATAAAATATTATTTTTTAAAAGAGGTATTGATAATATTAGAGGCAATTAACAAATAAATCCATTTAGATAATTTCTCTACATGAAATCACAAAATTGAATGCAAAAAAAACTTTTTTGAAAAGAAGATTATAAAATTCATCATAATACTGTATTTCATAAAGCTCGGCCTATGACCCCAAGATGAATTAACAAACACTTGAAAGTGGGAAGTGAGCAGGGAAATGTTGATCCAGAAAGTAGAGACATAATTTTAAAAACCGTTGTTACTTCTACTTCCTGTCAAGGGAGTTAACAGGAAGATTGGAAATACCCTCCCACCTAAAGAACAATAAAGAATATAGGAAACAATAGTTTTCAAAATATAGCTATCAGGCAGAGGACAGAAATCCTTGAGCGAATGGAAACAAAGGAAGTGAGTCTTACATTTTAGTACCTTGAGAGTGTTTCTGAACTCTAGTGCAGGGAAGGGAAACTGAGACCATGCCCAGGAAACTCCCCAAGTTGAGGAGACAGAACTGAGAAAGGGAGTTTGAGCTCCTAGGACAGAGTACCCGAGAAGAGAAAGATGTACTGAAAAGATTCCTGGAAATTTGCAAAGGGTCCCCTTAGAGTACTTAGTTGAGTACTGATAAAATGTGAGGGAACTACCTCCAGACTGAGGGACAAACCATTTAGAAAAATTACCAGAGCAGAGAATTCACACAAGGTTGGGAATCATACTCAATTCCATCAGTGAGATGGGAAAAACTAGTAATTCACAGAGCACAGATTAGGCTACTAAGGAGGGCTTTGACTCAGCAGTGGGGACTAGCTCTAGTCTGGCCACTGTTCTGGATCTGTCTAACAAGTTTCAAAAACAATAACCAGAACGATTAACTGTTTTACGTAACCTTGTATGCGTCTTAGGACAAAGTGAGATTTATAACAATACATAAATATCTAGCACTCAAGGTAAATGTCACAATGTCTGGCATTAAATCAAAGAAAAAAAGTCCTGGAAACCTAATCCATAATGAGAAGAATCATTCAATTACAACCAACCTAGAGCAGATAGAGACATTTGAGTTTACAGAAGGACCAAGTCCTTATTAACTGTATTGTATATGTTCAGAAAATTTAGTAGAGACATGAAGGATATTCTAAAAAAAAGAACTAAATTGAACTTCTAGAAGTGAAAACCTACAAAGTATGGATGAAAAATGCACTAGATGAATTGATGAAAGATTAGACACATTAATAAACTTGAAGGAATAGTAATAGAAGCTACTAAAACTGCAATTCAGAGAAATGCTTTTTCAATGAAAAACAGCATTAGTAAGTTGGAGGCAATTTTAAGTGTTCAGGTGAGAAAACCGGTATGTCCATTCTCTTAAATTAATTTTCAGATTGAATCTCATTTGATTCAATTTAGAAGAAGATTTCAATTTAATTTACCATAAAAATTCCAACATTCATCAGAAAAATCAGAACGTGGGACTTGGTGGAGTAGCAGTTAGGTCTATCGCCTCTGAAGGAGCTCAGGCCACACACCCCTGGGTTCCGGGGTCTAGTGGGAAAACAACCAGTGTGAATAACTAAATAAAAACAAAATAAAATGCTTCTTACTCTCTCTCTTCCTGCCTGCCTGTCTACTTGCCTTCATTTCTGCCTGCACCTTTCCTTAAAAAAAAAGAAAGAAAATGAAAAAGAATGTGGGACTTATTAAGCAATTTTTGTAAAGGAAATGTAAATGGAGAGGTGGACAATTATTTCTACCAGGTATTTAAATATATTCTAAAAAGACAATGATGACAGCAGTGAGGCACTGATATGAGAAAAGCTGAGTCAGTGGACTAAAAGAGGGCAGCAAGACAGGTCATATTACATAAACTTATAAGTCAGTGAAGTCAGTACCACACATCAGTGAAAAGGGAAATATTATTCAAAAATAATTTAAGTGTTTCAATGATAAGTGAATAATGATTTCATTATTATCATTTGTAATTACAATAATAATTTAATAATCTGGGTTGTCTTGGTAATATTTGAAACGAAATATTTAATTCAGAGTTTATTAACCTTTGTTTCATTTACTACTATGCTTCAATGGGCGTCATGGTATCTGAAAGTGGGCTGAAATAGCATTTCTTTTGCCTTCAACTACCTTCTGGAAACTAAGTCAATGGGGGGGGGAAGTCAATGGGGGGGAAGTCAATGGGGGGGAAAGTCTTTTTAATATCATATTTTTAAAGATATTTAATATCGTCAGATAACAGTTGTTGTTACTGTCCTGTTATAACATCTAGAACATGCCATTGATGAAAATTAAAAAAAAATTCTACCAGTATGATCAGGGGCTCTATTTCTGTTTACATTAAGTTTAACATAAACACATATAAATATAAGCTATAATATACATATAAAATATATATAATACATAATAAGTTAAATATAAATAAACATAAGTTAAAAGTTATAAAGTCTGAATCCTTTGATATGTCTTGGAGCAACCTATAGATTGCTTATCAAATTGAAAAGTAGGAAAAAAAACACAGAATTAGACAGAACTTGGAGCAGCCATGCCCATAGAAATGATAAGCAATGTCTGTGGCTCAGAACAGAAGAAACTCCTATTACAAATAATGTCACCCACTCCAGAAAGCCTACTTCTTCTAAAATTCTAATACTTTGAAGCACATCTAAGAGGAACTGATAACACACAACTAGTGAAACCGCTGATGTTAGCACAGCCAACTCTTGTTTTTCATCCATTACTGGCATTCCTATTTTATGAGACCTTTTTGAAATTTCCAGAAATACCATAATCCTGAAAACAGTATTTCCAAGCAAATATCTGACTGGAAAAAAAGTTCTAGAACTTTGGGCACAGATCAAATGTCTGTGACACTTGGCTGCCCCTTTGTGTCGCTGCTTTGAAAGAAGGGCCAGATGTCAGTGACTGGTGGATTTCCAGCACAGCAACGGTTTCCACACATTCTGGTACTGATGCTGAATGAAGACTTGTCCAGAGCTATGAGAAGCATCATTTGCATCAGGGTCAGGGGTATCAAAATCATTTTTTTCAGCACCTTCTATCACAAAATGGAGACAAAAAGAGAGCAGTTCTTCACTTATTAAATACCAATTTGCTGGATTTCCAGAGGAAAGTCTTGAAATGCTTTGATTAAACTCTTGGTAGAAATTTTACTCTCTTTTTTAAATATAAAAGGAAAGCCGAGTCTCTCACGGTTTGGCATAGTTGGACAATATTTTGACCCTATCTTTTGGTAAAGTCCTGCAGTAGACATTATGGGCGCTGCTCAAGAATGGAGAACTCCTGTCCCACAAGAGATTGGTACCTAGCAGCTCAGTGTTGTAGAATTGAAGAAAGACCTTCTGCAATCTGGAGTCCAGGGTGACCAAGATTTTTCCCTTTTCTCTGCAGGCAGAAGGAAACATGGGCCAAATTCTTAAAGGCTACTTCTGATCAAGATAATCTTAACATGGAAATGTGAGTCTATAATCTCAGATTTGCTGATATGGATGAACACAAATAACTGGAACTTTGCCAAAGATAATACCGTAATGAGCTGAAGACAGAGGAAATTATTCAAATAAATTCAACTGTTTCTCAATTTAAGCCTACCCCCATTTGACAAAGTTTGCTACAGAACTTTGATTTTATCGGCTATTTTATGCTTTTTTTTTTTTTTTAAGTCAGGGTTTTTAACACTTTTGTCCCAAAACAAAACAAAAAAATACAAAACTGACTAGAGATCAAGCAAGACACAAAGGTGGTCATAGCAAAAGCACTAAAACCTTTTTTTCTATTTCTTTAAGTTAAATTTCATCAGTCTGCATACTGAATGTTGGTGATAGGCTGAATTAAAGTTTAAGTTTTGCTTTCCTTGGAAATGAGAAGCATAAGACTATAAAAGAATGTTTTCCATCTTTTTCAAAGTGTAATCATATAGAAAAGAATGTGCAATTAATTTATCACATCACAAACATAAATTCTATTTAACTTTTTGTGCATATGTTCAAGTACTTTTTCTGTAGCTTCACAGCTTTCAGAGTCTGAGACAAGATTAAAAACATGGGAAAAAACCATTTCTCTGATTAGGTACTGACCTCACAAAACACACACATCATTTCACAGCAATTCAAGAATGATATGGAAGAAAGCCAAACCACAACACTTATAAGAAAACTTAAATATTTAGCATATTTCAGGCCGAGAAAAACTTTTCTGAACATAAAAGAGAAAAACTGATTTTATCACAAATATGGGAAAGATAATCCATTTCAAAAACATCATCAAAATTAAAAAGAGGGAACATTTGCACAAAATAAAAGTCAAAAGATTGAACATAAAAGAGCAACAAAACAGCAAGAAAATGCAAACCTGGGTCCTTGGGATGTATGTAGACTATGCTGGCGGACTTATGGATTGAGTCACCAGGGCATGATGCATAAAATAATCTTATATTAAATTACATTTTTAAAATTAAAGATTATTAATTATAGGAAAATTCATATCAAAAGATTGGAGATAACCTTTATACCCAGCAATTAGGGATTGGCTAAATTATAACACATTCAGACTCTTGCATATTATGATTACGTGCGTTGAGGATTATCAACATAAATGTCTGCAGAAAACAGGTAGGAAATATAAATGAGTAAAGTGGGTCTGAGTTGGAGTGGGAGCAACAGAGACTGGTGACTTGAAGGGTGAATACTTCATCTAAGGAAGATAGCAATTACTTGATTTCAGTCAGTTATTGATCTTGTAGGAATATGGACCCCAGGCTGCCAGAATTTTCTTATTTTTGAAAACTTTGTAATTGAAAAGAGCTTTAAACTTAGAGGAAGTTGTAAAAATAAGAAACGGTGAAAGAACACCTTTTCCCATGTTATTTGATTGTTAATATTTAATTCTGTTTGTATTCTCTCTTTGCACATACACACACACGGTTTTTTCTGAACTATTTGAGGGTTCATTATATGTTATCATGACCCTTTACTCCCAAATACCCTGTTATCTATTTCCTAAAAATAGAAATCATGCTATTTTTGAGGTGGAGCATCAGAAGAAGAAAAAAGAAGGGAGAGAGCTATGGCCATTAGGAGACCAATCGTTCACTATTCCTTGCTATTCACACCCAACATACATTGAGAACTATCGCACTAGGCAATCGTCATTCCATCAGTAAAAAATAAGTAACTGCAGTATATATACATTTATAAACTGTATGTACATACTAATTAACTGATATATTAGGTACATGATAAAACATACTATTTAAAGGCTGAGATAAAATTAGATACCAATTCAAGTTTTAAAGCTTTCTACCTGCACCTGCTAAGTGTGTGCCTCCCATTTTGGGGGCCATTGCCCTATCCTGTGGGGGCTAAACAGAAAAAGGACTGACATCAGATTTCCCAAAGTTGAACCTGGGTTCTTCTTCTCAGACTGTATCCCCTTCACACCTACCAGCTCTATCATAACACACTGCTTTATTGGCTTCTTTGCACTTACCACAACCAGAAGCCATCTTGCTTATTTATGTGTTTACTTGTTTAGATCTTCCTTCCCCCACTAGAGTACAAGTCCCACGAGAGCTAGGAGCTTGCTTGTCTTGTTCCTCCACACCTAATACAGGACTAGGCACACAGTAGGTGCTCACAACTTACAATGCACAGTTGCTTCTAGGCCTCACTTTCCAACCCTTTCCCTCCTCCATTCTTTAGCAGGCAACATGGCAGGTCGCCTAATCCCCTGGAGAAAGCAAACAATACCCTGTCCTTCTTCTTAGAGAAACATCACTGCTTGAAGACTTCCTGTACAGGGTGAGGCTGAGGACAGTATTACTCTTCATGTGAAATACAGACCCATAATCTCAAATCTGTGGTTGCATGCATGTATGTGTGCATGTATGCATGCCTGCATGTGCATATATGTATATATACAAATATATAATGCATATACAAATATATGCAATGAATATATAATCAACATTTCTAAAGGCATTTTTAAAAATCATTTACTTATAAGATGAACTATTTCACACAACAGCATGTCATTCTCATCAAGCCAAGTTCTTCTGGAAGTTTCTGCCCCTGGGAGGAAGAAGAAAAAAAAGGGGCAGGTACCTGATGGTTTCCCACACGTCGAAGCCATCCAGAGGCTTGGTGCCATTGGTGCTCCCACCTGCCAGCTTCACGAGCGTCGGCAGCCAGTCGGAAACGTGGATGAGCTCCCTGCTCTTCACACCCTTCTGCTTCAACAAGGGACTGGTCACAAAGCCCACTCCTCGAATGCCTCCTTCCCACAGGGTCCATTTTCTTCCTCGAAGGGGCCAATTATTGCCCCCCGCCAAAGTCTGTCCTCCATTATCTGAAACACAACGAGGTCTTGGCATGAGGACAATGCTGTCAAACATGTGCAGGAATGGAAGATTTCTGTGTGTGTTGTTATCAAATGGAGCTCTCAAACTAAAAGCAATCGCTCCTCCTTATCCTCTCCCTTACCCATCGACACTACCCTCATTGTGCAGACGTAACCGGAGCGTACCACGGCACAAACCTGGAAACACCTTTAAATCCTCTGTGAGTAGAAGGAAGTCCCACAAGGTAACTGCTTGGGACAGAGACCTGTGTTCATCAATGATTTACCGGGTTTCAAATGCATGCGTGAGATTTTATGCAAAACGGGAGACTAAATCTAGGTAAACTGAGACCCTGCTGGCACAGGGAAAGACATCTCAGTGATAAGTGGGGACAGCAGACCTTTTTATTTTCCTCCTGGAAGAATTTTCTAATACTTAAACTAATAACTGAATTAGCTTTCTACTCCTGGTAACTTAAATTCTTTCTTAAGCAAGGAAGTTTGAAGATTTTGCCTGTCTGCTAAATGTCTTTGTAAAACAGCAATCTGGAGGAAAAAAAATCATTAAAAAAAAGTCCTCACTTTTTGACAGGATGAAAAAACAAAAGTTTTCATGCACTGTGTGAGCCAAGGGGCAGAGGGTTTCTCTCTGCAAGATAACCTAGGGGATGAAAGACTCTGGTGAAGCCGAAGAAGTTACGGAGTGGCTGACGTTTCTTTCTAGCTACATGGGACTCAGAGTTGAACTATGGAATGTGAGAAATATTTATTGTACTTTGAGTTTGTAGAATCATATTATCTCCAAAGTATCCCTGCACTTATGTGATGCTAGAGATATGTTTAAATAACACTTATTTGCATGTATATTATACTTCAATTAAATTTCCTTTTAAAACTTATTATATTACTTAAAATAGCCAACAATTGGAAACTACCTAAGTGTCCAATGTCAGAAGAATGGATAAAGATGTCAAATATGGGTGTGTGTGTATATACATGTGACAACATGGATGGAACTACAGGAGATAATGCTAAATGAAATAAGTCAGAAGGAGAAAGAGAGATACCAGATGATCTCACTCATATGTGGAATGTAAAAAAACAAAGCAAAGGAACAGATAAAACAAAAACCAACCATTGGACCTCTGTGGACAACATAACTGAGTTACCAGTGGGGAAGGAAGTGGGGGGATAGGAGAAAGGGGTGGTGGGTCCAAGGGGTGAAGGACTTGGGGTAACTTGGTGGCGGGCAGGATGTGTTGTTAAACACTTGAGGAAGGGCGAGCCTGTACATACGAGCTTATATTATTTTGCAAGTCAAAGTTACCTCAATAAATATTAAATAAAATAAATATTAAAAAAGAAAACCATTATCTAAATGAACCATGATGACAGTATGAGACTTGTTCCATAGAACATTATATATAAAAATCTGACATTAAAAACCAAGATCAAAGTCATGGAATGGAAAAAAAAGAGAACTAACAGTTGTTAGGTACCTACTATGCAGGTACCTAACTTTCATTTAACATGATTTTTCATAGAATATGGAGACTGATTGACCAGAAATTAAAAGCTGATGTCAGCTAGCTATGTGACTTGGGCCAATTACTGCTTCCATTTCCTCACTGTTAGTAAGGAGATCATAACTCCTACCTTATATAGTGTGGTTCTAATTAAATGATACCATTTAAAATAATTACTTGGATGGTCATCTGCCATAACCAACTGCTTGATAAAAGTTGTAGCTAATCTTTACAACAACCCAGTCAGTCTATTATTATAACTATTTTGTTTCTTCAAAAAGTGAGGTTTGAAAAGGCCAAACAGCTAGCAGCAAAGCTAGGATTCGAACAAGGTCTAAGTGATTCCCAGATTTTTTCTGGCTGCCCCACCACCAAGTGCCAAACCTTTGTTTCCCTACAAAAACCATAGGCAGTGATCAATTTCACCAATGTGATATAGCAGCAGAGCTATTTAAAGTGATGATAATTTCCTTAGAGCATCATTTGTGGGTAAGAAATTCAAGGTTCCACTGTCCAAGAGGCTTCTGAACAGGTCTTAGATTCTTTGCTGTGCCTTATGAAAAGAAGGGAGAAGAGTCTTGAGCTAGATAAGATACAAGCAACAATTCTTCAACGGGTGGGTGATAATTAATCTGATCATTTATTATCACAGCCTTAAACACCGCTCTTTAAACCTCACATCCCTTCTTGACAAAAACTCAAGACCCAGACAATCACCCAAGTCAGTTTATTAAACATGTATTCTATTTCACAGGAGAAGACCTGTATATTTAAAGCAGGGGCATCATCTATAGACTGTGGGAATTTATCCCTGCTCCTTATGCTTCAGAGTAAATCAGGCTCCCTGAACCACATACCAAACTTAAAAGGTTCTATTTATGATGCAAAAACACACTGCAAAGAAACATTTACACGCCACTCGTGAGGTCAAGAATGACGGAGACAGCACTATTGCTTTGCTCTGTTGTGTAGATGGCTATAAATGAAACTGGCTTAATGCTTGTAGAGGCCTATTGCCATCATTTTACATAGACGCAATCCCTGGACATTATTTGATAATGTCTTTTCATTCCACCACTGGCTGATGGTGGTGGTGGATATAAAAGTTGAGATGATGAGAATAAGAAGTGTGGCTGGGTCAGAAAACATTCTAAGAGCAGCCCATCAGATACGACTCAGAAAGGAAAATATTCTGGGATATAAAGAGATTGTGGCCACTGCTACTACTTTAAAGGCTGAAAGGTGTTTCCACATTATTAGGGGAGGGCACTGATGCAGTCAGTGTGACTGTTTTTATCATCAGCTCACCGAGGTGTTTTTGCCATTAGCAATGATAAGTGACTATCTGTTGACTATCTGTTAACATGGCTTCCTCTATCATTTTTTCAAGGGCATTCTAGAGAAAAAGCACTGTTAATTGACACACCTGCAACTTCTTCTCTTGGACTCTCCTGTCACAAAGCCAACTGCAGACTTGGCTACAAGAAGAAGGCAATTCAGCTTTGCCAGAGGTTTGTGTCTCCATAGTCAGCACCTGGCCAATAGCTACTACTTATCAGAAAAAGGGGCAGAATTCACGACAAGGCCTTTGAGAAATGGGGTACTCTTCATCAGTTCTACTGACATCTCCTGAGTATTTCAAAGTGCAAGAATAAAATAAATTCATGTGAAACAAGGTAGGAAAACAGACTTCCTATAGTGCTTATGTATCTCAGCAATAACAATGACATTTTTAATTTAATTAAATTTAAAATCTAAACTTTATTGAAAGAGACAACGGAACTACCACTACTTCAAACATATGTTTTAATTTTCCTTCCTAATTTTCTTTTGGGTAAAAGTTAGTTTTTGCTATTGTTTAGAATTAATTTTTAAGAGAAATTCTTCTTGTTTCATTTCCTGATTAACTTAGGAAAGAACTTCCAAATCAAAATAAGATGACTGACTAGTTAGTACAGGAAACTATGAAACTTTTTTTTTCAGGGAAACAATTCTTTTAGCTATGTGTTTTTGGCAGTGGAAAAACGTAATTATAAGACCCTTGCTGTCTAAAAAAGAAATGTCAAAATAAAATAAATGTTGTCATACACAGATGGTAAATCTCACTTTATTATTCATTACTGAACAAAAATAACTGTCAAAAAGTCATGGAAAAACATTGGTTATCCAAAGATCTGAGCAAAAGCATTAAGTATATGACAGTGAATTCTCATTTGCTTGCAGCTGAAAAAAATTAAGATGGAACTATGACCATGTGAGAACCACTCCCCAAACAAAGTAATGTTGTGATTGGCTGTGGAAGGCCATCCTGAACCAGCAGGGTGTTATCTTTATCTCACTGTCTCTGTAGATCCTTCAGTAGGCTTACCCAGAACATCCTCCTTACCCTGACTGCGGGTCATGGACGGCGAGGAAGAAGGGCTCCAGCAGCCTTGCAGCAGGGTCTAGACTTCCCTCTGAATGGGGCCACCAGTGCAGTATGACAGATGAATAAGCATGATTTCAAACATGAGACGCTTATTGACCCAGAAAGTGAGCCTGGCTTGCTGATGTTGGATTTTTTTAAAGTTTTTAATTGCTAACGTGCAAAGTACAGAGTTAACATATTCCTCAGTAGTCATGTAAAGGTAAACTCATCCTTCTTATACTAAAATATTTTGGAGAAAATAGCTACCCAGACACAGGCACATCTCAGAGATATTGCAGGTTCCATTCAGACCACTGCAGTCAAATGAATATAACAATCAAGTGCACATAAAAGTTATATTTGGGCACACTCTAGTGGAGTAGCGGTTGAGTCCACCACCTCTGGCTGAGCACTGTCCACATATATCCCAAGTACCTGGGTTCACATCCCGCAGCTGGGGTGGGGAAGGACAACCAAGATATACACTAAAATAAAATATAAATAAATATTCCTCTTACTCTCTCTTCCTGCCTGCCTGCCTACTCGCCTTCATTCCTGCCTATACCTTTCCTTTAAAAAAAAGTTTTATTTGCACTATACTATAATCTATTAAGTGTCCAATAACATTGTGTCTTACCTTAATGGTGACACCGAGACACAAAGCAAACACATGCTGTTGGAAAAAAATTAGCTCTGATAGACTTGCTTGAGGCTTCAGGCAAACTTTTGATTTGTAAAAAACAGAAATATGAATGAAGCTCAATAAAAAGAGGTATGTCTGTATCAAATCTACCAACTGATGTTCTTCTCTTTCCCTCTTATTCAACATTCAATTTCTGAATGAATATGTATTTGCTCTGTTAATTCTATTTTCAAATGCCAAGTCCATCCTTCAATCCATTCCCCTTCTCCAGCCTCCTTGCTTGGGGTCTGGCACTCCTCTCACCTGGAGTACTGGGGTAACTCTCAGACTGCTGCTTTTTGCCATCAGATGTGTCTCTGTGAAGCCCAAAACCAATCAGGCACATCTGTGTTTAAAGATCTCTCACTGCTTCAGCTCATCATAAAACTCCTTCACATCTGGCACTAAGCTACAGAGTATCAATTTCTTCCCTTCCCGGAAAGAGTAGCCCGTGCTTTAGTCTCATAGAACTAACTTCCCCCTGTTGTTAGAACATATCTCCCTATATAGTTAGAACATGGAAAAAGGGAAATAGATGGGGGAAAAGGACACTAGAATTCTGGTGTGATGTGAAATATAGATTGAGATACAATGTTAATGTTCAAAGATGAATGTAGCATTGTGAACGAAAGATTTAATAAACATAAATAGTTTTTAAAAAAGAGAATGTATGTCCTTTCATGCTGACTTTTCCTTTGCACATGTTGGTTCCTTTGTCTAAAAAGCCCTACCCCTTCTTTCCAGCCTGCCTTACATTTTAAGCCCCAGGTTAAACACCACATCTTTATGAACCATTCGCTCATGCCCCCAGACAGTCTATCTCTCCACTGTCCTTCTGATGCACTCTATCTATCACTCTTACTTCTGTGTTTTGTTGATTAATTTGTTCGTGGGTTTGCCTTCCCTGCCAACTCTGCCTCTCCAGGGCCAGAATGATGACTTAAGACATCAGGTACCAAAGAGAGGGATACAACAACTATAGCCTGTGATTCAAATTAAATTCCAAAAACTGAATCTTTATTCAGATATTCATGGAAATATTTGTAAGAATTTTAACTGGTGTACCGCATTTAGACAGATAAACGCTCTGCCCACCCCCACCTCTCTGTTAAACACTAATCCTTAAACTTTGCATCTTGATTAAAGGCACCAGTCAGGGGAGCGGTCTTGTTGAGCTAATAACTGGAGGATTCTGGTGAGAGAGAAATGGCAGCCAGACTCCGAATAATTGATGTAAGCACCAAGAGAGCCGCAGATTAAGAAAGATGTATAAGGAAAGAGCAAAATCAGGAATGAATGGAGATTAAAAGGAAAAGTTATTATATGGGGTTGTAGTAAAAGATTTCTTCACTTTAATGGGGCCAACGCCGTGGCTTATATTTTATCTTCACTTTAAAAATTATTAAGGATGAAAACATTCAAAAAAATCTGTTGAGAGATTGAAAATATTTGGTCTCTAAAAGTCAAAATGGAACTGGAAACTGGAAAACTGTGTCCTAATTTATTACATAGTGGCAGACAAACTTTTTGCTATAATTTAAAGCATATGTAGCCACAGATCTTGGAAATCCTTAAACGAAAGGTGTAAGTACAAAAGTTGTGAGTTATCTCACTTAAAACACATAGGCAATGCTAAATTTAATCTCCATATTTGGGTGCCCTACAAAATAGTGCAGAAGTCCTGTGTTTGGGAATATTTAGGGTAAAAAAAAAAAGGATCAAATGGGACAATTAAAGCCCTCCTTGTTTTCTCTATAATTTGACTGATTTTTTTTCCTTTACTAATGAAGCTATGAATTTCAGGGAAAACTGAAGATGTTTGGCACCTTGAGGGAGTATCATAGTTAACTCACAAATTACTTGGCTCCTTTACTGGATCTGAAACTCCTTTAGGGTGGCCAGATAATCTTTTAGTGAGCAGCTGTTTCCCCTTCAGTAATACCAATCAAGAAGTCATAGATGAACAAAGTGTCACAGAAGTGCTTAGTGTCTGAAAGGTTCAAGGACAGCAGGAGAGAAGTGAAAATACCAAGAAGAAAGCAGAACTGTGATTTCAAAATAACAAGTTAAACTAATTGCTTGGAGAGAAAGATGGAAATGAGGTTAACGGTTTTTCAAAGACAGTTAAACCACAGAAAGTTAACAATGTTCTATTTAAACAAGCATCGGCTTTAATTTGTCTTTAAGTTTCCAAAATATATAACACAAGTTAAATGCTCTGAAATTATGCTTCAAGCAGAAGCAACAGTTTACTGAATCTCTACTATAGAAGTAGTAAGATGTGCTTTTAGCATTACTCAGAAAAATCAATAAACCAAAATGAATGGAAGAGCAGTTTTATTTTTCCAGAGCTCTTCTTTAAAGATTGCTCAATGCCAGGGGACCTTACTGGTGTTTCTAATTACGGTGACAGAGACAAACAAATGTCACAAGAACACTGATGTGCACAATAGTCTTTGAAGAACAACAAAACAGTGAAATAATGACAGAAACAAAAATAAAAAATGACTCAATACACCTAAATATTAACAAGTTTTAAAAAAGAATTTCAAATATGAATATATACTTAGTAAGTATAAGAAAAATGTTCCTTTTGGATCTGCACATGTCACTTGCTCCAAAGCCAAAGTGGAAGAAACTCAGTCCTTGGACCATGTGGGGCAGCAGTACTCTATCTGACCAGGAGCACTGAGAAGGAGGAGACATCCAGGTGCCACCTTCGAGCAGGTGATGACAACACCAACTGTGGGGAGGGAGACAGCTGAAGGAGAAGAGAACTTGTGAGAAGCAGTCTGGTCTCTACGTCTAATAAGAGACAAAGCGGTGTCATTAAGGTGACAAAGGGATGTTGAGAAGGAGGTCCCATATCTAGGAAACTCAAGTCTTCTGAACATCCTGAACCAGAATAAAGAAAAAAAAAGAAGAAAAAAAATCAAAGGAAATGCCGCAAGAAATGAGCAGAGGCATCACCAAGTCACTGCAATGGACACCTAGTGAGGGCCTGTTTAGTCTCAGAGAGGACTCTAATAATAATACGTATCGTAGCTGCTTCCTAATTCCAGAGCAGGCTGGAGTCTGCAAATTGGGAAGGTGTGTACAGTCGGTGAGGGTCTCTATTAGGGATAGTGAGCCAACTAAGAGTGAGGGGAGAGTAAAGGATATGAATTTTAAAGTAAACCACAAGCTAAATGTGTCTTTACCTGTTTTTCCAACATTAAGTAATTCACACTGGTGAATAGCTAGAACACCACTGTATAAAGCAGAATACAACAGATTAATTTTTTTTAAATGATGACCCTACATCAATATCAATAGGCTTGTAGTATAGATAAGGATAGAGTAGACCTGAACGGTTTATATTTCATAGTCATGTCACTGATCCTATCTAAATGAATATAATGTGATCACCTTCACCTGTCATCTTCTAGCAAAGGTCACAACTACAAGCACACAAAAACTTTCACTGTCCCTCGCAGCATTGAACTTAATCATTGAAAAGAGAGAAAATGATCACAGCTCAAGAGCTCACACTGCCTCACGTGCCTTATAGCTCTACTGGAATGATGTGTTGAAATAGTTTGTCAAGGTCTTTTCTCATTCCTGTCTGCTGGGACCCTTCTCCCAGCCAGGAAGCAGTCGAGGCTATCAGTGGATAGCCTCAAGAAAGGGTTAGTCAGTCAGGGCATAACCAAAAGGCTTACTTTAAACAACCATTCAGAGTGAGTTAAGGGATGAGAGAGACAGAAGTGAACAAGAGGCTCTGACTGTGACCTGAAGAAGGCACCTGGGGCCCTGCCCCTGGAGAGTGCTTCCCAGGAGAGAAGGAAAGACAGATGCTAGCATGGAAAGTGCTGGAACAACCAGCACTCCCTTCTGGTGGAGTCTGGGGACTGGGAGAATATAACAAGGTTCCCTGCATTTCCCTGTGCCCAGTCTGGTGTAGCAGCAGCAGATGGCAATAGCGTACTCTCAAGTCACCGCAGTTACACTGATAAGAGCACAGATGGTTTGTGTCTCCACAGGCAAGCGGCATGATCTAGATGGATGTGAAAGGCCAGAGAGAAATGAGAACACCTCCACAGAACACCTCCACAGAGAGAGTAGGGATAAAGACGCTGAACCACATACTCTGTTCAGCTCCAGTGCTTTGGCTCCCTGGAGGGGAGCAGGGAAAAGACACAGAGACCTAGAACTAACTGAGATTCTCTGACTTCACTGAAACCAAGTTCCCCCACCCAGCAGAAGTGGGACTCCAGTACTGAGCTCAGTTACAGGGCGGCGGGGGCGGCGGGGGTTGGGGGAGGTGTTGAGGGGCCAAGTTGACATTTCTCACACATCTTAGTTTGGGGATTGAAGTCTGTGATTACTGTATACGTTTCAGCACTGTGGCTGGATACTCTGTGTTTGATGAATATAATAGTTATATTAGACTATTTTGCAGATGAAAAGAAGGTAAATCCGTTTTTATTGTTGTGGTTGCTTTGTTTTTATTGTGGGGCTAGTAATCAGTGACCCACCTGTGGACCCAGTCACAGATTTTACCCTTTTTATATAATAGCAATGATAATAACTGGAAGAGTTCTGAAAAAGATTAGAAAACAAGGCTGCTCCTATATTATGGTTCTCAAGCCTTTCAAACCTCACACCCCCAAATATCTTGTAGTACTCCTTTAACTGTTCTATGACAGAATGCATGCACAATATTGTATAAATACACCTAATTTAAAAAATTATAGCATATAAAGGAAAAAAGCAATTGATAATAAAAACA
Organism: Solenodon paradoxus; assembly: GCA_004363575.1. Taxonomy (NCBI): domain Eukaryota; kingdom Metazoa; phylum Chordata; class Mammalia; order Eulipotyphla; family Solenodontidae; genus Solenodon; species Solenodon paradoxus. Next base: position 763,078 of record RJWH01000443.1, on the reverse strand, counting down.
GCATGTATTTCATATGAAAACATGCAGACTCAATCTGAAGACATAACAAAGCGGTTAGATCATGGCATGTACTATACGTGAACAAATTTGGACTTCAGGAGGCCATTCTGTAATAAAACTACAAAAATGACAGAAAGTAGGAATACGTGCTAGAATAAAAACGAGAAAATTTAAGTGTGTATTAAAATCTTGCAAAAATTACTTTGTAAGTTTATATGCGAAACAGTTCGGTTCTAGACTCAGACAATTACAAATATGATTTTAAATCTTCATACCTAACCAGTAAAAATTTATAAGTTATACAAGACTTAGGACAGCTCCTCACCGTGTAGGATTTTTATTAGGGACCTTACCTCATGGGCTTCTGCCCACTGTTTGTAGCACCTAACCAATTTCCAGAAAACACTCCTGGTAAGAATCACTGCCCACTGGCAAGACTGGGACATATATAGCCAAGGGTAGGTAGAAGCCTCTTTTTCAAGAGTCTTGGCAGGTTGGCACACGACTTTGTGTATTCACTGCAGTTTGTAAACTGGACCGAAGCTCAAAAATAATTCCACCAGCAAATGAAGAGGCTCCACCTCTCAGGAACAAATACATTAGAAATTAGATACTGATAAGTATTTATATACATCTATATTTATATGCAGCATAGTCATAAATATCATTATAATGTCAATTAATCCATTCACAATGCAAATTCACAGCGACTGGCATGTTCACGGTCCTACATGAGTGGCATAAGTGCTTGAGAAATTAAATCATAATCAGATTTCCTGGTGAACAAGGACTCAGAAACTTAGTATTTATTATCGATACATAGTTTTTTTAATCATGTAATCTCATAATAAAGTAATTACTTTTCAGATCTAAAATATATGCAATTATACTATAAATATAAAAATTTTGATTAAAGAATGTCTTTCCTTGAAAGAAGAAAATTATCTAAATTTTAAGCATATTTTCAGCAACTATGTCTTAAAAAACCTACTGAGGTTCAATCATGAAGAAAAGGATAGTCTAAGCAGCTCTGTATCTATTAAAGAAATTAAAATTCATAGTTAAAACTTTCCCAGCCAAGAAAATTCACTTCGCTGGTAAATTCTATCAAACATTTAAGGGAGAAATAATAGTAGTTCTATACAAACTCTCCTGGAAAATAGAAACGCTTGAATTTCCCAACCCATTCCATGAGATCAGCATTATTCCAATCTCAGAACCAGAGACATTACCAAAAAAAGTGGAAAATGACAATGTATGTAGGTATAAATCCTTAATAAAATTTTAGTAAATCATATCTAACTATATATAAAAATGACAATATATCATTGTATCAATTTTCTATTGCTACTATAATAGCAATTTAAACAACAAAAATTTATCATCTGACAGTCCTGTAGGTTAGAAGTTTGGTGCAAGTCTCATTGGACTAAAATCAAGGTGTTGGGAAAGCTGCAATCCCTTCAGGAGGCTCGAGGGGAGAATTTGTTTCTTTGCCATTTCCATCTTCTAGAGGTTGCTCAAATTCCTAGGCTCAAGGTTTTCGTTCTCCATCTTCAAAGCCAGCAATGGCAGGTTAAACTTTCCTCACATCATATTACTCCCTTGCCCCACTTTTAAAGACACTTGTGATGATATTAGGCCTATTCAGATAATCTCCTAATGTTAAGGTCATCTGGCTGACAAACTTATTAATTCAGTCTGTAACCTTAATTCACCTTTGCCATATACCATATTCATAGATTCTGGGTTTTAGAATGTGAAGATCTTTGAGGGAAGAAGGGAGGAGTATTACTCTATCACAGTTTTGATGATCAAATGAAGTTTATCTTAAAATTGCAAGCAATTTTCAAATAGACAAAGTTGGAAGAATTATACTACCCAGTTTCAAGAACTATAGTAATCAAGATAGTATGATACTAGAATAGGGAGGTTAGTAAAAGAAATAGACTTAAATGACTTGATGGTCAGCAAAGGCGCTAAACCAATCAAGGAAAAACATCTTTGCAGCAAATGATTCTAGAGTAATTGGATACCTACAGAGAAAAAAAGAAATTTAACCAACCTCTACTTTATAACATGTATAAAAATTATGTTGCAACACAATAATTTAAAAAAAAATTGTAATATAGGCTAAGGATTTATTTAAATAGATACTTCTGCAAATAAGATATACAAATGACTAATAAGCACATGAAAAAATATTCAACATCAGGGAGATGCATATCAAAACCACAAGGAGATACCACTTTACACCCACTAGGATGGTTATTAAAAAAAAAAAAAAAGACAATGTTAAGTGAGGATGTGAAAGAATTAAAACCCTTTGTTCATTGCTGGTGGGAAGATAATATGGTGCAGTTACTTTGAAAACAGTTTGGCAGTTTCTCCAAAGTTAAATATAAGGTAATGCTATAACCTCAGAAATCTCACTCCTAGTTCTATATCCAGGAGAAATGAAGACGAATGTCTTCAAAAAACAACAAAACACTTGCATATGAAGGAATGTACATAGCAGCGTTCTTCATAATAGTACTCAAAGTGGAAACTCCAAATGTACATTCACTGATTAATGGTTAAAGAAAATATGATATCTTTTTGGAAATATTATAAAAGGAATATCACTCAGCAATTAAAAGGAATGAAGTATCAATACATTTACAACATGGATGAACCAGTAAATATGTGAAAGATGTCAGACATAAAAGATCACATATTGTATTATTCCATTTATAGACTATGTCCAGAACAGAAAAATGAGAAAGCAAGTAGATTAGAGATTGCCAGGGGCTGAAAGATAGGGGAGAATGCTGATGGGTACAAGATTTTTTTTCTGGGGGGTGGGTAACAAAAAATTAGATAATAGTGATAATGGTATAACTCTGAATATACTAAAAACTGCTAAATTGTACACTTAAAAAGGGTGAATTTTATGGTTATGTGAATTATAGCTTAACAAAACAAAATTATATGAGAAAAAGAAAAGATAGATCAAAGATCTAAATGTAAAAGCTAAAACCATAAAATTTTTATAGCAAAACTATAAAAAAGAGAGACTATGGTTGTAACTTAGGGGTAGGCAAAGCTTTCTTCAAACAAACAGCTTTAATACATTGTGTATAAAAATTAATAAGTGTAAGAGGAAGCAGAAAGATGATAAAACTTCAAAGGCAGAATAAGCTGTGGGAGAAAGTGGAGCTCTGGTGGGCCTATGAGAACTCACTATGTTTCAGCATCCAGTCTGCACTTTCTGCTGGTTGACTAAAAGGTGGGTTAAAGAAATCCTACATTTACTACAACTCTTCCTGTGAATGTATGCAATCTATTTGGTGGCAATAGTCCAAGACTGCCCAGGCCATGTACATTTCAAGATCTACCTCAGTACAACAGATGTGCTTCCTCTAGGCAGGGCATTCTACAAACCACCCTAATTACCAAAACCCAGAGCTTTCAGGACATGTCAGATTCTCTGTTCTTGTTTTCACCAGCCCATCAAATTGATCTGGCTTCTTTTAAAAACAGTAGAGCTTTTCCGGAGTCAATGTGTCTGTCTTTCCCTTACAGACCGACCCCTACATTTATACCTCAGTTTTTCAACAGGGTTTTGTGGTAAGCTGACCCTACAAAACATCTGCCTGGCATGTGAGATACAAAGGCCTTTTTTTGGACAGCTTTTTGCATGTACCCAAAGAGACTGCTTCATTGTTTATTCCATCTTTGGCCTCCTGTAAGTTTAAATGTGGAATCAAGTGGAAAGTGACTTCAAAATAGATAAGAGAATACATGAATCTTTTCCATACTGCACGTCTTCATGAAGATATTTCGACAGGAGATGATGTGCTAAATGATTTCCTTTATTTTTTCTTTTCTGATGTACATACAGTAAAATTAACGAGTTGTGGTATGCAATTCTGTGAATTTTGATTATTTAAATAGAGAGCTATAACCAATGTCACAGTCAAGACACAGGACAACTCCTTAACTCCCTTTGTACTTTGTAGTCGAACCCTCTCTCCCACCCTTAATCCCTTTACAACCTTGAGTGTTTCCTTTAAAGTTCTGTATTTTCCAGAATGTCATGTAAAAAGAATCGTACAGTGTGTAACCTTTTTATTCTGGCTTCTTTCACTCAGCACAATGTCTTTGAGAGTCCCTTGTGTTAGCGCATATTCCCACAGTTCATTAAGCTGCCACCACAGAGATGGACCAGGGTTTCCTTCCACCATTCTCTATTTGAAGCACATTTGATTCCCAGCCCCCAAGTATTTGGCAAATATCAATAAAGCTACTATAAACATGTGAACAGAGATTTTTTTACATAAACATTTTAATTTATCTTGGGTAATTCTCCACAGTTGGTATTGTGGCTTTCAAGATACTTATTCTTCCAGCAGTTTGATGCAAGTGGGTGTAGTTTTCTTTGGGTTTATCTTGATTGGATTTTACTGAAGTTCCTGGAATCTATACATGTACCTTGTACCAAATTTGTGAAGTTTTCAGACAGCATTGCGTCCTTTTATTTCCTGTACCAATATTTCTCCTCTCCTCCTGGTACTCTAATGACATAAATGTCCGTAGTGTTGTGTTTTTGTTTTTATTTTTAAATATTGTTCCATACTTCTGGTTAGAAAGAAGGAGCTTCAACTGGAGAGTTTTCTACCAACTCCTACTGCATAGTCTGTAACTCCATCAGCCCTTGGGTCAAAGATTACAGACAGAGGAGAAAAACACCACAAACCCACCTGAGGGGTAAGGGATGAAAAATAATTCATATTCACTGTTTGCCTGCTCTTTACTTTACATGTGCTTTAGGTGGGCCACTCCTGATGCCCAGAACCAGAAGGGTGTCCTCATGACTTTAATGAGAATGGGCCCCTGGACGTGTGATGTCTGGTCTTGTTATTCTGTTAGTGTTTTTATCTGAATTAAAACAGAAGCAGACTGAATGACACCTCATGCAGGTAAGCATAGAAAGAAAACAATTATTTGAAATGCCTTAAGTACTTGCTAGGTACCCACTATTGCTGTCAGACTCTGGGAAAAGACAAGAGGAGTTCAGTCCAGGGTCCCTGCTCTCAAGGGGATATGTCATCTGTGGAAAGCTGTACCATGTAAAAAAATACATGCTTAAGACTGTCCACTATTAGGACTAAGAAGGATACAGAGACAGAAGAGAGGAAAACCTCTCAAGTCTATTGCCTTGAGAGGGTGACATGAGGCCACTTAAGCCCATGCTAGACCCTGATGGAGAAGAAAAGACATATTCTACCAGGAGGGAAGGGGATTTAGGGGATTAATTATTCTTCTGAAGTTAGCTTTGTATACTTTTATTACACATTGAGTTTATTTTCCCAAAAGAAAAGGAAGAAGCGGTCTCTATGGGCATTTTATTACTCCCGACCCTATTCTTCCACCCGCCTTCTCTTGAATTGGTAGGGTTTTAGAACTTTGGTTCAGAGTGAGGACTAGAGGCCCACTCATGCTGAAGTGAATCACAGGATCGTTCGCAGGGACTCTTGAATTACCACAGACAAAATTCTCAATAATTATTGTAACTCTGCTGGTTGCTGGCGCTGTTTGTGTGCCTTAGCTGAGCTCCAGCATTCGGAAGTTTATTTTTCATATTTTATCTGGGTTTAATCCTAAAATTATAAAGGCGGTATCTTCACTCTAGGAGAGTATCTATTCTATTGAAAATATTTTTTTGTTCAGTATTCAGAAAGGCTCTACTTGGAGAGCCCCTGTTAGCAGGCAACCACAAAGCAGGAGAGCCAGTTGCACAGATGGCCTGCAGAAGCAAACAGGGGCCAAGTCCATTGTGAATTTTCACTTGCAGCTGTGTGGAAAATACCTTTATTGGTGACTCAACATCCCTGGATTTCTAGCTCTAAATTATAGCAGGGAAGAGAGCATTTTCAAATGCTAAGCACATAGGGAGACCAGGAAACTCTAGTCAGTTTCCAGCCCATCCGCTACCTCGCACTTGCAATACAGAAGGACAGCTTAAAGGAAATAAAAGGGATCCCTGTCCTAAACAGGGCTTCAAGTACTGTTCCTGGGCAGCTGGTGCAGTCACCAACCTTACAGAGACATTGCCTCTACTTGCATTAACAGAAAATCTGCTTCCTTCTGGGGTGACTTCATGGTAGGGTTTTGATTTTCTTTTCTGGAAAGATCCAAAGTTATTGCTTGGCCAGCTCATCAGGGTCAGGTGCAAACGGCACGACCAGTGATTGCATCACATTTGCGCCTTTTCACGGTTTTGTCTGGGAACTCTCTTTTGTAAAAGGCCTTGCTTGTGTCCCCCGACCCCCACCCCCTGCCCCACTTCCACCCTCCTCCTGGCCGGCTGCTGGGACTATTTTGTCGCTTATCTAACACAAAATAAACAGAACAATCTGGAACTAATTTAAGTGGTTTACCATATCAGGATACAGCTGGGAAAGATTTTAAGAAAAAAGCTCAACAGGAACAATAGCGCTGTGAAGCAGAGCAGCGCAGAGAGCACAGGAAGGCATTTGCAGACAGCCTGGCAGACAGCTGTCAGCCACTCCAATAACAATGCCGGCAGCCAATGAAAATGGGCAGGCCCTGCACGGCCAGCTCCAAGCAACACCAACAAGGAAAACTAGGGATTAGGGGGCGCTCGAAGTAACGGCTCAAGTGTCAGGGCCACCAGTCTCCCAGGGGCCCTTCCGCAGGGTCCCATGCAGCAGGGATTGAAGAGGAATTGCTGATGAGGGGACAGCACTTATTTCTCCTCAACACTAGCCAAGACCTTTTTTTCTTTTCCTGACGTGCATGCATACATGCTGCCTTTATCCTGACTTATGAATCCGGCAAGACCTACAGAGGAACATCTGTTTTTGACATCAATTGCTTGTACTCTGCAGCCTGGTTGTCTTTTTAACTCTTTGGGGGCACTGGCTAGACCTTGAATTTCCTGGTGCAACTTGACAGAGGTGAGAAGGCTTAGGGGGCGTTAAATAAAGTGATGTGCTGCCCTTGAAAGAACTTGCAAATGCTGTATATATTAAAACAGATACCCCACTTGGATCAAACTCTTGACAAACATCCAACCAATTAGGTAAACTGTATAATCCTCACGGCAGCCATGTTTCCTGCAGGGAATACTGAAATGGAAACGTAGAGACTTGGACTCTATTTTTGCCACAACAATAGGTTTATGGGTCAAAGTTTCCTCACTGAGGAACAGATGCCCTTATCCTCTTCTTCATCATTTAATTCATGATAGTAGCTTATGCTCACACTTTTCATAGAGAGTTCAACTTAGTAAAAATTTTCTTCGGATAAGACTAACCTTTGGTTCTATCACAGAACAATTCTATTTATTCAAGGACAATTTGAAAAAAAATTGCCCTTGTCTACATTTCCAACTAGGAAGAATACTATCAATAAAAAAATAAATAAACAAATGAAAAAGTAGCAATTAAATGTTTCATTACTCACAGTTTCATCTATTCTGATATCAGATGTTACAACAAATCATTTAAACAGCATTGATTATCAAATTTTCCAGGATAATAGAACTAACTTAAGACTAAAATTTCAGTGAGTGACTAGGAGATACATGGATAGATTAAAAAGATAAGGAGACCGGGAAATAACACCTTCGGAAATGTGATATCCATTCTGTTTCAGAGCATGCAAGTTTGGACAGTGACTACTTCAAAAACAACTAAGCACATCACAACAAAATTCAACTCTAAAAATTAGAAAATCTCTCTAGAATGGCTCTCAAACAATAGCATGTACCAGAATCATCCAGAAAGCTTGTTAACATCAACGCTGGCTCCCACCTCCAGAGCTTACTTGGGTCAGAGAGGGGCCTGAAAATGTGCATTTCTGACGTTTCCAGGTGATGGCGATGATAAGGTTCCTTGGGACCACACTTTAAGAACCACCACTCCAGAGAGAATGTAATGGCTGATAGATTAAAGCCAAACATTTTTACTCTATATCTTTTGTTGTTGTTCTGTTGAATCACTGGTCAAGTGAGGTTGAAAAATGAGAGTGAGACTACAAATAGGTACTGAATCAATGTGAAATGTTCATAAAAGTCACACTGAGGGAAATGGTGGAAACTGAACTTCTGTGAGGATTACATTACTATTATAAAAACAGTTATTTTCTGAAGGGTAAAACTGTCCTTTACTTAGGCATGAAAAAATGTGCCAAAGAATTAGAATTTAGGTTTCAGAATAATGAGTCCCTGAGTCCAGACTCTTTACTGGTGGTTCTCATGAGAGCTATACTAAAGAATCACTTGGGGAGTCCAAATCCTCAGATAGGGCTTTCTAGGTGATTTGGAAATACAGAGAAGACTGTGAACCTGCCTAGAAAGCATCCGGCCTGCAGAAGAGAGTTTGAATTTCCATGATTGGACCACAGAACCTCAAATGGTAGATCGGAGATTAGCATGAAGATGACAAGGTCAAGAAAGATTAAGTGGCAGCTAAACACAAAGCCATAATTAAAACTCCTTTCCTAAAACCTATCCAGATCCATGTCTGTCATATTTTTTGACTGCTATGACAATAATAATTACAGAAAATGGAAGCAGTTGGGGAGAATCTAAAATAAAGACTTCAGGAAAGTCAATAATCATCTTGGAGATTCCAATGGTTTCGTTCAAAACAGCCATCTTAAGGAGCTGAGGAACCCAGCAGGCTTTCATCAATTCCTCGCCTGATGACTGCTAATGACCAGTCTTCACTACCTACAACCTAAGTGGTTGCAGTGAAGTTAGTTAATGACAGTGTACTATATAAAGACCGTATGAATTTGAAAAATAAGGATAAAAAGAGAGAAAATGGACTACAGTGACACTGTCTGGATCCTTAACAGTTCACAGGCAAACTTCTCAAGCAAGCTGTTTCTGATACTACATCAACGTTATCACCCTATTGCACTGAGATAGGTTTGCCAGAGGGAAAGTGAGGTCATGCACTGATTTGCTCAGGCCCACAACATATCTGTGACTCACCCTACTTTATGGGGCTCAAAAGGAATTAAAACTACATTTTAAAAGCTGTATCTTCCACCTGGTTCCCATCACTTTTTGGCTAGCAGGAAAAGGGCCTGTCAGTATTTATCTGCAGGAGGTAAAAAGGGACAGCACATTTTAGGAAAAAGCGAAGAAACATATTTGCCATGAAGGTTTCAGATTTACCAACACAGCAGGTGGGTCAGGAAGCACTGCGCTGATCCAAATAATTGCAACAGCAACATTTCACTCAACCAGGCAGTGTGACTTCATGTGGTGAAGGAGTAGTGTGCTGTGGGCTCATAATATGGAACCCGGGTTTGACAGGAACTTCCCCACTCACACACTAAGACACCCACATTTTCTGGAAACCTGCTTCTCTTGGGATCAATTCATGATACCACTATCCATTCTTGCTTCTTGATAACACACACACACACACACACACACACACACACACACACACACATACACACAATCAGAAATTATTTTTAAAGCAGTTGTGTTGAAAGCCTATTCTCAATCCATTAGAAAGAAGAGCAAATGTGTCATTTTGATCACTTGAAAGCTATTTTCCTGGTTACTAAAACATGCTGAGAGTTAGCTGACTCAGTGAGTCAGTGGGGGAACCTCCCAGAATGCTTCCTTGTAAGTCAGAGCATGTCACCTTTGCCAGTCCTTTTCCTGTCAGCCAAAAACATGACAGGAACCAGGCTTTTTAAATGTAGCTTTAATTCACTTTGAGTTTCATGATCAGGTAGCTGAGTCACAGACAAAGCAACATTTGTTGGATGATTTAGTATTTTGCATGTCCTGTTAGATGATGGCACCTATTTATTTCATTTCATCCCCAAGTTTCTCATACTGTGATCATACACAAAAGCAGGGGTTCCAATCAGTTTATTTTATAAAAGCGGGTTAGAGCCTCTTGATCTATGGTACAAGATAGGCTCAGTATTGTATATTTGTATCTGGAGCTGAAATGTACAGATTTGCCATTTTAGATACATCACAATTATTCTCTGCCACTGTGTGTTTGCACCAAAATATCAAATTAAGGTACTTCAAGTTTTAGCGAAAAAAAAAAAAAAATCTGTAGTCATTCAGATCATGATTTCTTAAAATTACCATCATTAAAGATGATGTTTTTAAAGAATTTCTAATGTCAGAGAAATTTTCACTGTAGAAAGTCAAGTATTTACTTGGGTGATAGGATGAAAAATAATTTATATTTTCTTCAATATACCTTTCCATAATTTCTGAGTGTTCTACCAGGATCATGCAATTTTTTTATCAGAAGCATATATTAATTTAAAATAAATAATGAAGATACTAAGGATTTTTTTTTTAAATTTGATATTTATTTTAGAATAACTGTGGTTTATTTTATAATAAAGTCTACTCTGGTAGTCCAAATGTATGACAGTATTATTTTAAAAGTTAACTTACAAAGAAGAAAGAAATGAACCAGTGAGTACTGTTTTCAGAGAAAAAAGTAACATTTCAGAGCCATATTATTAAAACTTGTAAAATGAACAACGCTGAATGTCTCTACCCATCCTTCTCAATGCCACACAGCTGGGATAAGGTGGCCCACATATTGGAATGTAGTGGCGTACAAATACTCTATACTCATGTTTCATGAAAGTCTTCTGCGCATATGAAACATTCTTGTTAATTTTCCAGGTAATTTGTCAGCCAACAGACTCCTAGCTTGCTCTTCCTTACTTATGTGTTTTTCACTAGAAGAGAAATAGTTCAGTTCTGGCAGAAATGTTCCCTTTTGTCAAGTAAATCTGATCTGGTCTTCACTATCAATGTACAACCAGCCTGTTTTCTGTTTCCATTCGCTTCCTGGATACCTTCCTGAGTTATCTGATGACTTGACCAGCTACTACTGACACTTCAATTTAAATGGGCACATTTTACCTAGTTGACATTATGTAGGCCCTTGGCTTCTTTTTTTGAGCTTCATTAGTCATGGCATAAAGGACTTTTCTGAGCTGCATTGACAGTGTAACTAAAAGAAACCAGTAATCTCAGGAAAATACCCCTATATTAAGGATCACGATTCATAAGATACTTTTCTCAAGTTAGTTTGATGCAAGTTAACTCTCTACACAAAGAGAAAAGAGCCCAAGAGGAGGAAATAGGCTCTCTTAATACAAAGACTATATTAATTTGGGGGAAAATAAGGAAAAGTAAGGAGAGGATGTGAAATGAAGGTAAAATGAATCTGACACCTGTCAGATCTAAGTGGGTAGTGACTTGCTTACTATACACAGCTCTTCTATAGTCTTTTAGTCTGTGACTTCATTTATACTCTAAGATTAGCACATATTAAAAATATCCTATTGGTATTCATTGCAAAATTCCTGAATTTTTTGATAAGGATAGCATGTGGTAAGTGGGGCTCACTTCCACAAATTCAAGATATCCCAGACACACATGAACATCTCACGTGTAAACAGGTGATGATAACCACACATTCTATCCCACATTTCTTTTAAGGCTCTCAGCAGGTCTATGAAGTCTTCTCAATCAACTTCTAAGGCAGATAAGAGGCCAAGCTACATCAAGGAACAGACTGTTGGATGAAAGAGAAAGGTCCTCCCCAGCCTTTACCACTCCAGAGCAAAGATAGCTGGGCCTAGGCACATGGTCACGCTTTCTTGAATCTCAAGAAAAGAACAGACTTGATCAAACCTGTGGACTAATATAGTACAACACTAAACATTGCCTGTCTTATGAAAATATTCAGGTAGAACAAGAGGTCACTAAGATAACACCCCAGGAATGCCTATCCCAAGACTGCCTGTTTTCTTTCCCATACTCAAAGTCATCTTTCTTTTACTGATGAAGGCTAAAAGAAGGGGGTTACAACATCAATTTGTTCTGCAGATAAAATGTTCCTGAATGGCAAGTTTTCTCCTTGAGACTGATCTTTTCCCTGTTAGATGGTACCATCTATCGTGCTCTAAAAGCAGTATAAATGTCTAAGGAAATTAGCAACATAGAAAGGAACAAGAAAAAGATTTATAACTGGAGGTGGTTGTTCATTCCACGGTTGATCTTCCTGGCCTATTTTCTATCTGGAATTATAAATGCATTTATGCCTGTACCTATGTGTTACAATGCCAAATGTTAAAACAGTCAACCTGCTATGTGCCAGGTAATTTGTCAATCCATACAGGGGACACAGTATTCCAAGTACAGGGGATACAGTGATATAAAAGATAGACCCTGCTCCCTTGGAGCTTAATTCTGGTGAAGAGACAAGTGATAAACAAGTAAATTAAAAAATTAAAAAAAACAAACAAACAAGTAGACAAGATAATTCCCATAGTGTTAAGTGCTATAAAGAAAACCAAAGGTATGATATGATAAACAATGGAGGCAGAAGGAGAGGCAACATCAGATGAGGAGGTGAGTTGTGAGCTGAGACTTAAACTGACAAGACATGAGCTTTGTGAAGATGAAATAGAGTTGTAGCAGGAGTTAAGTCAAGTTCCCTCAAGCTCTCTCTAATACAATATTAAGGTCGTAGGCTACTTTGAACCAAAGTTTCTTTTAAGTTAACAATTTATATCCCAGATAATTTTCTGTTGCCAAGAAAAACATAAGCCTTGCAATCAACCACAAAGAGACTTGAAATTAAAATTTGTGATTAGCATCACTTTTCTTCCATTATCTGTCCCACCTACCTACTGAATGTCATTGAAATGTATTTATATGATAGGATTTAGTTATTTGATGACATTCACTTGACATCCTATTTTGAATCAAACTGTGCACAAAGGTAGCATATTAAAACATAGGCTCAAGGGATATCAAGAAAAATTGATTACTCTTCAATCAAATTTGGCCCAAATCAGTTAATTTCCTAGGAACTTATAATGGAACAAGCGAAGAGAAAGGCACATCTCAGACTGCCATCACACTTCTCAGTCTGGTCCAGCGGCAGCATGAGATAACCTTACAGCCTGAAAGACAACGAACTCACAGTTTGACTCAGGCATAGGTTTATTGTTTTCCTTAGGAATATAGCTCTTTCTAAACAGCAACTCAATAGTCTATAAGCGAGGTCATAGTTAATATATCTGCACACCAAGCATTTCTGATGGTACTATTAGGCACAAAAACACAAATCCAAATACTGCTGTTTAGATATAGTCAGGAGTCTTAAGAAGGCAAGTTACTTTTTTATAAAGGTTAAAGTGGAATTAGACTTTATGGAAATTTTTCAGAGGTGTTCCTATTTAGTTAAATGTGGAATACACCCAATGTTTTAGGGCATATATTTTTTTCTATTTGGTTATATGCATATACATCTTACATGTGGCTTTAGATATCAAATTAGATACATTCCACGAGATATTTAAAATTTTTTATTTTAGAATAGTTTTAGATGTACAAAAAAGTAGAAAAGAGCTCCCATATACTTCCCTATTGCTAACATCTTACATTAATTAGTTGTCTATTTTGGATTTCATGTGTGTGTGCGCATGTGTGCACATGCACACATGTGCATGCACATGCACACACAAACACCCTTAAACTTTCACTCCAATATGGTATTATTTGTCTGGGCTAGTATGGAAATTATACTCTTTCAAGATCATTTATTAATGTCTATCCTTTTAAATGTTAAAATAATAGTGATTTATTAAGCTAAGTAATTCTTCTCCAGACATTTTTAGAGTCAAAGCAGTTCTTTAATCAAAATAACACTGTTAAATAATTCTCTAATTAGCAAAAATATTTTTTCTCAGTTCAAAAAGTAATTAGAAATTACAACCTTTTAGGTGTTAATTGGACTTTCACAGAAATGTGAATTAAGTACCTGAGCACTTTTGCTCCTTTCTTCTCTGCTGATGGTTACCCTAATTAACCCTTTATCCTCTGCATGGCAACACTAATATAAAATGCTGCAGTTCAGCAAAGGTTACAGTAGAGGAGGAGGAGGAACAAAACAGAGTGAGGTAAGCTTTGATGTCTTCTTAAGCATAAGATTTCCTATGTACGGGCACAATTTCGATACTGGAAATTAAGACCTCTATTCTCCAATCTGGGAGAAGGAAGCAGAGGTGGGGCAGTGAATGGAACTCAGTGCGTCCTCATGGGAATGTCTGCTGCAGTTACAGCAAGTTGGAGGGAACTTGATGTGCCCATGAGCTAGGGCAAGCCAGATTAGAGAGAAGTTGGGACAGGACAGGTGGTGGGTTCCTTAGCCACCACACAATCAGGGAATGTGCAACACCCACAAAGTTCCTGAATGTGGACAGATTGCCACTGTCAGCAGCTCACCTGGCTCCAAGCAGGTCAATGGATGATCCAAATGCCAGAGGGAGTCTGCTCAAGTTTGATTCACTTTGTGTTCTTAGTATCCGGTCTTGCACAGAGGAATATTTGGATAGATGAAGAAATAAAGAGTTGACTCACTCCCAAAAGAATTGCAGAGATTTGGGGCTACATGTTGTCTCCACTTGGCTCTGTGCTGTTGGCACCCAAAAATCAAGATCTGCCCAATAAGGCAATCACAAGATTGTTTGAACTTGAAGCACAGCTCTGAAGCCACTTTTCCGTGCCCAGCCTCCTGCTCAGCAAGCCATTTCCTGGAGAGTGTGAATACCTTTTCAGAGGAGGTGCCTTCCCAAAAGGCAAGAGGAGGGACTTGGGGCAGAGAAGCCACATAGTACACAGGAATTCAGAAGTGGTAACTGTGGTGTGGTGTTCTCTAGGAACAGAAACTGGGAGGCAGGCGGAGAGCAGTAGGTAGAGGGGCTTATTTTTCAAACATACTTTTGTTTATCTTAAAATTCTGTATGTCATGAATTATGTGCTTAAAAAGTAATTACTATTTTAACACGAACTCTGGATGAAGCCATTTATTTGGAACAAGATTACTACATGGTAATCAGACAAATGTCTCACACAGAAAGCAGGATAGACAGGGTCCAAAGAAACACTGGTCTTAGGTCTCATTGGGTCCTTTAGCCTGTTACTGACCACAGGCAGTACCTCAGCAAGTACATCAGTGGATGGTGAGGATGGGTGAGCAGCAGAACCTACCACAGCAGGTGTGTGTGTGTAGCGGGGTGGGGGGGGGTCTTCCCTCACCACCTGCACTCTCAGTTCCACAGGGCTCTCTGTATCTGGTCATCTGACTCCAAATCCAAACCCTTACCAGCTCCTCATATGCTTCCTCCCTGCTTCTGCTCCTCACAGGCTGCCATCAGCACCAGGCCTTACATCCAGAACCTCCAGCTCTCTCTGAAATCTGCTGTACCCTGAGGGCACTGCTTCTTCTGCAGCCTCCTTGCTGGACCTTCCTGACTTTTCCCCTCCTTTCTCTCTAACCACCCTCTCCCAAAGTCATACTCTAGAGCAGTAGTTATACATATTTTCAAACCTTTCATAATCTCAGTTTCAAGCATCACACACTCCAGTGACCACCAACCATTTTAACAGCTCACTTCCTGCATGTAGAACTAAGCTGTTCAAAACAGTAGTAAGAAACTGGATATTCACTTAAAAAAAAAAAAAAAGAAAGTGGACCCCTATCTATACCGTTCACAAAAATAACCTCAAAATAAATAAAAAGGTTAAATATAAAACCTGTTATCATAAAACTCTTAGGAGAAACAAAGGAAAAAAACTCCTTGACATGGATCTTAGTATGGTGTTCTGGATCTGACTCCAAAAACTTAAGAAACAGAACTAAAACTAAAAAAGTGGGACTACATCAAACTAAAAAACTTCTTCACACAAAAAGAGACTATCAACAAAATATAAATGCAACCTATAGAATGGGAGAAAATATTTGCAAACCAAATATCTGACAAGGAATTAATATCCAAAATACCGAAGGAGCTCACAACTCAACAGCAAAAATAAATACATGGATAATAAATAACCTAATTAAAAACGGGAAAGGGACATGCACAGACATTTTCCAAGGGAGATATACATATGACCAGCAGATTCATGAAGAGGTGCTCAACTTCTATGAAGTAGATGCAAATTAACATCACAGTGTGCTATCATCTCACACCTAGAATGGCTATTACTCAAAAGATAAGAGAAAATAAGAGGTGATAAGAATGTGGAGAAAAGGGAACCCTTGTACACTGTTGTAGGTAATGTATATTGATATAGCTACTCTGGAAAACAGTATGGAGATAAATCAAAGATGTTTAAATAGAGCTACCACATGACCCAGAAATCTGACTTCTGAGCATATGTCCAAAGGAAATGAAATCACGATCTCAAAAAGTTACCTGCATTTACCAGTGTCATTGCAGCATTAACCGCAATGGCTAAGACATGAAAACAACCAAGTAACCATTGATGAATAAATGGATAAAGAAAATATATGTAATGGAATATTATTTGGTCATAAGAGTAAGGAAATTCTGCCATTTTCTACAACATGGATAAGCCTTGAAGTCATTATGCTATGAAATAAGTCAGACAGAAACACATACTTCATGATGTCTCTTGTGTATGGAATCTGAAAACAAGTAAATACATAGTAACAGAACAAGTTGAGGGCTACTAGAGAGTTGGAGGTGGGGAAAATAGACAATGGTGGGCAAAGAGCACAAACTTCAGTTATAAGATGTTTAAGTTTGGGGGCTCTAACATACAACATGATGACTATAGTTAACAACACAGTATTAAATACAAACCTGAAAGTTGCTAGGAGTACATCTGAAATGTTCTCACCATACCAAAAAAACAAAAAACAAAAACGAACCTGTATGAAGTAATAGATGTGTCAACTAACCTTATTGTGGTAGTCACTTAACAATAAATACACTGATCAGGGTGCGCCCTAGTGGCCTAGTGGTCTAGCACACCTGGGAGCAGTCCCACATACCTTCCAAAGTCCAGGGTTCAAGACCCAAGAGCAGGGGGAAACAACCAATGTGAACAACTAAATAAAAATAAAGTGCTTCCTCCTCCTCTAGTCCTGCCTGCCTGCACCTTTCCTTTTAATAAGTAAATAGCTAAATAAATAATAAATTCATGATCATCATATGTATACCATAAATTTACTCAATGTTATATGTCAGTTATAGCTCCATGAAGCTGGAGAGAGGAATAAAGTTAACCACTATGTGCATGTGACTATGGAGCACCTGAAATAGGACTAATTCAAATTGGGATGTACTTCAAGTATAAAATACACACCAGACTTAGTATATATATTTTAAACAGACTGTAAAATAGCTCACTGATAACTTTTTCTGTTGATTACTCAATAAAATAACATTTTTGATTCTTGGGTTGAAAAATCTCTTTATACCACTTTGTCCTTCTTTCTTTTTGCTATACTCACTTGAGCCAACTCAATCTCATTAAATTCAGTTTCCATGATCCCTCAAGTATCCATGGTCTCATCAGTGTTTTCATCAGTGTTTACTTCATCAAATGTTTTCATCCTTAATTTTCTTCCTACTAAAAACCCAAGTGACTTGAGAGTCAGCACATAGCTAGTAAAAATGAGTGATAGTTTTAACGAAAAGACCATTAGCTAGAAAAACTATGTGATTATAGAAAGTAACTTAACCTCTCTAAGGCTCGATTTCCTCCCTTATAATATGAGCCTTTTAGTCTTCTAGCTCCAACATGCTACAATTTAGAGAAGACAGTGGGAGTTGGTATAAACATAGCGCTATGAGCGAATGTTTTTGACACCTTTGCCTTGGTTGAAAGAAGTATCTTGCATGCAGATAGCTTATTTTAGAAGTGGCCCCTGGGAGCAGGAGTGAGAGTCTGGGGTTGTTAAAAGAGAAAGAGGGCAGAGTCATACACAGATGTGTTATTAAGCCGGCCACTGCATGGGTGACCCATGCGCAGTCACACTGGTACCCCTCAAGAATTCTCATGAAATTCATCGCAGTACTGTCACTCTGGGAAACATGTTGGGCAAACATGTGTCCACTGGCTCCCAGTGAATTAGGCTGGCCCTACAGACATCAACTCCCTGCACATGAGAGTTTCTTGGCATCAGAGAAAGTGTGGGTTCAGGGCCAGACCTATGTTTGCTCTGAGAGTAGGTGACCAAAACCTGATCTAAACCAGCTCCCAGAGCAGCAGCTGGAGCAAGATGTGGAGGTACACATTAGGTCTGCAGATGAGACGTGGTCCACACAGAGCCCAGAGAACTGGGTTCACAACCCGGGGCAGCAGTGAGGGTGTGTGGTGGGGCAACCAACACAAACAACGAACTAAATAAATGCTTCTTCTTCCTCTCTTTCTGCCTGCCTTCCTGCCTTCATTCATGCCTGCTTTCTTCTTAAAAAACAAAAATGTGGGCTACAAGGATTCTCCATGATGCAGAGGTCAATGTCGGACCGTCTTAATAGTGTTTCTAAATGAAAGCCTAGAATCAAAGGATGCTATTGTGACTTTGCTTTTAACTATGGATCACTGTCCCTTAAGCTCATCTCTTCATCTGAGAAATGGAGAATAACATACCTACATACCTACCTACATACATATGGATAAACAACATATGTACAACAACATACTGCCTGGAGATTACTGCTTCAGCGTCCTCATCAACCAGTGCAGAGACAGAATCCCAGACAGTGATGAAAATAGTAATGAGCTGACATTCTTAAATTCCACCCTGAGACCAGGCACCAGATGCTTGACATGAATTATCTTACTTAATTCTCACAATAGTTCTGTGAGTGAGCTTCATCCCCATTTTGCAGAACAGAAAATTAATGCTCAGAAAAGCAACTTACCCAAAGTTTCCCAATCAGTAAGTGATACAATGAAAATCTGAATTTAGCTTTATCTGATTACACAGCTCCTGCTCTGCCTTAACCATTTGCTACACTGTCTCTTCAAATTGGGCTCAAAGTTGCCCTAATTTCCAGGTGGTTAAAAAACAGACTTCATCAAACTTCGGGCGCCAGACCTATAGCCAGATCACTCCCCCATTCCTGGCTTTGCCCAGACCTGACTTCTCACCCTCTCCCCATTCCCAACATGCTAAATATTTGATTTGCCAGGGAATTCTACATTGACTTAAGCTGGAATAGTTTAGCATATTATTTTGCTCTAATAGGCATTTGACTTGGGCAGTCTTTCGAAGTTAAAATGTAACACCAATTTCTTGTGTGTTCTCTTCAGCTAGAACTTAAATTTCTATGATAAGCAATGTATATCTGATGCCAAGAAGAGTAAAAGAGAGCAAGAGAGAAGGTAGAATGTGCTTCTGGGAACAGAGTGCATTGGAGTAGAGATAATAGCATGTAACTTTAAAAAGTGTTGTCCTGAAATACCATTATTTAAAATGACTCTTCTTTTCTAAAACGTGTTTCTTAATTCTTACTCTTGCTTTGTATACACACATGCCACATAGAGAGATCCACTGACTACTACGGTTGACCTTCTCACACACTCTCAAAGTTCTGTACATTTTTTAAATGTCCTGAATGCTTACAGAAACAAATATTAGCTGGCTGACTGGATGTCTCCAAGGACAAGGCTGTGTGTCTGCCCTCTTCCAAATCCTCAGACCTGCAGCACCTTATTATGATGACACATCATTTTTTTCTCATTTACAGTTCTCAGCAGGGTCTCTGCTTGATGGCTCCACAGGCCATACACTAATCCACAGGAACACAGTCTCTGCATTTATTGTAACCAGCAATCTTGCTGAAGCTCCAAAATCAATTAGTGCTTTAAGACTTGGGAAAATATTATCAACAAAGAGACAGCCATCCAAGAAAAAAAGTAAATAAATTCCTGCCGAGAAAATAAATGCCATTGGTTTTCTTTCAAACAGAGCAATAAGATTAAATAAATTCCTTAAGAATATGAACTGACAAATAGTGCAGTGGGAATGTGATAATAAAAGTGTCCTACCTTCTAAGCAAGTTTGCCTGTGAGAAGTTAGGAAGGATGCCTAAATGCTTTTCACTGTTGGGAAGAAAGGAAAAGTTCCAAGATCAAGAAATCAATTCTTCACTTTGCTTAATTTTCTACACATCTTATAAATATCCATATTGTTAAACAAGACCTGGTCTAGAATTTAATAAAAAGTGCACCTAAAAATTAGATGCACTTCCTCCATTTTCAGAACAGCATATTCTATTGTAAACACAAGACATCTTAGTACTCATGTAGCCCTCAGATACTGTGAATGTAATAGCTGGAAGGAAAAGCAAAAGATCTACATTTTTCAAATCATTCTGTTATGGGCCACCTGTGCTTTCAATAAATAACCTCTCTGTGATTTTTCTCCCTATTTAAAAAAGTTGATAATTCTTTCTAATCCATCTCAGAAAATCAGTAGATAACAAGTGCTGTACAACAAAGGACTTTTTTTTTTAAAAAAAAAGGAAAGGTGCCTGCAGAAATGAAAACGTGTAGGCAGGCAGGTGGAAGAGAGAAGAGGAAGAAGGATTTTATTTTATTTTCATTTAGTTGTTCACACTGGTTGTTTCCTCCCAGAGGCTGGCCTGAAATCCAGGGATATGTGGCCTGCACTCCTTTGGAGGCAAATAGCCTGACTGCTACTCCACCAGGGCACGCGAACAAAGGATATTTTTAAAAGACCTTTAAAAGCAACAGCATCTAATGAGGGAGTGCGATACTGCCGGGGAGGCTCTGTCTGGGGCCCAGGTTAGGAAGATATGGGAAATCTCTGAAACTTCCTCTTAATCCTGTTGTGAACCTAAAAT
Source organism: Solenodon paradoxus (assembly GCA_004363575.1). Taxonomy (NCBI): domain Eukaryota; kingdom Metazoa; phylum Chordata; class Mammalia; order Eulipotyphla; family Solenodontidae; genus Solenodon; species Solenodon paradoxus. Next base: position 742,363 of record RJWH01000443.1, on the reverse strand, counting down.
TTCTCTTAAAAAGCAAAATCCTTAAAATGTTTTCTTTTTTTGTAAAAGACTATTCCTCTTTTATGGAGAAATACTTTAGTAATAGTGAACGTGTCCAAAAATAGACTTTATAAAAAGGTACTTTCAGTACCCTTGAATGTATCCTCCACTTATAAGTACAAATGATTAAAATTTCAAAGAAAATTTGTTATACAACATGAACATTTAATAATACATTGATCCAGCATCCCACAATCCTATTATCTATTGTAGCAATATTTCTTCTGGCACCAAGGAGGAGGAAGTTCTATCACATCACAGCAAACAAGTTAAATATTTTGGATTTCTTTTTTAAGAGAGGCAGAATTAGCACTTTATTTATTTTTATATAGTTGTTCACATAGTTGTTCGCCCCTGGCCCTGGGTCTTGAACATGGTTTGAACCTGGGACCTTGGGATGTATGAGGGACTGTTCCCAGGTGTACTAGATGGCTAGGCCACCAGGACATGCCCTGTTTTCTGTTTTCTTTAGAGCAATGAGAAAGTCTTTCTTCCCCCTTTTGTCTCCAACATGTTGGATTCTGTATTTATAAATTCACAACAGATATGATCATGGTTCTGCCCACTGGAGGTATGGACTTTAAGAATTTTTTTTTAACATTCCAACCACTGACTTATGTACTCAAATGAATTGCATTTTTCAGTTAAATCACTGGGAAGCAATGATCTATTTCAAAGATGCTGTCAATGGTTAAAACTGGTTTTGGAATTTTCTTCTAGACCAGTTTGAGTCTTAGGAGCCTTCTAAGAAAATAACCTCACCATTCATGCCTCCAAAGAACAACACACAGCTCCTGTCCTGTAGAACCTCATAGTCTACTGCATGTTGTTCCCACATGACTTAAGAGAGAAAATCTTTAATAAACCCATCCCAGGCAAACTCCCAAGACCTATGACTTATTTCAATGACTAAGCTACAATCTAGAGCAATACTGTCCAACAGAAATATGTGAGCCACATTTGTCATTAATTTTTATCTAGTGATCACATTTTAACAAAAGGTAGAAGGAAACAGTCAATTTTAACAATGTATTTTATTCAGTCCAATGAATAAAAAATTATTTTAACATATATCCAATATAAAAATCACTGAAATATTATTTTACATTCTTTTTTCAGACAAGTCTTTGAAAATCTGTATTTTATACTTATTGCAGGACTCAATACAAATGAGCCACATTTCAAATACTTAATAGTCACCTGTGGTTAGTGTGACTGTTAGTGGCCACCTGTTGGACATTACAGGTCTAACCCTTTTCTCCACTGGATAATGAAGGCCAGCACACTATTTAGTATTGGATTAACTGAATCCTTGGCATTTTTGTTCCTTTAACTTGCAAGTAAATGACCACAGCCTAAGAACGCTATAACATTGGCAGAGTTTGGCATTATAACACAGTCAAGTCAGAAAACACAGAAATTACAACAGAAAGGGTAAAGAAAGTTCTGGAATCTATTTTATCCATCAATTCTGCCTTGGGTTGACCTCTGTTGCCACTCTGGCTTGGAGAGGTTACATGTGGTCTTCTCTCAAAGCTAGGAAAAGTCAGAGACAGCTTGGAATGGGAAGTGTTTGTCTAGAGTATCAAAAACAACCTATGATCTAAGTAATGACTCACAATCCAAACTACCTGAAAACACAGGACTAGCATGGAGGTAAGGACCAGAGGAAAGCAGGAAGCCAGAGGGGCTGGAGAAGCTGACATAGAAATTTCAAGCTTAGGACCAACAGGGAATAAAGCAAAGAAACTGAAGAGTCAGGATGTGCTTCCAAAGACCCTTGTTCCATTATCTGAAGAGGCAAGGCGGTCAGACCTCCCTGCATTTGCAGCATGAGTGCAGAGAACATAGTGATACTTCATGTCTGGTTTGTGGGATGGAGACTCATCCATTAGGGGGAGCCACATCAAGTATCATCAAGGTAAGTCATCCAGGATATATACAGTGTCAAAGAATTTAGGCTTCCAACTGGGGTTCTCTAGCAGATAAGCAAAACTCTCTAGAAGCAATGTAGCCAAGGGTTGAACTCCCTGACCCTCCCACAGGCACTTAGGAGGAAACAAGCTCCTGTCTTCAGTGCTAAGTAGGTTTCATGGTGCAAGTATGTGTGAATGAATGGATTTGAGCTCCTTTAAAAAATATTTAAATTCTTCCACCAAAGGAACAAAAAAAACCAAGAATGCAAACCTGAGATGTAGAACTTAAAAGCCATGAAATTAGTTGTATTCTATCCCATAACTTGTCTTTATTAATTTTAATTTTATAATGTTTTAAATTATTAACTAGTTAAATGACTTAATTTTCCCTCCTACATATCCAAGCAAAAATAACATTCCAGGGGGATGTGTTGTTTCTCCTGTGGTTTTGTGTCTCCTTTTCAATGTCAACTGGAAGGCTCGCCTAGTCACCAGCCCAGAACACAACTTTGCTTCTCTCCCGACGCTGGTGCACAAGCCTCTCTCAAGTTCAAATTGCTTTGTCCTTTCTTCCCATTACCCTACTAATGTCTTATTAATCATTCAAGCAGTTTAATTTATAACCCATTTCCTCTATGAAGCCTTCCCTTGCTGACCCATGTCTGCGACTCTCTCCTCCAAACTTCATCTTTCTGTTCTTGCCACTAGCTCTTGAATCGTGGCCAGTGTATATGTGTTGTATTGAGAATGCAGGCACACTCTTCCATCTGCAAACACTTGCTGAGGTCTGTGCTAGTCTGCGCTGGACTAGTGGCTCGACATTTTTAGTCCTTCTCCAGGTCATTCACACTGTCATCAGGAACATTTCTCCTCACGTTAAGTGATTTTCAGCCTGGAGGTCAGGGAATAAACATAAGTCCTTCTAAGGATGTGTCAGAGTCCCAGACATGAGAAGGGACTTCTCCAAATTATACACATACCTGGCCCCCTCCACACTCCTAGGAGAACCTGATACTTACGCCTTACACAGAATGAAAGCTTACTACCCCAACACCAGGTGTTCTTTAAGACCATATCTTATTAAGCTTTGGATCTCCTCAGGACAAATACAGTCTTAAATAAAATATATAGTCACACGTATAACTATTTCTTGTGACCAAGAAGAAAAATGAACTCACCTGGTGACAGCCTGATGACCTAAACCCACCACAGATACTAATCAGGCCGTGTCCTTGAGGGACTCACAGATGTGAGCTGTATGCACTACACATGGGACTTTTGGGGGCGAGCTTTCCAGTGGACCCCACCATGCAGCCTGTTCTACTACCTAAACTTGAGAAAGACCTTCTAACATCAAACGTGACACAAAGTGGAAATTTAAAGAGGCACCATAAGCCTTAGTCTAAGTACAATACCAGGTTTCCCCCTCACTCCCACCTCTTTAACACGTTTGACTAATTTGTATATGCTGGGATATGACAGAACATGTCACCAGAGCACAGGCTGTCTTGACAACAGAAACATCGCTTTATTTTGGGTAGCCTCCACAACAAAGGGTATCATTTTTAATGTTTGTTAATACTTAAAAATAATTCTTATTTTCAAAACTCCAATGAATTAAGAAAGTGGTCTGGGATGGAAATTTTTTTAAAAGGTCACTGTATTTGCAGTCACCCAAGAGGAGTTTGGTTAGATGTGTCCCATTCAGTGAAAGAAAAGTAGAGAAGAGATCATAGAGGTTATAGTTGGTTAAGAGTGAAAACAACCGGAAAGGAATAAACCTGTGGTGCCAATAATCTCTGAAATAGTTTCTCATTAAGAAAACATGAAAAAGGAGCCTCACCAGGGGTTAAGGATTGTTCTGGAAGAAGGGAACAAACCTGGAAGGCAGATTTTGTGTCCACAATATTTTATTGATGCTTTGCCCCAACTGCCAAAGTCAGCAAGAGATGGAGATTTTTTCAAATGTATTTCTACGATTGTTTTTAGGCCCGGTAGGGGGAACTCATGTTTCTGAAAGCAAAGGACAAGCAGCTGTTTGAGGCCAAGCACAGCAGGGCTGTCTCCCGCAAAGAGCTCCAGCACTGGTTCCCAGACCCTCCACATGGAGGAGAAGAGAGGACTCTCCATAAACTCCTGGGAAGGAAGGAGCCAGCAGTCTCTTCTCAGCTGACTGAGGGAGGGGCCCCAGATCCAGTTAGGAAACCACAGCAATCTCTGTATTAACCCAAAGTGGAGAGGAATCTGGGAAGAACGAAAGCAGAGGCTACTCCTGGAACTCTCTAATTTTTGAGCAAATGCCTTGTTTCAAATATATTCCACACGCATACAAAGAGGTTACTATTGCCACAGGGGAACCCCACATGTGGAGAGTAAAATGGGGAAGATTTAAACTCTTTGGGTTCCTTACTAGTTAAAATTGATTCACTCTCTTTTTTTTTCTTAAAAAAAAAAATTACTACAGAGTAAATCCCCATTTTTACATTCTGGAAGATATGAGTATAAATAATATACGACTTTTGTTTTTCAACTGATAATACCAATGCCTCTTTTCAGAGCTAAGTTTGTATCTTTGATCTGTTATCGATGACATTGATTTAAAATTTCCAGGCCTAAAACAAATGAAATATCATCTACTTTCTGCTGATTCAGAAACTAATATTTCCAGGTCATTTAGTCCCTCTTCTATCCTCCTGCTGTCTGCTGGTATACACATGGGAAGTTTATGGAGACCCGAATTTATTTCAGCTCTTTCCAATCTTGCCATAACCATGGTTTCTCATGTGCTTATTGCTATGTAGAAGCAACTTTTCACCTTGTTCATCCTCCAGTATCGCCTGACAACCTAGCACTTCTCTCTCGCCTTCATAGGGAATCCAGGCTCCATGAGTTCTGAGACGAGTATAAACAACATGGGAAATGGATCCATTGAAATATGACATTTGAAAGGGAATGCAAAATAGGAGAAAGAAAACCCAAGCAAACTGGGAAGCTTCTTTCAATTTAGTCTATAAATATGCTCAGTTCAATGTATATCTTCCATCAATTATAAACTTCCATTAATTATAAAGCCAAAGGCCACTGTGGTATTTTCTCATAGAAGTGTGAAAATAAAGACTATTTCAGGTTTCTCATGCTAAGAAATTCAGAATATCAATAACACAATCTTACATTATAGCGTACAATAAATAATATAATAAAGCATTGAAGAGCTGATAAAAATAGGGATTAAGAGGTCTCTTTGCCTTAGTCTGGGCTCTCAGATTCAATGGTTTGTCATGGAGAATACAAACACAAGACTGTGTTTTGGGGGCCTTGAAATGCATTGGTTGCTATGTTATCTGAATAAAATAAACAAATCTACATGCATCGCTACCTATTACTATTTAAATGATCCAACATGCTTTCAGCATGGACATTAACATGTAAAGTTTAAAGAGGGGAAACGAAGAAGTGATTTCTGGCTAGGGAAAGATAATTCTAGTTCCATAGTTTTGAGTCATGAGTTGTTATTTCTGCAAAGAGAAAGACACTCTATATAGTACACGCTTCATTCATTGAACAGGTTTTCCTTAGCTTTGTCAGAAACTCATTTAAGTGTTTGAAAAACCTAGTGAAACTGGTTTGCTAGTAGTCAGATTACTTTGTTCCTGGCACAGAATTTCTATAATATTTATGTTTGCCAACTACAAAAGTACATTTAAAACCATGAAGGAGTTCTCCATTTTCCAGTACCAGTTTTTAAAGGAATTCAATATATGAGGTAAAAAGGAACACACGTTTAGGGAAATTAATTAAGATTCTTTATGTCTCTGTTTAAGATAGTAAATTACATTTAAATTTTGTGAAAGCGCAGATAACAAATGTGAAAACTTAGGCTCTGTAGTAAACGATTCCATTCATTAAGGCAGCAATGTGCTGTTGAACAGAATCTGGTGGTCAGTGTTCCTTGACAGAGGTGCTACTGACATCTGTGTTAGGACACATCTCCATTATGCAGGGCTGCCCTGAGCACTGCAGTTGCCTGTCCTTCCAATGACTTCACCTCAAATCACTTTGACAAAACCATTTCTGCGCACTTCTAAATGCTGTTGTGACACCGACTCTGGTCTCAAATGGACCAGGGATCTACTGCTGTGGGAACTAAATGGGCTCTCTGGCTGTGAGTTACGCTCTTTACAACTGCAAATTAACCCAGTATCTACAGAAGGGACAGTTCCATCAAGCTATCACCAGCACTGACCAAACGATGAAAACAATCAACTTTCCTTATATCAAGAACTCTTAGAGATCAAGTGGTCTGAGCTTCTTAAATCTGTCCTTTCTTTATTCTTTTAGAGGAAAGGTACAGACAGGAATGGAGGCGAATAGTCAGGCCGGCAGGAAGAGAGAGGAGGAAGATATTTATTTATTTTATTTAGTTGTTCATCTTGGTCTTACGCCCAGGTCCTTGGGATCTATGTGCACTATACCCAGTATACTAAGCCTCTAGGCGGCCAGGGCACACCACATTTGACCTTTCATCTCCATTGATTTCTCTTCTGCTTTTATTCAGCTTCTCCTTAGCCCTCCATGCCCATTTCCTGACATAGCCTCCTAAAAGCTCTGCCTGCCTTCCAGCTCCTCCACACCAGTCCTACAATGAAAATTTGATCCTGCTTTAACACCTTTCTGTGCCTACCTACCTACGCTTTCTAAGTGCCTTTGAGATTCTGTTCTTTCTAAGGTGGCTCTCGAGTCATGCTCTCCAGCCCACACAACACTGCCCACGTTATCCTCGAGGCTTCACAGCCCTTCTGAACCTCCCACACCACTGCTCTCTCCACTCTGCCTGGGTCAGACTCCTCTCTTACAGTAAATGCTGCCAGTCTCCTCCCCACTGCACACCATTTATCCAGTCATCCCATTGCCAACTTTGAAATCTCATGAGTCTCCCCAGATCCCTGGGTTCCAGCAGGGGCTCCTACTGTATGCGCATAGCACCTGTTCTGTCTCCAAACACTCTTCCACTACATAATGCTAATATATTTGATTGTCTGGCTCCCTAACCTGTGGGTTTCCTAAGGGCTGAAAGTATGTTCTATTTCTCTTTCTATCTGCAATCAGAAACTGAGTGAGTGACTAGGTGAATAATGGACTGACCTGCATTTAATAGATAATGCAGCTGAGCCTAGAGTCTACATAATTCATTGGAGGAAAGCTGGGACTTGAACTCTGAGCATATCCTATCACAGAAGGATTAGAAAAGTCATCTTCA
>RJWH01000443.1:575740-735051 GCA_004363575.1 Solenodon paradoxus | reverse complement strand
TAAGCATTACTTCAGATGAGAGGTTCTCAATTTGCTGTGTACCAAAAAATCATCTGTTATTGTTAAAAATGGAAATTCCTGGTCTTTAACTTCCAGGTTTCTGATTCAGCAGGTCTGTGACTAAGTCTGAAAATTGCACTTTTTTAAACTGAGATGAAATTTAAAAAACATAAAACGAACAATTTTAAGGTGTCCAATTCAGTGACATTTAGTCCATCCACGGAACGATCACCTCAAAAATTTCATCCTTATCACTCCACTGCTGTGGGTGATGCCCAGTTGGCGTAATGACGTAAGGGCTCAGGCGATGATGACAAGGAATGAGAATGCATAGATCTCTTATTTAAAAATAAGGGCTTTTTAAAAAATTTTTGTTTCTTCATTTTTTAATATATATTGATTTACAGAATAATACAAGCCCTTATGTGAGGTTCACCAAATATGCCCACCACCAAACTACAAAGGTCCTTCCACCACTGTTCACTGGCAGTATGATGCCAAGAAGGTAGCTTATTTTAAAGTTTTCTCTACTCATAGATTGAACATTTATTGGATACACATAGTATGTTTTAAGCACATAAAGAAGAGCAGTACAAGATGAAGAGAAGTGAGAATGGAAAAAAAGAATCACTGCTTTATGATCAGCTAGATCTAGGTCCTGTTTCCCTGGGTTTTAATCATATTATGACAGCACATTATTAAATTTAATTCAGGCCATAAAACTGTCAATAAACACAGTAAAAGTCTCTGTTTTCTGTGAAAGAGCTGAAAATTAGGCTTCTCGTAATAGTCAAATTCTGATTATTCTGATGAGTTATTATAAATATATAATCACAGCATAAAGATGTTGAGACTGAACACTATCTTCAAGGTTTACAATCAGTCTTCCTAGTTTTGATTAATGGTCTAAATGTTCCAGAGATGGCTCTAATTTCAGCATATTTTATTCAGGGTTAGATTTTTGTGAAGATTACTAGAGTTTAGCAACTATAAGGATCAATCATGGTGACACATGGAGCCCAGGCTTAAGACTGTATCTTCCTAATTGCCACCAGTGCTGCTTCTCTTAATATCCTGCTAAAATAACAAAGGTAGAATGAGATAAAAATCATCACAACATGAGGAACCAGAACTGACAACCTATAATCCGAGAGAATCTTGGAGAAATTTTCATAAGCTGTAAAGCACTAGAAGCTGGACTAAGGAAACAGGGATGGTCTGGCTGTTTTGTCTCATGACACAGAGTTACCCAAAAGAGGCAGGAAGGCAGCTGGGAGTGGAACAGCATTCATTTTTGACAGGATCAGAGAATTATTACCTCCTAAATTTTCTACATACAGTTAAGAGGCCACAACTACCAGAAATGTAATAGCAAATATTGGGAAAAGAACCCAAAAGAAAAGCCCTGAAGGTATAGAGAAAAGAAGAGTATTGTGCATCCTGGGTTTCTTTTTTTTTTTTAAGCATGTCAGAGACTCGGGTAGCCAAAACAGAAGACAATGTCAAGTCACCCAATCGGATTCAGCAGAGTTTAGGAGATTTAATGCCAGAAGGTCACTAGGAACTGAGCTGTATACATCAATCTGACCTCAAGATATAGATTTAAGAAGGAATTAACCAGGAAACAGTGACCACTGGCCAAGAGTGACCATGTACTCTGCGAGGACACACCCTTCGCTACTCAGAGGAAGAGTTAACAGATGGTAATGATTTACTATGGAAATGGAAATTTTAGAAAACATCTGTGCTGAAAAATTCAGGAAAAGCAAGGTTCTATAAACTGAATTGTAGAAAGCTGACAGCAGAGATAAGGGACAACAGGATAAGATAAAAAGAAAAGATGATAAGATGAAAAAGCACAATTGATTACGGTTTATAGGTATTGACCTTAAGTTGATCTGGTTTAATTTTGGCTCTTTCATTTGTTAGATGTGTGACTCTCTTAGCCCATTTGAGTTGCTTTAACAAAATACAGACTGGGTGGCTTATGAACAACAGAAATTTTATTTCTCAGCTGGAAAATTCAAGATCAAGGCACCAGTTTGCTCACTTTTGATAAGGACCTTCTTCCTTATGCATAGCTGGTGTATCCTCTCGGATCCCTGATTCTCTCTCTCTCTCTAAAGGAACACTGCATCATAACATTATATACGTTTAAGGTGTGCATCTCATAATCAATAACTATGTAATACATTAACACTAACAGTCTAATTCTGTCCTTCAACATATAATTGAACTCTTTTACTCTCTGGAATCTCTTTTATGAAAAAACAAAACAAAACAAAAAAACCACTAATCTCATTTTCATTTCCTAAAGGTCCCACCTTCTACTAACATCACCACATCGGGCATTAGGATTCTAACCTGTGAATTTGGACACAAATGGTGGACAATAATAGCCCATAACAGTGGCGTTGAACAAATCACTTAATCTTTCAAAGTTTTGGTTTCTTCATTTATAAAACGGGGATAAAGAAACATATTCCACTGAAATATTTCACAGGGTTTCTTTGAGATTTAATGCTCACAACAAGACCAATAATGAGAAAGTATAGGAAAAGCACTGGAACAAAGTCTGGACATACATTAAATATTGTAATATAATATAAATAATAATAAACAGCTCAATATTATTACGACCAAGCTTCGAAGAAAAGGGAATTCATTGAGGCAACAAATGGATTGGAAAGAAACTAAAGACATAATCAATAATAACCTTCATTAGAGATATTAAAGAAAATTTAAATTGCAAAAATGTCTAACTGGTAATGCAGAGAAGCTCCAAAAGACAGAGAAAAAGGACAAAAAAATGGGAAATGATGAGAGAAAAGCCAACTTAGTGATTCAACCTACTAATTAAAGATACTTTTGAGAAATAAATCAAGCAGAACAAAAGTAATAACTAAAATATGATCAAGGAAGACTTCCTGGAGTGAAAAATAATCTCAGCATGCAGATCATAGGGCTCACTACATTTCAGGCAAAATTAACTTTAAAGTATTTTGAAGACCCACACTTATATATAATTCAGCAAAAAATTTAAACTATGGAGATAATCAAGAAATTAAAAATACCTACCCTAAAAGATTCCAGGGATCGATTTAACCAGAAAGATCTTTTGAACAATCTGTAAGTCATTCCAGAGGACAGAAAAAAGATAGAAACACCATCCAAACTTTTATGAAGTGAGCATAACCAACACAACAAAGCCTGACAGAGAGAAAAAAAACCACCAAACCTCTTTCATTTCTGAAGTAAAGCAAAATTCCTAAATTAATCCTAGCACATTGGATTCAGCAGCAGAATAAAAATACTTAATACCAGATAAAACTGGAGTTAGCCCAATAAAGCAAGGATGGTGCAAGACCAATAAGTCTATTTATATAAATACCATATCTGTGTCATAGTGTCAGAACACCAGGCAAACTTATTTTAAGGTAATCCTCATTTTCTCAATGAAAAGCTCCAAAAATCATTTTAGACAACTTGTATAAATAATATGGATGATTAAGAAATAATTATTTAAAACATAGTTATGTATATATATTTGAAATCATATAATGGAATAACAACAGTCTCAAGAGGAGGAATTAAAAGTGTGTATGCCTTAACAATTGTTCTTCATCACTTAAATAAGGGCAAATCAAAACCAAGAGATACCACTTTACACCTATGAGAATGGTCTATAGAAAGATAAGAAACAAGCGTTGGTCAAAGTTGTAGGGAGAAAGGAACCTGCACACAGTGGTGGTGAGAGTGCAGCTACTTCGGAAAACAGTTTGGAGATTTCTCAAAAATTAAAAATAGAATTATCATGTGATCCAATAATCCCACTTCTAGGTATCTATCCATATGCATCCTTATGTTTAGTACAACACTATTTATAATAGCCAAGATATGGAAACATCCTATGGGTCCATTAATTGATGAATGCATAAGGAAGATACATATATGTATAGTTATACATATATATGGATATATGTACACATACACACAATGGAATACTACTGAGCCATAAACAGTGAATTTTTGCCACTCATGAAAACATGAAAGGAACTGCAGGGTTATTTTGCTGGGTGAGGTGAGTTAAAGGAGAAAAACAAATATTGGATAACTTCCCCTATATTTTAAATAGAGTGCAACAATGCAAATAAACTGATAAAAATTAAATCAAAACAAACCTTTGTACTTTGACAACAAGGCTGAGGTTGCCAGAGGGAAAGAGGGTTGAGGGGTAATTTTTTTTTAATTTTTCCTTTTCTTTCTTGTTTTTGTTTGTTTTATATTTGTTTAATAAAAAATAAAATGAAATCATATAATGAAAAGACATATTGATCTTAAAATATTCTTAAAATAGTACTTTAATTCCACACTCACATATAATGAAAAAAATGTATTCTATCTCTTCCCATGCATACTCAACATTAACAAATGTTATCACAGAATACATTCTGATTTTCAATCTATATATGACACATTAATTCATATGTGCTTTCATTTTAGGAAATAATTTCTCTTTATATCATATAACTCTGATCTCTACAAGAAGGACTTATTTCGTAAATGTGTAACTTTTAATTCTTGAAATTGTGAGGCCATTTCCCAGGAACAATTACTAAGTAAGTATCAAATGTCTTGAAATCTTTGATTGATTCTTTCTAGTGACCTCTGTAACATTCAATACCAGCACTTTGATCAGTGATTTCTTGTCAAAGCTCAGTTACAAGAGTCTCCTTGTTTACTGAAGGATAAGCTTTTTGAGGAAAACAAATGTTCGTCTATTCAACCTTGTTCACAACAGGGCATATTTAGAAAATATTAGTATGTGTACAGCACTAAAGCAGCTGATTCAGGTTGTTCAGGGACGACACAACTGGCATAGCCCAGGCTCTTCAACAGATCAACACTGCAGCACACCACGGGCAAAGCTCTGCTATGTCATGAAGTCCAATAAGAACATCCACATCTTCATCTCAGAGGCAGGCTATTTTAATGGAGCTGGAAAAAGGGAAGCCTGGCTCTGTCTGTATGTGTCATGGTAGGCAAGTAATTTAGCCAATTTTTGTTTCAATTCTCACATCTGAAAGATGGGATAATAACAGCCCCAGAACTGAACAAATTCATGTAAAGCACTTGGAACCATATTCTGTACATAGCGAGTACTTAATAAAGGCTAGATTTAATAACCATGCCTCATTAAAAGCAAAACAACTCTTGGAGGATACTGGTGGCTCAGGCACTAAGTCTGTGGCTCTGGTATAGTCCATGTAAAGCCCAACCCTAGTTCAAGACTTGGGGCCAGCGGAAACAACCAAACTGAACAACTAAATACATTTTTTTTAAATGCTTCTCCTTCTTCTCTTTCTTTCTGCTTGCCTGCCTATTTTCCTTCATTCCTCCTTCCTTCCTCTTAGGAAAACCAACAATTCTTAAAAAGAAAACACAATTCTCTTGGTGGTGTATATATATATATAAATTAATGGTTAAGAGCCCAGGCTTTGGAGAAATAAATGACTACCTATGAAGTAAAATGAGAACTTTATAAAAATGAAATTATAAAAAAACAAGAAATTGATTTTAATAATTTAAAAATATAGTGATAACAATGAATTCAATAGTTTACAAAAGAATGATAAGGAAATATGCCAATAGTAGAAATAAATAAGATAAAATAGGAGAGTTAAAAAACAAACACAAAAAACTAAGACAATCAGAGGACTGATCTAATATCCCAGTAACAGGCAAATTGTAAAGAGAAAACAAGAGAAAGGTAGAATGGCAAAGCAAGCAATTCTGAAATAAATAGTACAGGAAAATTTCCTGTGAAAAAACAATCTGTTTTCAAATAAAGTGCTCTCCGCACTCAGCATAACGAATTAACCAAGATTTACAACGGTAGCACATCACAGGGAAAATTTAGAAAACTCTGTCTAACGGTCGGGGCAAGAGTCACATACATAACAGATTAGGAATCAAAATGGCATTGCCATAATGAAAATGATTTTCAAAAATGTTCTTCCTTCTTTTCTGTTTTTTCTATAATCAACATGTGTGACTTTCGTCAGAAAACAATCTTAACACAAAAAAATCTATACTGGGAGACTCTGGCCTAGATTGAAATAGTTTCATTTCTTATCTGCCTTCTTGTCATAATCTCTCTCTGCACTGATACAGAAACCTCTCTTGTCCAGCAGAAGTCCTATTCACAGAGAATGTCTGAGATGCAGAGATTGCTGAGAAAAGTCACTCCAGAGATTCACTGCCTATGAATTTACTCAGGTGACAAACCCGTTTTCTAGCATACTCCCAGAATATGTTGAGATCAGAATGAAGCCGGGAAAGTCTATAATTCTTCCACAGACACATTTTTTTCTATCCATTATTATCATGTCTCCACTCTTTCATTTAGCATTTATTATAATAAGGAAATCCTAAATGCTCCAATTTGTCTTCATTCCAGTTATCGAATACCATGTCCTAGGCTTTGCCAAGAGATGATTTTCCTGTTGACAAACTTACCTGTGGAGAAGATGAACACTGTGTTGTTCCAGAGTCCGTGGCTTTTTAAGGCTGCGGTGACATTTCCCACTGCTTCATCCATAATAGACACCATTCCTGCATAGTGCTGCCTGTCCTTATCTTGGATAAAGTCGTATGTCTTCAGGTATTCCTCAGGGACCTGCAGGGGACTGTGGACATTCTGCAGAGCAAGGTAGAGAAATAGTGGCTGGAAAGAAAGTTTGTGAAAATCAATTAAGAGGTCATGGAAGCAATAAACAGAGAAGTATAATCTATGAATTAACGAGATAATCCATCAGAATGAGTCGAAAATATCTGTAAGTCATATTAAATTCAGAATATATGAATATATGAAGAAATATTATAACTAATAATAAAAGACTATTAACTCAGTTACAAAATGGGCAAAGAAATTGAGTAGGCATTTCTTCAAAGAAGATATACAAACAGCCAATACGTATATAAGAAGATACTCAACACCACATTAGCCATTAGAAAAATGCAAATCAAAACACATTGAGATACCACACTCCACACCCAGTAAAATGGTCATAAGGTGAAAAACAAAATAGTTTTTGGTGAAGATGTAGAGAAATTAGAACCCTCATTCATTCCCATTTGTGGGAATGCAAAATAGTACAGTCAGTTTGAAAAGCAACTTGGCAGTTCCTGAAATTGCTAAACATAGGGCTACCAATATGACTCAGCAATTCTATTCCTAGGGAAATGAAAACATAAAACCATACAACATTTGTACATGAATATTCACAGCAGAATTATTCATAGTAGGCAAAAAGTGATGTCAACAAAAATGTCCACAATTGATATACAGGTAAAGAAAATGTGTTATATATTCAACAATGTATATCAATGAAAGGAGTAAATGAAATACTGACACACACTCCAACACAGATGAACTTTGAGAACATTATGCGATGTGGAAGGAGTCAATCACAAAAGAAATGTTTTATATGATTCCATTTATAGGAAATATCCAGAAAAATAAGCTTCTGTATGTAGATAGAAGATTAGCTGTTGCCTGAGGCTATAGGGATTCACGAGGAAGGAATGGTGAGAGACTGCTAATAGTTAAAAGATCTTTTTTCCCTCTGGAGTAATGAATATGCTTTAAACACATTATGATGATGATTGTACAATTTTGTGAATTTAACTACTGAGTTGTATACTTTGAATGAGTAAATTTTATGGAATGTGCATTATAACGTCTCATAAAGGTGTTTAAAAATGTAACAAAAGGCATGCATTGGTGGAGTAGTGATGGGGCACACTGTACATACATGCCAAGGTCCCAGGTTTGCTTCCTGGTGCTTGCCAGAACCACCAAGATAAACAACTAAATCTCACTATATGCTTGCCTCTGCTGGCCTTCATTCCTGATTGAATTTCCATATATATGTGTGTGTATGTCAAATGTTGTCTATATACTAGATATAATGAGTTACATATTCTATCTCATTTCATTCCGAAACCACCCTACGTTACGTCCATTTTACAGATAAGTTAATTGAGACTTAGAAAGGTTATTGACTTGTCTAAGTTCGTATTTAATTACACAGCAATTGCCTAATGGAAACCCCAATATTATAGTATGGCCATGTACAAAATAGGCGTTTAGCTTTAACTGAAAAATAGATTTCCACCTTTGAAGAGAAGATTAGGGGTTTTTAATACTTTTATGAGAAAACAAGTGAACATCATGCCTTAGTAGTCTTTGATCTAGGATCAAACATAAGAACAATTCAATTCCTGGAAACTGAGGGACATGAGACATTATCCCAATTTACAGAATTGCATTAGGTCAAACTCTCCCTTTTAAAGAGACTTTCTGAAGATATTCTTTATCATGCTCCTAAAAATTACTTTGAGTCAAAACCCTCAAAAAGACAACTGGACAACAAGGATAAATGTTTAATTCTGTTGAATTGAGTAGTTGAAGCGTTTGCCCTATTTCGCTGTGTACAATGCATGCCCACGTTTCCGATCCAAACTCAGGAAAAAAAATCTTTCATTTAAATTTTTTTAATTCAAATTTTGTTTATATGTAGGTACTTGCTTGTTGTATTATAAAGAACTTTTAGCATTTATTTTTTATCATTATGGTTCAAGAAATTTTAGGTAACAAATAATTACAAAACACAAGAACATACGAGGTACAAGAAATAAAATAATTAAAAACATTTATAGATATGAATTATTACTACCCGTGTGTAATGTGCATCCTTGTTTTTCTCTTACAGATTTGGGTCAAAAACAGCACACATTATACATGGTGAAATACATTAAATCTCATAAGTGAATGGGGAAAAAAATCAGAAATTAGATTGGGGATGGAGGGGGTCATATAACAATCTTCATTGTTGAGAAATTAAATTATATATTATATATCCCTGTGATACAGTAAGGAGAATATATACAGAGAGTTCAAATAGACACTCAAAGATTAGTTCAGATCTTAGTTGAGATCTTCGGAATTTTGAAACACCTTTTCCCCCCAAATCTAACCTTAAAAATAGCTGTGGAATATCAGTCATCACTTTAAAACCTATTTAAGTAGGTAGGTGATGAAAACTATGACAATCTAGAACCTAGGCTTCATTTGTATATTATTTCCATGGAAAACATTCCAAATTCTAAGTCCGAAAGTCACTACTAAAAGCTTACACTTTTCTTTAGCCCCGCCTCCACCCCTTCTTAACCACATACACTTTACCCCAGCTGCATGAGTATGAGTTCATACCAAAATTTCTGAGTTCCTCCAGACCATGATGAAGGGTGTTCTGCCTGGGTGACAAGGGAGGACCCTGGGTTGAAATATTTGGAGGGGAAAAGATGTATCTGCAAGGACACAGGGTGCCGTGAGGGGGCAGGTGGGAGGAGGCACCTGGGTCTTCAGCAACTCTAGTCAATAGCCAAGGTCTGGATGGGGATAGAATTGAAATTTGGAAGTCTACAATAATTTGCAGCCCATATAATTTTTAAATCAGGCAATATCACACACACTTTTTTTTTTTTTGGCTTTTGTTTTTAATTTTCTTGAAAAATCTTTAATAACCCCATGCCCACAGGTCATCTATTAACAAATGACTGGAGTATGAGAAAGGGACCTCACTCACTGTTCTGTCTGAGCAGCATCACTTATCCAGCCTGGCCCTTATTCACAGGAGCTTATGACCCTGGTCTGGATTCTCTGCAGGCAGAGAAATGAGAGAGGGAGTGCCCTGCTGAAGAAGATGGGCCCCTCTAGGTCATTAGCCTCAGCATCTCAACCCAAAGAGAGGAGAGGGTGGAATCTTCCCAGCTAGCAACTGATTCCTACAAGTGAAGGTTGGGGAGGGAGGTAGCAAAGAGTTTTTATAACCATGGCAGAGGGAAAAAACAATGATTCTGAGATCATCATTATAGGGCTTCAAACTCAAAAATCTTTCCCATAATTATTCCTTAGTGCAAAGACATGACTATCACTCTTGAGGGTTAATATTAGAAAACTATAAAAATTTCCCTATTTTTCCAGCAGTCAGGCTTCTCTCTGTAAGTTCAAACTTAAAGAAGGGGCATAACGGAGAAGAGGAAGTAAAAACAACTTCTGGGGGATGGGCCTCTCCTGTGACTGCCTGTCAGCCAGATCTTAGTAACATACCAGTCCTTGAACAAAACAAATTATCTTTTTCCCCCAAATTTCATCAACAGTAAAAATAATAACAATAATAAATAAGTAATTTTTTAAAGGTAGTAAGAAGCCATATAGTGTTTGGGCAAATAGTTTTACACACTTCCACATGGCTCTGGGTCACCAGGAGGAAGAGAATGAGACATAGGGTAGCCTATTTAATGAGGTGAGAACCAGTAAGTCACATTTTAGAGGATTTCCATTCATATTGTAGAAATAAAGTTTCAGCATTCACAGGGTGAACTTTATTTGTGAAACAACTCATTCCTAACAGTTGTAGATGTGAAGCATTTCTATACTATCTTTAAATTGGAAAAAAAAAAAAAATGGGAGTACTGTTCTTAATGCTACCTGGTGGCACAGTCCAAAGAAGAAGGTCCATCACCACGATCAGGACCAGCAGTTACCTGTTCTCTGTTTCTCCCATGAACATCTGTAGCCAATTTCCCAACAACTGCCAGCCAGTTCTTCAGCCCACTGTTAGCACGAAGCAAAGCAGGCACTACCCTTGCCATGGGCGCGGTATTACTATGTCCTCTGCTCACTTGAGTTCCAACCGAACCATGCCCTGGCCTATGGAGACCTGTTCACCTATTCTGACTTGGCTGATACTGATTCAAAACACTGGAGTTCTGGACCTGATTTTGATACCCATTATATTAGACCCTGATTTCTTCCTTGCTCTTTCTTGCGTCCAGATCCCTCCTCTGACCAACTCAGTTACAGCTGCCACCTTTACATTAACCCTCTCTTTCAGGTTTCTGAGAAAGATAAGACAGAACCCTAGATGTGAATCATGGCCAAATGTTTAAGCATTACGTGAAAGAACGGCATTATTCCCTAAAGTTATTAGGATATGAAAAAAGATACTAAGGTTCTTGCCCCTTTCTTATTATGCTATATAACTTCTAAGATATATGCTCTAAATATTCTCACTACGCTAAAAAGCCTAATTTCAATGAGGAAGATATTTATATTTCTTGAGCACATATTCCTAATTATAATCTAAATATTTTTAAAGCATGTATGTGTCTACACTATGTTTCTTTATTTCATTTGGTTTTGGCTTTTCTCTCCAGGCCCTGGGTCTCGAGTCTGGACCCTTGGACTTCACATGGTCTGTACTCACTCGCCTCACCTGCCTGTGCCATGAGGTCTGCCATGGTTATTCTTTTTTTAAAGACATATTTGTTGTATAAATATGGAGGGAAAATTTAAGGAAAGGAAAACTTTTAGACAACAAGTGAACCTGAGGCAATTTTTAAAATTATTTAATTTATTAGCATTTAATCCATTGATTATTAATTAGCATTAATGTATTAATTTGATTTACTAGCATTTCATGCTAATAATGTTTTTTAAGCCAAATTCCACAAAATCCTAGACAGTCGCAATTTAGGAACTAGCAAATATCGTTTGTTATGCCTTTATTCCATTCAAGGAGAATGGAAAACACACCACCCAATCAACACAGAGCCTATATAAAACTTCATGATGCTGTGTCCTACTCTCAAACTGAAGCACTTACAAATGTGGTCATCTTCAAGGTCCTTGAAGTCTCACTCATTCTGCACAACACTTTGTTTTCTCATCCACTCACCAGGTGTTGTGCCTGGTCCCATATTAAGCTTTTCACATACTATGGTAAACACAGTATTCTAGATTCAATGGCTATTCTATTTTCAACTTCTGAATTAAGAGATTTCTTTCTAAACTGTGTCAGGGAAAAGCATCTTCCACTAGAAGTTTATATTTGCTTTAAGAATCATCTAGTAGGTTAGGTGTATGACTTTTTTTCTGCAAAGTGTTGAGGGTATCTATTCTTAACCCAAAGATATTTTATGAATATGTTACTTTCACATTGCAGTGTTAGTACTCCAGGAATCATCCTGGAGAAAAAGAGAGAAGACATTACTTCTAAATACATGTACTACGGTATCTCCCAGAGTCTAGGACCAAATAATTGCATTTGTTACAAAACAGCTCCAGATGCTGTTTTCCCCTTAAGTGCTCTTCAAAGTAGGCATATTCTAAAGTCAGCTTGTAGATACTTGTGTATTTCTTTAAAGCTTCCCATCTTAAAACAAGTTGCCTATATTACAGTCTATATATAGCACCTGAGAATTTAGCACAGAATTAGATTCAACGCTGGGATCAAATGATGAAAAGTGACGCTGCTGGAACTGATACATCATTTTATTGAGAAGTTAAAATGGATGCTGGGTGCTATTTCTGAATATTTCATCCACAGGAGAAAAATGACCATCATCTCATCTGACAACTTTCATAACATTCCAGGTGAGCAGCGCTCTAGAAATTATACTCATTCTGATGGCGTGCGCGCTGTATTTCCTTCAGTTCCTGTGTTTCCTTTCCCCACCACACCAGTTAAGGCACCCCACCCATAAGGAACTATTTCACCCCAGCTGCTTCCTTTTATCCGATTACTATTATGGGCACTGTGAGAGAACACTCTATTGCTCCTTAATGGGAACTAATTATTGTAGGCATATTATGGTTGTTGAATGATTAAACTGTGTTGCATTGTGAACCTGTAAAAGACAGTTTGCTGTTAGTTTCTGCTTGTCCATCTGTGCTGGAGGGGAGTCAAGAGTGGCCTCACATCAGACTCACCAGCAGAAGGTGGGTGGAGGGGTAATTAAATACCAATGATTGGTCCCACTCCAGACTGATAAATCATAGTATTTGGCTTTGGTATTTCCTATAAGCTTCCCAGATGATCCTAATATACAGCCAGGAATGGAACCACCAAGATGAATCACATACCAAGGGACTGAAAATCTCTGGTCTTGGATATTAGCTGTAAACTAGGGAGGCTTGTTAAGTACATTGAGCTCTGGAGTCAAACGGCATGGGTTTAAATTCTGATTCTGACTTTCAATAGCTCTGTGACCTTAAACAAGTTACTTAAGTCAGAGTGCTTATGGTACCTACCTCTAGGGATATGACAAGGGTTACATTTTCCTCAAGATCTCATTTGTTCTTTTGTCTATAAAATGCCAACCATTACAAGAAAACTAAGAACACAAGTCAATTACTTAGCAGTTATCTTTCTAAGTATCTGTTATTAGTTTAGATCTAGATTTTAAATTGGCATTTGTCTACAATGTGAGAGGATGCGGTGTCATTTCTGTGTTCCACAGTAAGCATGACCATTCCAGATGTCAATATAGAAAGCTGAAAGTGGGGCAAATCTGAAGACAGATAGCAAGGAAGAGTGCCAGGACTGAGTTAGAGTAGACACAGATAGTCAGGAAGAAAATATGTCAAAGAAGGACTCAGCAGCCAGGTACCAGGTCTGAACAGGTACATAAACCAGGATCCAAACTTTGATAGGCACAGAGGATCTTCAGTCATTTGTCAAAGGCCAAACGGGGGAAATCAGAAGAACTAGAACACTATGTTCTGCAATTTGCTAAGTCAGTGTCACATTTGCAGGACTTATTTCATGAGTGTGCTAATGCAGTTCTTAATAAAGCCAAATTTTGAGTCCAGTGTCTGACAACACAAATGTTTGAACCAATTTTAAAGGCATTTATAAGCGAAATGCAGACAATTTACTTTAAACTTTAACTCATGAATTAAACACTAGGGTAAAAAAAAAAAGATAGTTAAGGTTATTCAGACTCTTTTATTTTTACCCATAGATAAGTCAAAAGATTTCAGCACATGACATGCACAACAGCTTCAGTATGGATTATAAGTCTCAATATTGTTAAGATGTCCATTCTCCCTAAGTTGATGATTGTTTCAACAAAATCAGAATCCAATTAGGCACTCTCTTTTTTCAGTAGAAATTAATCAGTTGATTCTAAAATCAACATAGAAATGCAAAATATCTAGAACAGCCAAAATAATCTTGGGGAAAAAATACAAAAATTAAAGGACTTACCCTGAACCCAAAGTCATCAATCCTATCACAGAAATTTTGCCATAATAATGTTTTAATAAAAGAGTCGATTTACTAATTACTGACAGCACACGTACATAATACACCAAAATAATAAAACTGTATTTCTACTAAAAAATTTTTAGACACAGTGTGATCTCAAGAGCACTTTTATGTAAGAATCACTCTTCAGAAATTTCTTTAAAATACTGAGGTATGGTTTTCCCAAAACCTACTGAATTGGACTCTTAGAGGCAGGCTCCAGGAGTTTCTATTTTTAACACTGATATACTCTAAAACTTGAAATCTACTCTGCTAGACAGTGACATACTCTAAAATTTGAAAACTACTCCCCTAGACAGCATTAGATTTTTCTCTAAATGCAAGTAGTCTTTTCCTATATTCGCTGGAAGAGATGGTATCTTAAAACAACATTGATATCAATAGAGAAGGAAGGAGGACTTACCTTCTCTCGTGGATGGTTAGTTATAAGAGCTGTAGCCCTTTCGGTAAATATATATGTTGAATACACATTGTTATACCCTCTTGCAACTTCTTCACCATCTCGAAAATCAAGAGCACACCGTGTGGCATTCAAAGTTTTGATGAACGTACACTGCTCATGGGAATAGTAATCTTCAGCACCCAAGAGATAGCCTACAACAAGAATGGGAGATGAAAGTCATCAGCATAGCATAAAGCTTGTTAAACAAACTAATTTTTCAGCATTTAATTGACTAATGCAATTGATTACTCATGACAAGGCTAATCAAATGACAAGGTTAATCAGAACACCATTTACTAACATCTCTATATTTGATAGCAGAAGGCATTAAAAATGTTATTGTATAAAAATTCAAATCCACTTCTCACTCAGGTCTTTAGAACACAAGGCTCTATCATGTAACTCTCAAAGTGGGTGATTCCAGCTAATTATGTTTTTAAAAAAGTCAGAGTTCAAATTCAATAAAGGTGATAACATCTTAATCTTTTAAATCTATCTAGTGGCTAAAATAGCATATGATTAATGTGATTTGTTTCAAGCTTTTACTCAGGTGAGCATATAAATGAACAGAGGATTCAAATCATGTTGATATTGACCTTGGGAGACAGACTTCAAGGTTATTTATACAAGCTACTTTAGGAGTCATCTTTAGTCAGATGCTGACACCAACTGGTGAAAGACAAAAACCTTTTCAGAGACTCTCAAGACATAACTAAACAGACCCAAAAGATCAGACTAATGTAAGTTGCCAAAATTAAGTTTTTCTACTGGGGTGATCTCATTTTTGCTCCAAATTTAAATATCATCAGTTGCCTATCCCATGATTTAGACTTAAACATGGAAGGAAATGGGTTTTCTCAATTCATAGTGGTTTCTGTAAATGTTCCATATTTTCCTAAGATATTAAAATAAGCTGTGCCATATATTGCATGATTCCATTTACATGAAATGCTGAATAGACAAATCTGTAAAGACAAAAAGGAGCTGAGTAGTTATGCAGCCCTAGAGGGGTTAGGGGAAAATAGGAAGTGACTGCTAATGGCGATGGGTTTCTTTGGGGTGGGGTGAAGGAAGTGTTTTACAACTGGATTGTGATGAGAGAGATACAACCTGTAAATTTATTTTTAAAATCACTAAATTGTACACTGTAATTGGGTGACCTGTATGGGATGTGAATTACACATACATAAATCTATTAAAAAGAAATAGCTGTGCTGCACTTTTAGCTATCTCCTGATAAATAATGTTATTATGATTAACGTTAAAATGATAAAACAGGTCCAGTCCTTTTCCTGGTCCTGAACTTCCCCTATAATCACAATTAAAAGCCTCATATGACTCTCACAGTAGGTCAATTCATTTTAAATTAATTTTTATCTTTTTATACAATCCAATAAATTCAAAGGCCTGAATACAATAAATAACTTGGTCTTAAGTTTGTAAGTGGTAATTTTTCTCCTACAATTATAAAAGAAATGACTATCCAATGTGTTTGATAATTAATATATAATAAAGAAAGAAACGTATCTAAAAAATCAATGTCAGCCCTTTAGAGGGTTCAGAACACTGCGTCATTTGGGTTTGTAGTAACTAACTGGGTGTCAGAGCTCAAGGAAATCACTTCTGGTTCATTATCTGTAAATACAAAAGGTTTTATATCATGTGGGAGAATTAGGCATAGGATATACTTAATTAGAAGATTTATGGACTAGACTTATTAAGAAGATATTACAAAAAGGCAGATTCCAGGGAAAGAACTATCTATTCAGATATTTGGCATGACTGATATCAAACAGCCATGTAATAATTGTGAAGTTATTTTTTCCATAACAGTGACCCACAAATTTGAACTCTATGCTGTACCTATAGATGACAGCCTACGTTTTTCTGAGAACACTTTTTAAACAACCAAATCCTTCTTCATTTAATAGCTGTATAACACTAAAAGTCACATACCATATAAGTCACCCATTTAAAGTGAGCAATTCAGTAGCTTCAGGTATCCCCACAAGCATCTGACTGATTACTTCTTCACCTGAACATCAAAGCCAGTGATAATAGCTATATGGTTTATGACACCTTCCTTGTGTAAGAATGTCCATTCCACATGAATATGGAATGTTTTTCACTTAACTCCTGGTTAGACTTCTTAATTCTCCTAAAAGGATATCATGTCTACCTTGTGGTCACTTGAATTTTTGAATAAAGAACTTGGCTTCATTAAAATAAAGCAAAAAATTATATATAGTGTTTCTTCCGGCCAGAGTATAAACAGATAGTGACCCAACTTTTAGCAAAGGCCTGTCATGGAAAATTGTCAAAGGATATACAGGCTGTTTTTCCCTCTAGAACTTCCAAGATGACTAAGAGGACTCACACCAAAATCCAGTTTTAACAGCTACTTGAAGAAACTGAGGATATATGCAAGTTCATCAGGAAAGAATGCCATGACTGATTCAGTTTCTGTTATAGGACTCAAAAGGGAGTGGGGCAAATATGGTTTCATTGCTGATGTCCTGCATCTCAACTTTAACCAGAATCCAAGGCATTACAGGATGGTGCGCACTGACTGCATTGTTTTGGACCCAACATAATCGTTTTCACTGAATGCACTCTGTTTTGATCCTAGCATGAGTAAAAAGGAATAGCTCAACAAACATCTATAAGAAAACCACCACTGTGTTACTAAAATGATGTTTTTGAGGATGCTTCTATCTTACCTTCTTGCAAAAGTAAAATTTTGTTCAGATCTAAGAGCCAGAAAATACTTTACTCTTCCTGAACATCTGGTTTCCATTTATCTTATACATAATGTGACTCTTATAACCTTCTCCTTTTTATTTCCTTTGGACATAAAAAAAGTCTCAAATCTCAGAGTTGAATGTGAAGCCTGCCAGGAGCCATGCAGTTTTCTTAGTAATTTTGTGCTATGCAATGATTCCATCTTTTTCTGTTTACTCTGAGTTTTCACTCTGTTTTTTAACTTTTTTGTGTTCAATGTGTGTCCTTTTCTGGGTATGGCAGGTTATGCATAAATGTAGAGAAAAATGAGAGGTAGATAGGTAAATAGCTGGATAAAAGATAGCTGAATATGAAAAGCACCTGACAGAACGATAGATGGACACTGGCAAGAGAAATAGGTTGTTATTAAGACATGGTCCATAACAGGTATAATGAAGCCACGTTTTAAAACAAATTTTAGATTTTACATTTTTTTTTAACAGGGCTATTAAGTACATAAGATAATTTTTATTATTCTGCCTACGACTATTTGTCATTTACTGTCCCATTCTTTTTTTTTTTTAATCTATCATCCCCAAACTAGTGATTTCAAAAACAGATCTCACAAAAGGGGAGAAGAATGCCAATGGAAAAGAGTCTTTTTCACGATCTCCAGAAAAAATAAAAAGAACTTTAGACAATCTATGGGGGGGGGGGGGGGGGGGGGGGCAGAAATACCCTCAACCTTGTGAAAAAAATATTCTTGTATTGGGTTTTGCCTAGAATTAAAAAAAAATTCTCTGTATTCCCTTTTGGTAATAATAGGGTTTTCTAAAGCCCAGTGGTTTCAGATGTTGAGCTATCAAACTCTTTGTGGGCCCAGCATGGCACTTAGCACCCTGGCAAAGATGACTGCCTCCCCATGAGCACATGGAGCACGGAGTCATGTTTATGGAAGGGGGCATTAGAAAGCCACCCCTCTGCAGTGCTGACCGATGTACTCAGTGTTCAAGTTTTCCATTATTCCATTTGATTATACTTGGGTGTGTTTTATGAGATGGCTGCAGTTAGTCTGAGCTGTTAAAGAAACATGTGCATTTCCATTACCAAAGTAGGTATCAAATCCTCGGCGAGTTGGAAGGCATTCTTTCCGGTACATTCCCAGGTGCCATTTTCCGACCATATGGGTAGCGTAACCTGCTTCTTTTAGAAGCTGGGGCAGGAGTTTTTCATTCAGAGGAATGCAACTCCTCTGACAGGACAGGATTACTTCGTGCTGCAAACCTGTGCGGATCTTAGAGAGATAAGCATAAAATGATGAGTTAATGATGTTGAAACATTCGAAACAAACGGATAAAGTGGTTGCCTCATTTATGGGACATATCTGTAGACTTAAATGTTTAACTCTATTCTTATACTGACTTAAAGATATTTCTGAAAGGTACTTTACTCACTTATTGAAATAGGCAATGGACATAAATGGGTTTGAAAAAAATGAATAAATACACTCTAAAAATGTTAGCTATTTTCAAAAAAATATATATTAAGGTGCTGTGTTAGAAACCATTTTCATTCCTACCTCAAAAAAGTAGCCATAATTTGAGGTGTGGATCTATCCAATTTCTGTGCACATGAGAAGTTAGCGTTTGATTAGAAAGACCTTCTGTAATATTTTAAGACTTGGGAGAATTTTTTTAAGGGTTATTCGACAGTCTAATGAACGTGATGATTTGCATTTCTTATTCCACTTTTCCATAAACCATAATTTTAAAGACAGCTACAAATTTTCCTTAAAAAAGCATCTGGCCCATAATTAGGAGCAGCTCACATAAACATGCACAGGTTGCAAAGTACTCATAACAATTAGCCTTTAAGAAGCAACCACTTGGCGCACCCTGGTGGAGCAGCGCTGAGGTCAATCACCTCTGAAGGAGCAAGCCACATACCCCTGGGTTCAAGTCCCAGGTCTAGGGTTGAAGCAACCAGTGTGAACAAATAAACACAAATTTAAAAAATAAAGATGCTTCTTGCTTCTCTTTCTTTCTCTCTATCTGTCTACTCATCTTCATTCCTACCTGCACCTTTCCTTCAAAAAATAAAACAAAACAAAACGAGCAAGCACTCATGGAGTCTCGGTATAATATGAAAACAGGGCATTCACAATTATGTGAAGAAACTATTATAATAACATTCCCTTTTTCAACTACATATCTATTTAAGGCCAGATATTCTTCAACTTTTACCAAAACAATAGAGAGCAAGAGATTGAACAGACACAGAGGTAACAATCTAGAGCTATTCTATAGTAGAAGACCTGTACAAAAATTTTTACAAGTCTCTTGTTTTGGAAAATACAGCTAATTTTCATAAATTGTATTAACATGCCATGGACTTATAATAATATAACACTATAGCTGTACTTCATGAATAAAATTTTTTTTAATTTCCATTTTAATTTTCAATATGGCAGATCTGGTAAATTGTAACCTGTATAAATCATAAGCTCTTTGGGGTCCTTGATATTTTTAAAAAAGTACAGGTCCTATGACCAAAAAGTTTGAGAACTGATGCAAAAAAATGTCCAGTAGTGATCACCACTATGAGGAAAATAAAGTGGGAGACAGGGACAGGGGTGACATTTCAGATAGGGTAGCAAAAGCAAGCTTCTCTGAAGAGGAGTTATTTGAGCAGTAATCTGAATAACGAGTGAGAGAAACTTGCAAAAATCTGGGGCAAGAGCCAATGCAGGTACAGAGAATAAAAAAATACAAAGGTCCTCAGAACTGAACCTACTAGGTGAGTTTGAAGACCATCATGGAAACTAGTGTGGCCCTTGTCACAGCTCCTGTGCCCATGGAGGTCATTGTACCCCCTACTGGAGTGTGCTGGGGTACGCTCAGAAGCGTCCCTCCTTGCCTGCTGAGCCCCTCCCTAAAATTTAACATCTCACATCCCCTCATTTCTTTGTAGTAAGTAGGGCTGGGGCTTCACTTTCACCTCTGCATCCAATGCCAGCTTTCCTTAGTGGCAGGCCCTCCCTATCTCCCTAGAATAAATGGGACTCTTGGGACACAGCAGCTTTAGAGTGCTGCTTCTTAAATTAGACAGTGACTCTCTGGTGCCCCCATCAGTTGTAAGTGGGTAGCAAACAAATTTAATAAATTATTTAAAAATATGGTTGCAAATGATTTACTGGCTTTTATAAGTTAAAGGAGAACTACACAAAGCTCAGAGAATTAAATTCCATCCTAGTTCTATCATCAAGCACATACTAAACACTCAACAAGTGATATGGTAATAACTACAAAAATTGGTGTCAGTAACACATACTCCTCTTTCACTTACATCCTTTCATTTTTTTTTGAGGAGACAGGTGGCATTAGAGAGGAGGCTGGGCCTCCCCGGGGGGGTGTTTGGTGTGCAGATGGCAATCATACAAAATCTATACAGGAACTACTGGAACTGGTACTAACAGAACTAACACTTCTGCTGATACTAACTAAATATTGATTTATTACTGATTTTCTTAGATTCAAATACTGACTTCTCAGACCAGTTAGATTCACAGATTTCTGCTTTGCCTTAAGTATTTGATCATAAACATAGCATAACGCCCCAACAAAAAAATCCTTTCAAACCCCACATTTCCTAATTTATGGTGATTATAGTTTTCTCATAGCTTTGCCATTGTCTTAAATTTCATTCTTTTACATATTTTTCCAGAGCAAAATGCTCTGAGATTTCATCTGCTGTCATTTCATTTCATGACATCTTCCTACGCCCTCCTAAAGGAACCACATAGAATATATTAAATGTTAAATCAAGGTTTGTTTCTTTTGACAGCGATGGATATTTCTGCTATCTTAATCGTGGTGATAGTTTCATGGGTATATTCAAGTCAAAAATTATCAATTTGTATACTTTAAATATGTGCAATTTATGTCAACAAAGCCATTTAAAAAAAAAAACTTAATTTTTGATGTTTTGTTTTTTTTTTTAAAGAGAGGAAGGCAAAAAGGGGGAGTGGGAGGGAAGAAAGGAGAGGGGGAAAGAAGGAAGAAGTATTTTGATTCTCACCACCACCACCCCCACAGTCCCCTGCCCCCCCCCCCACCAAACACTCGGGGCAGGGAATGTTGGTCCATGGTCCACATCCCAGATGTCTCAGTTGCCTGAGCCACAAAGGCATGCCCTTCTGACCTAAGGGAATAAAATCAAAGCACTCCTGTGCCTTCTGGCTTCACATGGGTTCAGTCAATGAGGACCCCTGACAAGAGATTAGAGAGTGAGGAAGAGATGAGTGGTCCCAGTTTGCCAGGCTATATCTCTCACTGTACATCCTTCAGAAGGCAGCCTTCTCTAGAGACAAAGCCTTTTTCCTACCCTCCTTTCTGATCTCAGGGTAGTAACAGCTCCACTGGGTTCCAACACTAACCCTTGAGTTTCCCCAACAGAATCACACTTGTAAAAATAATCCCTTTGTAAATAAACCTTCCCTAAATTATCCTAATTTAAATGTGTTATGTCTTTTCAGTTGGGATCCTAAATGATAAGGGTGTGAAAATATCCAGACTGAGAAACAAAACTCTACTTTCAAGACATACACACACATACACACACACACACACACACACACACACATAATCATAGGATTCTATCCAGTCGTTAACAAAATGTACTCGATTAATTCTGGATTCAAAAACTTTATGATATATGCTAATTGGCAACAGAGCAGGATAAGGAAAGATAATATTTTATGAAATTCAAAAGACCCAGTGGAGATAAATACTATGTGCAAATGCTATGCACCAATTTCTTTAAATGGAAAACTCATCCATCACATGAAGAGAATTAACTCTGATAACTACAAAGCACTGCCAAGGGATGCTGTGAGATTTGGTTTTCCTAGGCCATGGGCACCAAGCCAAGTGGTCAGCCGAAACTGGCCTCTATTATCTACAATCATATGGAGCAGGGAATTTGTTCTTTTCAGTTTCTGAGAATTTATTTGACAGAGCATTTTTATGGCATTACTGGGAAAATGGAAGTCAAACTCTGGATGACAGCCAAAAACATGTTTTTGGTCTGCTCAAACACTATTTGAAGCAGGGAAGCTGCAATGTGTAGAGAAGCAGTAAACAGGTAAATGCTGAGCTGGTTCCAACCCAGCACTTCAGCTCAGAATTGTAGAACTACACCATGCTTCACGGGGAAGGATGACAACAAGGCACCAGCAGGAGTCTAAGGGTAAAATAAGCATCCCTTGTAAACACAGCAGCATCTAAAACGATTCCATTCTAACACCCACTTTGAATGAGAATGTGTGTGAATAGAGAAGGTCCTACAGATAATATATGAAAGTCTCTCACTGCATGTCATTCTGAAGACAGTCTATCAGGAATAATTGTCTCTTCCTCATCAAACCAAATCTGCTCTCAAAAAACCACTCCTCCTAAGATTTTACTTCACCCTCAAGGATTCCTTCCACCAAGGTAAACAGTCTGCAAATTCCGTGCCTTCTCTCTGGGGTTTTTTTCAGTGAGAAATTCTTGCTTATATGTTCTGTTTCTTTTAAAAATGTACTTCATCCAGTGAGTTTTTCTCTCCTTAAACCTATAAGATACTATCAGCACATTCTCATGAAAAAGCACAAACCAATCCCTAGTGGGAGAAATGAGTGCGGAGCCCAAATTAGAACTGACAATTTCCCTTTGGAAATTCCCAGGCAGTTCACGGATTACCTATTACCTATTACAAAGCTTAGAGCACAGTATTTCAGCTGCAATAAATCCTCCTAGGGCTAGGTGATCCACTGCTACACACATGGCTAAGAATGCCATTTCTCTCCTTATCTCAACAGTGCTAAGAGACTATCCAGCTGAATAGAAGGTTCTGTCCTGAACATTCACCCTCATTGCACTTGTGTGTTTGTGCAACACCGCCAGCTACAGTACTGGAAAACTCAGAAAAATGGGCAGCTCTGCTCTTTCACTTTATATACCAGAGAGCCTCAAGGGACGGTTCCTGACCAGAACACAATCACAGAACTTGCTGGTGGCAGGTAGGAATTTGAATTGTCCGGACTGGGCCCTGGCCAGCACACTACAGGGTTTTAGCCACAACCGAGTGCCAGCCACACCTCCTGAGAGTTTGTTTCTGGAGATGCCCCATAGGACAAATGGATAGTGGAGAATCTACTCCCTCCCCTCCTCAAACCTTCTGAAAGGCGGTCATCTGTCCATGCTGCCAAAGCCAAGAGCTACAGAACACACATTATGTGTGTTAGGGGCCTGGCTCTGCCATCTGGCCTGGTCCTTCGCAACTCAGACAGCAGAACTGGCTGATGTCACTGACAGTTTTAAGGGTCTATTTATTTTGGTGTTGATTAGCAAAGAGTTTGAATTTCTGACCAAATTCACAAAGTGATGTCATTTGTAAAAAATAGAATAAACAAGGCAAAATTTGTTTCAGTGCCTTCTTCTGTTTAGATTGTAAATCCATCTGAAAGACCAAAATGAAAAGGAAGGAAAATATGGAAGTAAAAGAATTTTAGAAAAGTGAGATGATTAAGGAAACAAAAAACAGTTACCAGATAGTAACAACTTATGCTCAAGGTGATTCTTAAAATAACAAATCTCAAAAAGCAATCAACAAAAATATCCCTTAAGTCAATGAGTCTTATTCCACTCAGCCCAAAGTTCTTTCTTTCTTTCTTCATTTCCAATTAGGAAGCAAAATATGTAAAACAGATAATTTTTTTTTTTTTAAATTTTAAAGTATCTTCAATACTTCCAGAACAAAGTGATCAGATGCCCCTGCCCTCCTGGGAAGATGTTTCTTGAATCTCACTAAGCTTAGGAATAACACCTGGCTTTAGTGAAAAATAAAGACCCACCAGACAAGTTGGAACCCGGCTGTATTTCAGTAAGTGACCATATTGCTTGTCATGGTGGAGTTAATGATTCCACAAGAATAAAGTCTAACAAGTGCTTTCTCCTTGGGGGTACCTATGGTCTATGGACTAAATTCTCCTCTTACATCTCACTCCTTAAATATGGCTCACTCTTGTTTAATCCTCACCCTTACAAGACTTTGTTTTTGTTTTGTTTGTCTGTTCATTTGCTTTGTCTCTTTATAGAGGGTCCTATGAATATTCCCAATTGGTGACCTACATCCTTTGCCAAGCACTCCTTCCATTTCTTCCAGTTCTTTGCTCCTCTTTTCCCTGATTCTAAACTTAAAGTCCAAGAAGGAGCCACCAAGGACAAAAGCTCACAGACACAATCCAGGCATGCAGGACACTGTGGGCAAGGAGGAAAAGAAGCAAGGAAGTGAGGCTATTCTCCTGCAGAACTTCCTTCCAGGCCAAGGTATGCAGAGCCCTCTTCTGCAGTAGCTGGTAGCCATGGGTTTCGTTTGTTCAGGTGCTTAAAGAAAACTTGCTCCACAAGTCTCCTGCACAGCCTCCTTCTTATATTTCTGGCTCAAGATTCTGTTTCAGGGGTGAGTGAAAAACTGGGAAGTGTCTTGTCTGTTTATCAATGTGATGAAGAAAAATGTGGCTTGGATCCCTTAAGAATGAGACCTTGGAGTCATCTTTCATTGTTTCTATTCTCTACCAAAGTTTATAGAGTTCTGGTGAAGTGGTCCCCTCAGTTCCCAAGGTAAGAATGTTCCCAGTTGAGGACTAAAGGTACTTAAAGAAAAAAAAAAATTTCCCAGAAGAAAATGTTTCCATTAAGGCCTACCATTTTTATTATCCTTTGATCTTCTTAATTGCTTAAAAAGGACTGACGTGTCAATCCTTAGCATTTAAGGCAGTGAGCAATTTTAGGATAATTTTCACATGTTTAAAAGCATTTAGCACATTCATTCAGTTGTTCAACATTGTTTTTCTAGGTCACAGACAAGCAAAGCAGAAGATGCTTCGGAGAAGTCAGACCTGAAAACACCAACTACATTTAAAATGTACACTAGGGATACAGAGAAAGAAGGAAGATTTTTTTTTTTAATGAATAAAGCCAATTTGTAAGAAAGTGGATAATTACTATTTTCAAGTCTTTTGTTTGAATTAAAAGCAGTATAGAAATTACATTAGAAAAGATGAAGGATTTTTAACTTAAAGAATTTAATCTTGAGACTTAAATAAAGGAAAATGAATACAAAATCTATTTCCTTAAATGTAAAACATGTCTCTACCAAGTCACTCATCAGCAGGGACTAACTATAAACAAAGGTGGACTGGGAAACAGGATAAAAATATTTTTAATAAATATCCCTTCCAAAGTTTTATATTTGAAACTTTTAAATGTATTTACTATGGCCAATTTTTAAAATAAGCTTATTTTTTTTTAAAAAGAGAAAATGCTAAATTTAATTAGAATTACATGAATGCAAAGTGCCATATTGTGTCTCCTTAACACATACTTATTTGGAACACTGTTGGATCAGAAACATTCTTTAATAGACAGTAGTAGCCTTAGATGTAACATTACAGCGAAAGCAGAAACAAGTGAGGACGAACATTTTATCAAGCGCAAGCAATACTGATACAGACTGGCTTCCCTCCTTGGTTCTTGTCATGTTCTTCGTACTCTCCTTCGCGCAGCTCCAACCACAATGGCCTTCTCCCCATTCTTAGGACAGTTCAGTCTAGCGCCAGAGACTTCACTGCTGCCTCTCCGAGTATGGTAAACTCTTCCTCCAGCATCACTGCATGCAAGGCTAACTCCTCTTCATTCAGGCATCTGCCCTTAGCATCTCCTTAGAGATACCTTCTGAGTCACTGTCACTTTATTTACTTAATTTTCTTCCCCACATGTATTGCCATTCCTTTAAGTTTATCTTATTTACTCATTTGTTATGTTTCTCCCCCCCCACCCCTTAGTTACTCCTTCCCCTCACTTCACCCCTGCCAGACAAACACTGAGAGACACCCAGAGTAAAGCACAATGCCCAGCATAAATAGTTGCTCAAGAAATATTTGTTGACTGGAAGAATGTATGAACAGACTACAATTCATAGTGAAAGACTGAAAACTTTTCCTCTAAGCTCATAAATAAGAATGGAAAATCTACTCTTATACCAATCTACTCAATATTGTAGTGGAGATTCTAGTCAGGGCAATCAAGCAAGAAAATGAAGTAACATCTATCCAAACTGAAAAGGAAGGAGTAAAAAGACTTTCATTTTAAGAGGATCCTGTATATGGAAAATTCTAAAGATCACACACATACACACACAATTAAAGGTAATACAGTTGGCAAAGATTACAGGATACAGATCAACTTGCAAATGTCAGTTGCATTTCTATACACTAGCAATGAATAAATGAGGGAAAGTCCAAGAGATTTTCCAGAGTATGCACAAGTGGAGGACTTCTGAAGCTTTGCTGGCTTGCTGGGGGTGCTTATCGCACTGAAGCAGCTTAGAGCAAAGCAACGGGCCTTGAAGGTGAACGAGAAAGGTGCAGGGGTGCAGAGACCTCAATAGTGACCGCCAGTCCGCGTTCTCCTGCGGGCACTTACAGAAATGGCAGCTGTAGCCACATTAGCTGCAGCAGCACTCAGGCTCACCAGCACTTTCAGAAAAGGCCCAGCAGCCA
Source organism: Solenodon paradoxus (assembly GCA_004363575.1). Lineage (NCBI taxonomy): Eukaryota > Metazoa > Chordata > Mammalia > Eulipotyphla > Solenodontidae > Solenodon > Solenodon paradoxus. The sequence goes on along the minus strand of RJWH01000443.1, from coordinate 708,104 downwards.
CTCTAATTTCCAGCTGCACGGGAGCTTCAGTGGCAGTCTCAGCCTCAGCCACCTCCTTGGTTTTCTCACAGGCACTTACAGAAACAGCAGAGGCAGCTGCTCTAATATCCAGTGGCACCAATACAGACACAGCCAGGAGCTCCAAGCCCAGGTAGAGCTGAGCGAGGAAGAGGGTAACAAGGATTGCTGCCTGCACAGACTCCCGGCTTAAATAGAGCCCAAAAGGAGAGGTTTGGAGACAGCAAAACCAGGAGCATAGAGGAGCAGGCGCTCCTCCCACCCCACACCTTGGAAATCAGCCTCCTTGGGACTCTGGCCCCAGTGGTGGAGCACTCTGATGGTGCGATCTGTGGACAGGGCTCAGTTCTGGTGGCTTGGTGAGGACAGCAAGCCCAAGAGCAGCCAGCAGACAAGTCTTTCAGCCCCAGCCAGTCAAGTTTTATGAGGCCCCTGCCCTCAACACACACAAGGCTGCAAGAGCCACACCACTCCAGATGCCTGCATGCCCCTTCCACACCCAGCAGCCACCGTCGCTCCCTGACACAGCAGAAACCACTACGGAAGACTGAAGTATCAAATATATAAAACAAAACAAAAACTAGCGTCTGATCAATAAGAACTCATGCAATGTGTGTGTGTGGTGGGGGGGGGGAGGGGTGAAATCATGCATACCTTGAAACCTCAAGAAATGAAAACACAACAAAATGACAGCTCATCAGAAATTAATTTCAAATACAAGGAAGACTGGTTCTTTTTAACAATAAAGAATTCAAAGCTGCAACCACAAAGAAATTCAGAGTTAAAAGAAAATTCAGAAAAACAAAACAATCACCTCAAAAACATAATCAAAGAGAAGGCAGAAATTGAAATTCTACAGAAAAACTAACAGAAATACAGGATGTAGAGGAAGTAATTAATGAAGGTAAGAATAATATAGATAGATATGGGAATAGAATAACCCAAATGGAGGGAAGAATTAGTAATCTAGAGATAGTAATGCAGAAAGGAGCCAAAGGAAGAAGAAAGAGAAATTAAATGAGAAGAAGAAGGAGGAGAAGAAAGAGAAGAAGAAGAACTATCTGACACCATCAGGAATGTAACATACAAATATCAGGTACTCCAGAAGGGGAAGAGAAAAAGAAGAGAATAGAGAGCAAATTCAAAGAAATAATTGCTGAAAACTTCCTAAACCTAGAGAAGGAAACGAACACACAAGTCAATGAAGTCAAAAGAACACCAAATTATATAAATGCAAAAAAAATAAAATAAAATAAAATAAAATAATAATATACCAAGACACATAATTGTGAAACTATTAAAAGTCCAAGACAAAGAAAGAATCCTAAAGGTAGCCAGGGAAAAAAGCAAATAACATAAAAAGGTTCTCCCATCAGACTAACCTCAGAGTTCTCAACAGAAACTCTACAGGCTAGAAAAGAATGGAATGATGTCTTCAAAAGACAACAAAATAAAAAAGTACCAGCCAAGAATACTATATCCTGCAAAATTCTCTCTCAAATTTGATGGAGAAGTAAAGGTTTTTCCTAACAAACTAAAGCTGTAAGATTTTGTTATCATAAGATCTCCTTTAGAAGAAATGCTGAAAGCTCTACTATCTAAACCAAAGAGAAGAAACTTTATAATTCTAAACAAAGTAACGAATAGATAAACAAATCCAGAAAACAAAAATCAAAATGGCAGTAGCAGGTTCTCAAATATCAATAACCACTTTAAATGTAAATGAACTGAAGTCACCAATAAAAAAGCAGAGTGGCTGAATGGATTTAAAAAACAAAACCCAATTACATGCTGTTTGAAATAATTCATTTAAGATCAAGAGACAAGTAAAGACTTAAAGTTACTGGATGGAGAATGGTACTCCAAGCTAATGGTAAATCCAAAAGAGCAGGAACTGCTATACTCATCTCAGATAAAAGTAGCCTTTCAACTAAAGAAGGTAAAAAAAAGATAAAGATGGACATTATATAATAATAAAGGGATCAATACAACAGAAAGACTTACCACTTATTAATGTGTGTGTGTATGTGTGTGTATATATATATGTGTGTGTGTGTGTATGTATATAGATATACAGCAACAAACTGGATAACCTGGAAAAACTGACATATTCCTGGAAACATACAACATTCCAAAACTAAACCAAGAAGAACTAGAAATAATGAACAAATCAATCACGAGCAAGGAAATCAAAACAGTAATTAAATACCTTTCCAAAAACAAAAGCCTTGGACCAGATGGTTTCACCAGTGAATTCTACAAAACATTCGAAGAATTAATAACAATCCTTAAACTGCTGAAAAAAAATTAAAGATGGCAAACTTCCAAGCACTTTTTATGATGCCAATATTACACTGATCCCAAAACCAGATAAAGACAGCACCAAATAAGAAACTCACAGACCAGAATCTTTGATAAGTATTGATGCAAAAATTCTAAACAAAATACTAGTAAATAAAAACTCAACAACATACCAAATGAATCATACACAGTGATCATGTGGGACTTATTCCAGGGATGCAAATTAACACACTAATTAATTAATTAATGTGATACACTACATCAATAAAAAAGGGACAAAAACCACATGATAATCTCAACAGATGCAGAAAAAGCACTTGATAAGATTCAACACCTTTTTCTGTTAAAAACCATCCAAAAATAGGTATAAAAGGAGTGTACTCCAATATAACAAAGGCTATCTGTGACAAACCCACAAGCCAACATTGCCCTCAATAGAAAAAACCTGAAAGCTTTTCCTCTAAGATCAGGAATGAGGCAAGGATGTCCACTCTCACTGATGTTATTTAATAGTGTGTTGGAGGTTCTGGTCAATGCAATTAAGCAAGAAAAAGTTATAAAAGGTATCCAAATAGTAAAGAAAGAAGTGAAATTATCACTATTTGAAGATGATATGATAATATACATAGAGAACCCAAAGTCTCAAGTAAAAAGCTACTAGAAATAATAAACAAATCTAGTAAACTGGCAGGCTAGAAAATACTTTAAAAATCTATTACCTTTCTGTTTGCTAACAATGATAATACAGAAAGAGAACTGAAGAAAACAGTATCATTTACAACTGGATCAAAAAGAATGAAAAACCTTGGAATAAACTGAACCAAAGAAGTGAAGAACCTATACAATGACAACTATAGGACATTGCTAAAGGAAACATAAGACAACACAATGAAATGGAAAGCTATTCCATGCTCATGGATTGGAAGAAGTAACATAATCAAAATGGCTATACTGCCCATGGCACTATACAGCTTCAGTGCTACCCCCATCAAAATTCCAAAGACATTCTTCACAGATACAGAAAAAAAAAAAATCATGAAATCTATTTGGAACTACAAATAACCCAGAATAGAAAAAAAAAAATCAGGGAAAAAACCCAACAATGGCGGAATCATGCTTCCTGACTTCAAACTCCACTACAAAGCAATATAATCAAAACATCATGATATTGGAATAAAAACATAAATACAGAACAATGGACCAGAAGTGAAAGCCCAGAAATAAATCTACAAATATGTGGATATGTAATTTTTAACAAAAGAGCCCAAAACTTACAATGGGGCAAAGATAGTCTCTTCAATAAATGGAGCTTTGAGAACTGGAGAGCCACACGCAAAATGTTGAAACTAGACCATTTCCTAACACCATACACAAAAATTCACTCAAAATGGAGTAAGACTTAGATGTGAGAGCAGAAACCATAAAATACATAGAAAAAATAGGCAAAACATTATTGGATATAAACCTAAGAGATATCTTAGGGACCTTGACTGAAATCCTCAAGGCAAATAAGAAAATAAATGGAATTACATCAAACTAAAAAGTTTCTACACAGCAAAAGAAATTCGCATCAAAATAAAAAGGCATCCAACCAAATGAGAAAAGATATTTGCCTATCATACCTCTGACAACGGATTAATATTCAAAACATACAAAGAATTCATAAAATTGGACAACAAAAAAACAACAATGAGATATAACCTTATACTTGAGAGACTGGCTATTATCTAAAAGTATGGAAATAACAAAAGTTGGAGAAAAGGGGACACTTTTACACTGCTGGTGGGAGTGAAAACTAGTGTCACTCTTTCAGAAAACAGTATGGAGATTCCTCAAAAAGTTGAAGATGTAAATTCCATATGATCCCTCCATCCCACTTCTGGGTGTTTACCCAAAAGACAAAAAAACACTAATTCGCAGAGATCTATTCACCCACATTTATTTCAGCCCTATTCACAAAAGCTAAGAATGGAAACTACCTGAGCGCTCAACATCAGATGAATGGATAAAAATGATGTGGTACATATATATAATGGAATGCTATACCTACACTGCCCTTAAAACAGATGAAATCCCATCATTTGAATTAATTTGGTTGGAAACAGAGGAGATTATGCTAAGTGAAATAAACAAACAAACAAAAAAAGATAGATACCAGATGATTTCACTTATAGGTGGAATGTGAATATAAAACAAAGGAACTGATGAAACAAAACCAACCTTGGACACTAGCAATAGAACTGAGTTTACCAATAGGGAATGGGACATCCCATCCTCCAATGGGGTGGAGGGTGGAGGGAGTAGGTGGAGGCCAGTAGACAATGGTGAAGAACACCTACCTGGTGATTTGGTGGAGATCAAGGTATGTTGACATATGTCTTAGGAATGGGGAAACTGCACATGTGGGGAACCTACACATATGAGTTTATTTTAATGTGCAAAATCAAAGTTACTTCAATAAAAAAAAATTATAAAAACAAAAGCAAACCAAAAAAAAAAAAAAAACCCAAGCTATCCAATCAAAAAATGGGCTGAACAAAAAAACAAACCATCCAATAAAAAAAATGAACCAATGACCTTAATAGACACCTCTCTAAGGATGACATACAAATGGCCAACGGGTCCATGAAAAGATGTTCAATTTCCCTTATCATTAGGGAAATACAAATCGAAACAATAATGAGATATCACCTCACACCTGTGAGAATGGCTATCATCCCAAAAAAAAAAAAAAGAAAGAAAACAAGTGAACAAATGCTGGAAAGGATGTCAAGAAAAGGGAACTCTAATTTACTGTTGGTGGGAGTGCAAAATGGTGCAACCATTCTGGAGATTCCCCCAAAGAAGTGAGAATGGAAATTCCATATGACCCAGTTAATTTACCCTAAAAACACAGCAACACTTATTCAATGAGATACATATACCCCAAGGTTCATTGCAGCATTTACAATAGCCAAGGGATGGAAATGACCTAAATGCCTATCAACAGATGAGTGGATAAAGGAGATGTGGTATAGGTTCATTGCAGCATTTACAGTAGCCAAGGGCTGGAAATGACCTAAATGCATATCAACAGATGAGTGGATAAAGAAGATGTGGCATACATACACAATGGAATAATAAGCAACCATCAAAGGGAAGAACCCTGCCATTTGCAAGAACATACATGGATTTGGAAAGAATTATGCTTAGTGAGATACACCAGAAGGAGAAAGACAGACACTGAATGGTATTACTCATATGATATTTATAGAGATAGAAAAGAAATGAATGACATAAATTAAACAATACTAGACTTTACCAAAAAAAAAGAGAAAGAACTAATACAAGCAGTAGTAGACTCTTAGTGGTGGGTTAAAAAAGGCAAATCAAAGGATACAGAATAGATGGGGTAAAGGGGAGTAATTGTAAATGAAGAGGGAATAAAAGGAAATAGTGGTAAACCTATTGTGCTATATACAGATGTAAATTTACTATTATGTGTACCTCAAATCAGTTTAATGTTAAAATGCAATATTTCTGAGATAAATTAAAAAATGAAATTAAGAAAACAATTCCATTTATAATAGCATCAAAGAGAATAAAAACTTAAAAATAAATGTAACCAAAGAAGTGTAAGTCTTATATGCTGAAAATCATTAAACATTGTTGAAAGTCAAGAAGACCTAAGTAAATAGAAAGATATTTAATATTCGTAGATATAAAAACGTACATGTTTGTATGTGTGTGTGTGTGTGTGTGTGTGTGTGCATATATGTGTGTTACAGAGATTTTCAATGCAAGCCCTTTGGTAACTTTGGAGTTTTAAAACCATATGAATGTATTTTATATTCAAAAATAACAGGTTTTGTTTTAAGATTTTCAAATGATAAATGATTAGATCACAGGGCTGTGGGAAGAACATAAGCCTACATATACAGAGACCTGAATTCTAGTTGCTGAGTTTACTGATAACTACTTATCTTATATGCTGATCAGTCTCCCTTCCCCACACTCCCCAAACTCCAAGCAATTTTTTTGCCAAAGTATGCAGGTTTAAATAGCAGCACAAGAATCTTCAGCAACTTGAGTTGGTCAAGATTAATTTTTCTACCAGTAGATGGCGTTAGTGGGTATTATAATATGCATTTTCAAGATGACTCAAGGAAATTTAGAGCTAGAAAGAGCCTTGGAGTTCAGCACAGCTCCCATGCTTTATATATGTGGAAAATTGTGTCCATGGAGGTTAGACACCATGAAGTCTGAAACCCACATCTCATAATTTCTAACCTATCTTCTTCACTAAAAAATGTTGTAAGTCCAAATCTAAAACTCAGAATTTCTTGAGAATTCAGTTACATTGGACAGTCTCATTATTTTTCCCTTTGTACTTTTCTAAAGTTAGATGATTATGAGAAAAAAATATTAAAGATGACTGCTAAGTTCACCGATAATAAGTAACTCTTTCAAGTACCTAATTTGGAAATAGGTGGAACATTTCCTCTATTTAGTGTCTTAAATTGTGTACAACAAATGACTCATTCAGAAAAAAAACCTCTCTCTCCCTATTTTCATTTTAATTTAACACAAGCAATTCCAAACATGAAATGTAATGTGTTAAATTTTAAAACTGAGATATTTAGGAACTGCCTTAATATAAAAAAAAAAGAGAGATCTGAAGCATCTCTTGCAATAATTTTTTTTTAATAATTATGAGTACAAAATGAAGTTGTGGTTATATAGGCAGCTGCCTGGTTCAAATTCTGGTCCACCACTCCTAACCATGAGACTGGGGCAAATTTCTTAATTTCGTCTAGCCATTGGTCTCCTTGTTATCAAATAGGAATGTTAATAGCAGTACCTATGGCACTGGGTTGATGTGAGAGTGAAATGTGTTAATACATGTTAAGTCCCAGAACAATGCCAGTATATACACTACTTGAAGGCAATGAGGCTCCTTTGCCCTCCCAGAAATACTGACTTCATTTAAAGGGATTGCTTGCTAATCCAAGATAATTTCTAATTGGGTCTCTTGAATTTGAATAGGATAAAACAAAGAAGGAAAGTGAAACAAAATATTTGAGGTGGCTAGCTTGCTACATTGAGTGGGTGTCTAAACTGTTCTAGAATATCTGGCTTCTACCCTTCCTTCACTTTTTAAGTACAGGCTACTCTAAATACTCAAGATTTTTCTCCAAGACTGAATGTGTGGGAGGATGTTAGGGGGAAAAGGCAGACAGTCATATGAAAAACTTTAGAAGTGTGGCATTTGCTTTCCTGTTCAAGTCTGTTGGAAGGGAGGAAGTTGGAGAAATAAATGACCCTCCCATTCTTCTGCAATTTGAAATTCAGTTCTCTTCAGAGCAAATGCAGAAGGAAGGATCTGGAGCCCACCTTGCATTCCTTCCTTTCCTTCTCTTAATCCAATGCTCCTCGAAGTGTCCAGGGCAATATCTGTACCAGAGCAGGGATTCCTGATTACACTTAGCAGCCAAAGTTAACAGTTTGGAAAGTACTTAGGGTTGATGGTGAAGGAAACTATCCTTTCACTGCAAATCTTGGTTACAACTATTTCTCAGTCCTGGAGTAAAAACCCTATTCTGTTTCAAAAATCCTGATTTCAAGCGAACCCTCCCTTCTCTTGATTTCAGCACATGTGTTTAGGTGGATGAGAACAGCTAAATTAACCCAGATTTGGGAGGACAAGGTTCACACATTGCCATGTGACTAGCAAAGATTCAAAACATGCTTGCTGAACAAATAGTACATATGTGTGGAGACATACATGTGTTCTCAAATATAATCCTTTACTGTAAAATAAGGTACAATCACAGCAGCTTGTGATAAAAATGTCAATCTTTTTCAAATGAAGGGGGAAAAGTCCAATTTTATAGGCCTGAGACAACTAGTACTTGGAGGAGAGGCACAAAACCCTGCTGACCACGTGTGATTCTAGGTGTGCATTTCTTAAGAAGCCATCAAACCTGTATAGATATATTTTCCTTATCTGTATAGAGGGATTTAAAAAAAAATAACAGCTACTTCAAGGACTGTTTCAAGAATTAACTTAAAAACAGCACTATGAAAATATTCTTTATAGTCTTAGTTATCTAACATACATACACACTATCTCTGTGAGTAGCCTTTTGTGTTAACTACAGAGAAGTTTTCAAAAGATAATGAAAGCGTTCAGGTCTGTGAACACAGATTAAAATCTGAAAGAATGTCTGTGTCAGAACCCCCACAAGAGCAAGCCTTAGATCAGGAATTAAAGTTCAAATATCAGGACAGTGAATGATCTCTGGTGCCACCGCCCAGTCATGGGATGCGTGCGGATCATCCGGATAGATAAGGAAAGCCGATGGACGAGTCTGACATGTGAGATGTGTGTCATGCATAATATGTGACCAGGACGCACCCTCCACTAAGAAACAAAGGAATGACACAGGTTGAAGAAGCCCGCCAATAACTTCAAAGGACAATGTCACCTTGCCCAGCCAGCAACTGAAACCTGGCCTGCCAACCGTCTCTCCATCCCCTTTCCTCACCATGTGGGTTTTTTCCTTAAAAACCCAGGCCGCTGGCACTGCAGACTGTCTGGAGCTCCCTTGGTCGGCTCCATCCCTTTACCCTCTCATGAAATCTCTGCTAGTTCACTCACCGACTTGATCTGGATTCTTTGAACGACCTGACCTCACAGCCCGCAGCCCAAAGAAAAATCAACTTGGGCAGGTTTCATTCCAGGGCTGCTGAGAACTTGGAATGATTGATCTCATTCTCGTTGGACAGTCCTAATCTAAGCCAGCTGGACCCAGAGGGGTCACACCCACACCCACTCCGGCACTTTCACTCTACTCTCCCCCTGCTTTACTCCCACGTCTCACTGCTCCACTCACAGGCTTTCCGCCCGCACCCTCTTCATCCTCCCACTTCGGACCAAGTCGCAGACAGTCCATTCTGCTGCTTCAGCCTACCCGCTGGCGGGAGCTAGCTGCTAGCATCCCCCAGAAACCCTTTCACCCCAACCTTTAGAAAACGAAAGGCAGAAAAAGCACCCAGAGAGGAGGGGCGCCGCCAGACGCAGGCGCCCACTGCGGGGCATGCGCAGAGGCTGTGGACCTGGGAGGCGCAAAACTGAACGGCCAGGGCGAGAAGCCGCCTCAGTGTGACCCAGTTCAGGCATCCAGAGGCTCGCGGGCCCGAGCTGGCTTATAGTGGTGCGGTCGGAGGAGGACCGGGGGTGGAGCCTGGCACCGGCGCCGGGCTGGCGGGCCTCCGGGGGCGCTGTACCTGGTAGCGGCCGCTGAGCAGCTGGCTCCGCGATGGCGTGCACAGCGGCTGCGTGTAGTAGTTATCCAGCAGCACCCCGCCGGCCGCCAGCGCGTCCAGGTGCGGCGTGCGGATATTCGAGCCGTGGAAGCCCACGTCGTTCCAGCCCAAGTCGTCCGCCAGCACGAAGACGACATGGGGTGGCCGACCCTCCCCGGCGCCCAAGCCCGGCAGCCGCAGCAGCAGCAGCAGTAGCAGCGGCGGCAGCCGCATGACGACGGGGAGGAGCGGCTGCAGCGGGCTGGGGCCTCGAGGCTGGCTCGCCGCGCCGCGCGGACGCATCTTTCGTCGTCTACGGTCGCCGCACCTTTGCAAGTAGCAACCCCGCACTGTTTATAGAATCAGGAAGTAGGCGCCTGCCCCGCCCAGGCCCGAACTTCATCCTCAGTGGGCGGGAGTTCGGAAGAGGCCCAAGCACCAAGCACCAAGCACCCCGCGGCTGAGCGGGGAGAGCTCGTGCGGCTCCCACTGCCCAGCCGGCTGGAAGCGCTGTTGACGTCTCCCAAAGATGACCTTTTATCTTTCCAGGGATGTACTTTGCAATGTAGCATTCTAAAAGTTGAGCAGATTTGTTCTTCTTAATGACTTCAAAGTTGACCAAGTGTTTCTACATCTGTGATCTCTTTAAATTCTCAGAACCCTGACAGCTAGGTTTTACAATTAATGCCTCCCCACACCTTTTCCAGAATAAACAAGTTGATACATGGTTGAACCTAATAAAAATCCAGTTCTGACTCGAAATCTATGATGTTTTAAAGATCGTAGAAGAACCATTTTCAGCAGACTTCTAGTAAAAGAGCCCAGCCTCAGTCAGGTGGGAGGATGACGAAGAGACAAGGGCTAGAAGTTTCACAATCACTTATGTGTAATGTACTCCTATTAGCCACTTCCTCCCCACTAGCTGAAAAGGGGGCTAAACTAAGCACTCCCCACTGAACAGTGCCCGTTTGAAGGTGCAATTTTACTTCCAGACTTCCTTGGAAATTGTGTGTGAGTGTGGTGTGGTCTTTGAGCAGCTCGTTAGCTTGTCTAGGCTTTGAGTCCATTCAGAGCTAGCTTCCCAACAACCAAGTAGGGAGCCAAAATACAGTATCTAATTTGCTAAAATAGCTGTGGATGGAAGGAAAATTTCACTCAACTACAGGTTTATTGAGTTGGGAAGTTATAGGACCAATATTTTCCCACTGCCATCCAAGCCTTTCTGCCAACCCTGTCTGGTAACAGATAATAACTATTAACAGTTACAGGGGGTAAGTTATGCCGCCTAGAGAGCACATCCTTTCAGGTCTTCTGTGTCTAATTCCATGGGAGTTATTTCGCAGCTTTGTGAGTTGTAGATAACTGATAGCAATGGAAAATAATTCTTGTTTATACATATGCAAACGCAGTTTCTCCAGTGATGTGACAGGCCCTAGACAGACAACCCCTCCATCACCATGGATTTTTACCTCCACTGTAGATTAATTTAATATTCCTAATCTATTTGGGGGATTGCCCTTTGAATTGACTTCAAACTTTACCTTCGTAATGAATTATATAAAATATTTAACATAGGTTTATATTTATATCTGCATGATAGTCATAATTTTATGTATCTTTAAAAATTATTCTTTAACATGTCCCTTTTGCATATCTATAACTTCTTGGTATTAAATACTCATTTATATTGTTTTCACTTCTAGTAGAATTAATGAAATTTAGTAGGAAAATATTTAAACATTTGCATTTAATTCAAAAGAATACTTTTTGAAGACTGCTTGATTCTCATTATGTCAAGATTTGAAAATTTCCTCCAAAGACCCTGTAAGGGACTTCAAAAGACTCAGAATTTTCTACTGTGGCTCTTACGTGATCTTCTCCCCATTAACTGTTGCTCCCTGTTGTTCCTGATAAAAATCAAATTTCTAAACTAGCTACTTGGCAGCAGGAACTATCTATTCTTTGATCAGCTGCTCCTGAAACTTCCTAAACTTGCAGGGAGACTTCTCATTCAGATAAAAGCTTCTGCTTCTGTCCTATGGAAATATGCAAATGGAGAGTTGATTCTTTCACCTCTTTCATCTATGTATCGAACACCTGTAGTGTTCAGTACAGGCCAGTTATTGTAAAATCTCTCTGAAATTGGAGTTTGATGCTAGTTAATACTTAAGACTCAGGTTATTGATTTCTACAGAAATATCTCAAAATTGATGCTGTATCCTTCTTGATGCTTCATTTTAAAAGTCACATGCTGTTGATTTGCTCTTATTATTTGATCACTTTATTAATGCAGCCATTTCTCCACTGTAAAGTTATTTTCCACTTGTAATTAAAAAGTGTTTTATAGGGAAATATTTTGAGAATATGCATATCTGTTATTCAAAAAATTTCTGCTTATTAATTTTAGCACCCACTGAGTTTTCTTGCTTTAATCAACTATGTAGATGGCTGTCAGATGGTGATTTTTTAAATTCCATCATTCTTTCTAAATTTATTATTTGCTTTTCTGTATTGCATTGCATCTGAATTTTGAGTCATAGTTAAGACTTTCCTTATATGAAAGTTAGCTTACAATTCACTCATGTTTTCTTCTAGTACTTGCAAGACTTTTGTTTTTGAAGTTAGAACCTTGATACATTGACATTTGTTTTTGTGTATGATATGTAGATCTATTTTTTTTTTTTAAGGAACACTGAAATAAAAAATTTTATTAGTTTAAGGTATATATTATCATAAATCAACAAATCAGAGTCTGTATATGATACATTAAGTTCATCACCAACAGTGTAATTCTATCCTTTTTCCCAGTGGTTACCCGCTTGTTCCAGCACTATTCCTCAAGACGTTCTTTACCCCAGGGATATGAGATGCCATCTTTACCCTGTGCTTAATTTCTATATATGCTTGAGTCTGTTTCTGGGCTTTCTTTTCTGTTGGTCTGTCTGTTGACTCAAGAACCAGTGTCACGTTGTTTCAGTTACAGAGGATTTACAATATGTTTTACTATATGATAAGAACAGTTAAGTCCTCATAATTTTTGTTTTTAATATTTCCTGACATTCTGGTACCTTATTTTTTCTTCCGAACTTTAGTATCAACATGTCTACTTCCATTAAAATTTATATTGGTATTTTTATTTGATTTGCGTCCAATTTATAAATTCATGTAGGGAGAATTGAAATCTTCATAATATTAAGCTGTCTTTTCTAAGAACAAAGGATGTCTTCCATTTATTGAGGTCTATTTTTATACCTTTTAGAACTGTTTTAAAATTTTCTTCATATTAGTTTGCACTGTTCTTGCTAAACTTACTCTTGAATATTTTCTCTGTTGCTTTTAAATTGGGACTTTATCTAGTATTATATCTTTAGTTATAACTTGTGGATGTTAAAGCTACTGATTTCTTTATGGTTATTCATAGTCAAAAATTGAATTATTGTATTGCTTGAGCTAGTTTAATAATTGATTTTTTAAGGTTTTCCCAGGATACAATCCTATCAGTAAAAAACATTTCTGTTAGGAATGTCCAAAAATTAGAACTGCAATAAAGGGCCTCCTGATTCACAAATGGGTATGAAAGTTAATGATTTGGTAGGTGGAAAACTTAGGATATATCTTTGACACAGAAAAATAGTACACCTAATAAACATTTTTGCATTTTAACTCTCACAAAGCCTATATTTAATGTGTTAAAAACTTCTAAAAAATCAGTAATAAAAATATCAATAATCAAAATTTTAAATGAACAAAATACAGAAACCCAACAGTTTGTAGAAAAGAAATTATAAGTGATCATTTAATGTATAACTATATATTCAGCTTCACTCATAAGGAGAAATTCAAATGGAAACTTCAGTAATATATCACTGATACTAGTGAAAACTCCCTGTTTTGGGTAGGGTATAAAGAAACAAGCCCTCTATACATTAATCACAGAAGTGAAATTTGGAACAATCTCTAAAGGGAATCATGTTGCATTTCTATCAAAATACACATACACTTTAATCCAACAATTCCAGTTGTAGGAATTTATCCTTTGGGTATCTTCAATTTGAGAAATGTCATATGCATTTAATATAATTTTAGTTTTAGCCTCATTTTTATTAGAAAGTTAGGCAAAGAACATTATGCTTGGTGTGCTTTCATTCACCTAAAAATACATACAAATATACATAGATATGCATACACACATATGTTGAGAGAAAGAGAGATGATTGTATTTTATAATGTATCTCCAGAAGAAAACAGAAGAAATAACGATCTGGCTAACTAGCTGATTGCAGGGATGGATAGGTAAGAAACACTGTTATAAATTCTTTATAGCTTCTGAATTTTAAAGTGCATACATTCTCTATTTCTAATAGTATTATTTTAATCATAATGGTAATAGCAATTTATCTTTAAACAAAAAGTAAAATGCATTTTAAGTGAGACATATACTAATACTAAATATCCCCGCTGGCATGCTTGTGAAGTCTGAAATTTGTGCACTGAGAAAACCACGCAGATCCTTATTCTGCCTCTTGATTCTGTGGTTTGCAAAGGCCCTGGCTCCTGGCATGGTGCTGACTGGCTGACTACAAGCTCTGCTCACAAGTCAGGCCTGTATTTTTCAGCTTCTCTTAAGCTATTTTTGGTTAAGAAAAGCCTTTGAATGTGATAAACATCACACACAAAGACTAAGCAATTTTAAGCAGTTTATTTCTAAATGTTTAACCGCTGGGGGAGAGATAAGAATGACAAGAGGTCTTTGTACAGAGAAAAAAACGGTCTACTTACTAAATGTGGTAAATTGTGGTTGGTGTTACTCACTGCCCATGTACTGCCCTGAACAGGTCATAAAGGAGAGATACCTGAACATCAGAAATAATATCCCAACTTTGTTACTTTAGATGTCAGCTATTATTTTCATTATCCACTTAGCTTTGGAAAATGAACTGGGATGGCTTTGTTTCTACCACATCTACGTGAGGGGGAAAGGGTCTTCATAAAGGCCTGTGCAGTCATGGACTGGACCTACAGATGAATGTTTTTAAGGCTCTTTTACCCTTCTAGTTGCCAATGCTAATTACTCTCAACGCATTAGAAGCATCAAAGTTCAGGCATATAGGAAGGTGATTCTCTTTTACTAGAAGCCGCTTCAGTTTATTGTTGGCTTTGTTCTGTGTTAATGTGTGTGTAGTGAGAGGGAAAGAAAAAGAAATATTTAACTGTATTAAATTGATAACTTGGATAAGAACCATTTAGTTACTGAAATTTAAACTCCTTTGACCCCTACCCTTCTCCTCGCCCATTGCTTCTACCTCCTTAAAACCAATTAGATAAGTTGAAAGAAAAAAGTAGTATCATTTATATAAAACGGTGTTGACATAGCATTTTTAGCATAAGAAAAGTGCACAAAAGTGTATATAGGTCAATGAATTCTTGTAAAGTGGACACGTCCATGTATCCTGTTCATGAAACAGGAAATTAGTCCGGCATTTTGTCTCATTTCTTCTTTCCTTTTCCTTATCTTTCATACAACCTGAGAATCAGTGTTTATCCAATATTTATTATATACAATTGAATTGCATTTGGTTCTCAGTACTTAACTTAATATTAATATTTTTTACATTGTATAGTAATTTCTAAAGCATCAGTTCTAAGCCAACTCTTTCCAACCATGCTTAAATATCTTTAGTCAATGTGAACACTGTATTTAAAAAATAAAAAGTTATAGTGTATAATCAAAAAATAAGAATTTACAGGAGAAGAAAGTACATATTACTGGTAATATTTTAAGAGTGAAACATGCACATTCTTTATTTTAAAGTTTTAAAAGTTAAAAAGTTATATGGTGAAATGTTAAGCTTCAGTCTCTTCTCAGGAATACTAGAGTTACTCTTCCAGAGATAGTTTAGACATATATAAAAACAATTTGAGTATATAAAATATCCTATTTGAATCTAAAATGTAGTATATTGTCTAATATGCCATGCTTTCAAAAAATAATAATGTAAGTAACCCTTATTAACGTTTTAGCCCATCCTACCACCTCCCTCCTCTTAGCAGCCATGTCTGCACCCCTTGATCCAAACCCTTTGGCCTGGGCTGAATGGACAGCATTGTTGTTATTAACCAGATTTTGTCTATTGCTATGTGATCCATTTCCATCCTCCTCTGCTTTGCTCTGTACCATGAGGATGACAGAAGGGGAAGGGCTGGGGTAGGGAATGGTAAACTCCACAAAGTACGTGTCCCAAGCTCTTTTACCTATTTGGTTCCTAGATAGGTTCAACCAGTGGGAGGCCCTGGTGAGAGACTGGCCGGTGGGGGGACTAGAGAAGGCCAAGTGTTTCTTCCCTTCTCTCTGCTTTGGGTAGTAACCTTAAGAGCCTGGCTGTGTCTCCCCTGTAGTTCCAGCTCCCACTGGCAGTCCCTCCCTGTACAGTCCTAGCATCAGCATGGCAGCTCCCTCAGAGGACACCTCACTGCTTCTTCTTAAGTTTCCTCCTTTGAACAACCTGGCAAGTTAGTAACATGGAGAGACCAAATGCCCTGCCAGTTCCAGCTTATAGTCATCCTTGGTGGACAGACATGGTATTAGACACGAAGGAATCATCTAGGATGACCAGCCAGGGAGAATCATTTCTTTTTCAAAACCTGCCTCTTTCATAGCAAACAATTATTTTTCGTAATAAAGATGAAATAAAATGAACATTAATGATCAGTAAAGAAATACAAAGAGTGAACATTTTTCTTCTATTAAACTGTATATATAATCATTCAGTAACACTCCAAGAAAAATAGATATTAAATATTATTTATGAGAGCAAGGCATTAATATTTTTATCATGTACATTTGAAAAATGAAAATATTTATACCTACATTTTAGTCTGTTGTCTGTGAATAATAAAGCCACCTTTTCTGTTTTTAAGTCATAAGCTTTGCAGCAAGCTCATTGAAATGAATTTTCTTCCTGTATTATTGTTGAATTGGCATTATAGCCACCTATGTACAGTTATTTTTTTCACAGAGTGGATTGAAGAATATATTTTAAGCTTTTTTGAGCAACGGGATGCAACAGACGTACAAGTAATTAGGAAAAGGCTTTAACATAATAAGTTTGGCAAATATTCAAAAAAATCTCCTTTCATAACAAATCCCAGAAGTTGCAATATGGTCTACATTTTTGTTTCTTTGGGAACAATGATAGTGACTTTCAAGTGTCTCTGTGGTTGAAATTTTCCACTAAAATAGCTTCATCAGAAAACTCATCATACATTTCTATTAGATATGGTAGAAACTTCTGAAGTTTTTCTTTATCTTTAAAATCAGAGAACATGGGTGAATGATACAAAAATATGTTGACATTATTTGATCTACGGCCTATTTACTGGTGAAAAAGATTAAGGTATTAAAATGCTTCTCTTACTGATTTCTTCTATCAATGTAAGACCAACATCTTTTGTTGTTTCTCCTAGCATTCTGTGAAATTTGATTGTTTTTCTGAATAAATGATCATTTTCTCAGATTTTTTAAATTACTTTTTATTTTTATACTTTAAAGTAAACTCTTTTGTATAGGTTCCCCATTCCTCATATATATATGTCAACACACCCTCATTTCCTTATATTTTATCATTGCTTAGTTAATTGCTTCCTCGACAATTTCTGTGTACTGTGATATGGTTATATAGCCCAATATAATAAGATTTTATATAGAAAATGTGTCCAATTACTAAAAATTACCAAAAACTTGCAACTTAAGTATTAAATTGTGCATTTGATATAGCTTATATTTTCTTAATTCATTCTTTAGTTTTAACACAATTTAAAATGAAATTTGAATTTTAAAGATATTCAAAATCAGGTTGGTATTTCATATATGAACTTAAATTTTTATTTACTGAATATAATATTCTACTTCACATTTGCCCTCTGTTTTGTAATATACATAAATAAACATAAATAGAAACACTTAAGTGATGGTACAGAATGACAGAATTGAGGAAACTCAACTTCTACTTCATACATTACTCTGTTCTGCTTGTTCATTTCCAGTCTGTTGCTTAAATGTAGAATAGCTAGTTCCACAGTGATTGAAGACACAACTAAAAAGTAAACTTGAATAATTCCAGCAGTAAAGAACTAAACTCGAACTAAATGTAACCAAGTCTGTGAGAGAGGCCTATGGCATAAGAAAGGGTTCTACAAATTTATTTCCATATAGAATACAATATTTATTAAGGTAAGTAATAAAATGTTTTAATTTGAAGCACAGGTATATACTCAAACCATCAATCATTGAACAACAAAACGTTTAGCTTAAAAATGTGTGTTTGGGGGGAAGAAAGATTTGACAGTGTAAAAAAGACAACTTAGATACTTAATGATGTCATTGAGCCTACCTGTAGACTTCTTGCTATGTGATTTGACAAAATAAATAATTACTTAAGCTGTAGTTAATTGGAGGTTGTCTAACTTTCAGCTGAAATCTTCCCGATACCCTATGTACCCTTGGGAAGCTACTCCTGGATAGTAAACTCCTGTGTTCCCTCTCACTAAAACTTCCTCTTACTCAGTTTTCAAAGCAACCTGGCTTTTGCCTTCACTAGTCCTCTGAAGTACCTCATACCAATGGCACCAATGACACTTCGTTGCTTAATTTGAGGTACTCTTTTATGCTTTAAATCTTACCTGACATTTTTCTTTTCACACTGTTTGCCATCTTCCTCTTCTCCAAATGTTCTCCCTTCTTGTCTCTTGTGACACCTCAGTTGATAATGAAATACATACTGGTTGTTGCTATTATTAGTTAAATGCTTGACTGATCTAGGTTGTAAACTCCATAACCGCAGAGACCAGGTCTGTTCATTGTTTTGCCTGGGCCTACTCTGTAGCAAATACTCAATGAACATGTGTGGACTAATGGATATTTACTAGTGAAAGTAATATTCATAGAACTTTAAATACAGGAAAGACTTTAGCAGATGATTAGTATGTGCTTGGTTGACAACAGAGCTGGGAAAAGCAAATTTTCTAGCTTTCAGTCTAATAACCTTTATATTATTAACCTGTTACCTCTGTGCTCTATAGCATGCTAATACTTCTAAAATCTATACCTGGAGAAAATATAACAAAGTAATATGGACCCATTTATAATTCATAATGTAGCTACTATAATCAACCGCACTATTCTAAAGATTCATTAATGGCTGAGATTAAAAAAAGGCAGGGTGATAATTTCTCTTTTTATATGAAGATTCATGAGAAGGTATGATTAGCTTAATTTTTACTTTTCTGCTTTTTTGGAGACTTTGGTTAAAAGATGTTATTTTCGTAGCTGAAATTTTCTTACTTTCACAGATGTCATGTTTCTTAAAAATGTCAGACTTACTTTTTGTTAAATATGCACGAAATCCTCTCTGTCAACATTCCAGAATCTAATCTGCTATTTAATGTCCCACACAGCATATTTAAAAATTTTTTCTGTCACCTTTCCTATCAGTAGAAATCAAGAAAAAGACATAGATTAGTTAGGATGTAAACATTAGCAACATAACAACATCCATAAACGTCCAGATAATGTGTTGACTGGAAAGTACTGCAGTTCCAGAAAAGCTTTCCCAGCTTAAAGGAAACAAGTGCCAATCATTCACCATCACATTCATGGGAACGACTTTTTTATCCTAACCTGCAGACATAGACTTCCACACACACTAGAGTCCTGTCAAGCATGCTGGTTATTTGCTGCTTATGGCGGCAACACTAACTCTGGATCCAGTCTTCTGAGGCCTCTTATAGTGTCTGGTCCACTTTCCAGAAGAGAGTGGTTTGAGTTAGGTTCTCTTTGAGTCAAGGCTTCACCTCGAACTGGATGATGGGCCATGAGATCTTTTGCTTGTCTCTCCCTCAGGATCTATCCCTGTTGTCCAAGGGACAATAAAATGTGTCTCTTTCTATGCATCTTTTCAGTTTCATCATTTAATACTAATCAGTGTATTCTCTGATTTTGTCCCCTCTGATGGGGCAAAATCTGGTCAACTCAGCTTATCTTTCCATGGCCAAGTTATGTTGTATGTCATTGGTCAACCTCTGGATTGACTGATGCCAAATCTCATGATTAAAAGACCACTGAGTCAACTGGGGGTGAGGTGCTGGGCTGACTTAATCGAGCCCAATATACATATACAAAGGAATGAGGACAATTTCTTAAGGAAATCTGGAAGTAAACTTCTTTTATGCTGGGAGCATGATTTCTTTAAACATTTAATATACAACTAATTATTCTGCTTTTTATTGAACTCTTCCAGTACTATATGAACTGTATGGCATGAATTCAATGCGGAACTGTCATTATTGCCTTGTATTATAGTATCAAAAGAAAAGTGAAAGAGCATTTTGCAGAGAAGAAATCTAGAGATGGAGAGTATATATTCTAGGGACTACAGAAAGGCAGAAAATGAGAAGTGGCACCTCCAGATTCCTAGCCAAAAGGTTTAACCAGCACCTAACACCAGAACCAGGATGAACAATATTCTTGATAATTAGGAAATGTTTCTTAACCAATGAGATTTCCCCCTTTTCTCATATAAGATGACATGCCAAAGAGAAATGAATGGCATGTTGAAGAGTTCTAATATATAAGATATACTTACAATGTAAACTTGGTAACTTTTCCAAACTTAAAAGGTAAGCAATTATTTTAAAATCTATTCTAGTTATAGAATCTAATCATGCTTTACATTGTTTTCTTTAATATCTCGGGGCATTTAGTAAATGTGTAACCAATGTGTGTTGGTTACACATTAAAATGATAAACTACCTTTTATTTAAAAATGTATTTATTCAGTTAACTCCACCCAAATGATTTCAAGAAGTATATTATCAAATAATTATTTCTAAATGATTTTTTTCTTGCATACAAGGAGTTAAGGACAAACCTGTCAGCTCTTAAGGTCTTGTTTGACCTGCTTTGTCAAATGCTTCATGAAATGATATTCAGAACAGCACAATGTGATGTCAACTTGCATTAATTCTTTCCCAGAGAGGGATATTCAGTATTCAAACTGTGTTTGTACTGGCACAATCTATTTATGTTTCAGCTTCATCTCAGAAGGTTTACAAGTCCCACTTGCTTTGGAAGACTGTTCTTTTTTGCAATTTCTCTTCTAAAACAACCTTTGAAAGGACAATAAATAATGATGCCCCATCAAGTTTCTGTTCAGGGAAGTCATTAAGAAAATAAATATTTCAAATATTGAATACAAATGTCTTAATATTAAATTTTATTATTTCATCATAGATTACATTATAAAAAATTAAAACTCACTTATTCACCTGAGAAAATCACTCTGTTAAATAAATATGTCAACACTGCTGCATTTGTTTTCATGTTAAAACATAATTTTTAATTTTTTCGGCTAACAAGAACCATCTGCATATATTCAAAAAATCATATGATGTCCTCTAATTCCGGTATAATAATGGTGTATATTAGCACCCAATTAAATATTCTGCTGAGTGAGCTTCATAAACAATAATATAGGGCAATAAAAATATTCATATCAAATTTCTTAGTTGAAAGACCCAAGGAAATCACTAATCCATCATTCTATCTTGTTAGAGAAAGGTTTGATTCTAAATCCAGATTTTGAAACAAATTCTTGATTTTGTCTATTCCCCCAGAAATCAATTAAAATTTTGAATGCCATTATATTGCAACTGTAATTCAGTTAACCTACAGCTGAAAGTCTTTTTCAAATTTTATCCTTCCCACCTTTTTTCTGAAGCCGGTTCCTAGTTGGCTCTGTTAATACCAAGGGTTCTGGTATGACAACTGCCGAGTAATGTTTGCCTAATAGTTCAACTCCCACTTGTTGTCCTACTTTACTTAGTGCCACAGGGACGTACGCGAAAGCCAGGCTCTTCTGTATGCTGTAACTGTAGCTTCCAGATGTGGTGTTGCCAACCACCTGAAAAAACAAAGCCCCATAGTCTTCCGATCTGGGTCACAGCTCTGTGCACCTCTTCTCTACATGAAGACACTTAACATATAGATTCAACTTATATCCTCAAAGTTTTATAACATGCTGTCTGTGGGGATAACACAGGAGGGAAACTTCACATTATGAGTGTTTATACCTGTGGAAAACAATTCTCAAAGGACACATCTATATTACTCTGAAATTTCTCATTTTTAAATAATGACACCTAGTGTTTTCATACCGAGCATTATTTTGCTGATTAATTCTAAGGAAGAACAGAATATTTTTGCTTAAAACTTACAAAAAAATCTTCTATCATCAAACATCGTGGTAGTAATAGAAGCAGGGATAAAACCTAAAATCCAAATGAAAACTTAACACTGTGTTGGGATTTAGAAGATAGCCTGCAAAATAGCACTGACTTAAACTATTGATTAATATTTTATTAGTCAGTGTAAAGTGAACATTATATGTGAATATATATAGCATTTAATAATTCCTGGCAATTTCTAGGCACTCAAATAAATATCAACTTTAACCCCATCTAGGTCTACCAGTATGAACAATTCTCAAGACTTCTAGAAAATGAGGAGACACCTGGTTTCTACCTCACAAGCTTCTAGCCTATCTGAGAAATTAACATAGAGATACAAAACATATATAACCAGGAAACCAAGGCAGCCAATATAATTAAGCCAGTATTATTTCATACTTTGAAGGTAGCTAGAATTAGGTCACTAGAGATGGGGAAATGAAACTCTCTAGGGTGAGTGAAGACATGGAGTCATGAACAATTAAAATTAAGGAGGATGAACTTGAATAACTTGAGATGGCAAATCAGAGAACTATGTTAAACAAAGAATCCAAACTCAGGAGATGGAAAGAAAAATTTTATAAATACATCATATATGACTTGATAAGAGGATCAGAAGAAAGCAGATCTAAAGGAAAGGATGAAAGAAGAGAAACAAATAAAAATGCAAAAATATTACAACACAGAAATGTAAGGTTAAAACACCACATTTAAAAAAAGTAAAAGGAAGACAGTGAAAGCAAACTGTAATACATAGCCCTACTCAAAATGGCTTCTCCTGGCTGCTAAATCCTAACAGCCTCCCCAGCTAGCACAGCAGGCTGCTTGTAGTAGGTGCTAGAAACATTCATGGACATGACTCAGTGCCATGCTCTTTCAGCTGCCTCAGCAAAGAGCCCAGCACAGCCAACAGTCTTATTATAGTCTTTTTAGTTTTTCAGAAGCTAACACATTTATGATGCTAAATACAGACTCCTATGTCTGTTGCCTTCGTTTTTAAATCTCTCTTTGAAATCACAGACCAACAGCTCTCCATATCATTTCTGGATTCACTACAGTGAAAACTGGTTGATTAAAAACAACAACAACAAAAAAAAAAACCTGCAAAAAAATGAATCAACACAAAAATAAAACACAAAAAAACCCCAACCTAATCAATGTGAATGCATCCATTAATGAAAGCTTATCTCTGGAAAATGATTAAATGCCAAGGTATTGCTGAGATAACACAAATTCTTTAAAATTGTGCTTCTCACATAACCAACCCTGAAACATTTGCAACAGAACTGAGGTTACCAAACGGGAATGGGGCGGGAGGGGGCAAATGGTGGTGGAACCCACTGGACAATGGGAAAGAACACTTGTGATTTGGTGGAGGGCAGGGTGTGTTGAAATATAAGAAATCAGGAGCCTATACATAGGAAATTATTCTAATGTACAGAGAAATTTCTACAATAAAAAATAAGAATAAAAATTGTGCTTCTCCTTTAGATTGTAATTAAGTGATATAAGACAGGAATTTGGGTCAGGGAGGTTGGAGTTTTAATCATTGCTTTATTCAAGACTTTCTTGGTAACACTTGTTTCATTTTTCAGTCTCCAAAAGAGGTATCTGATTTTGGAGTTCGGGAAGGGTTAACCTGCTTTGCTTGAGTAGCATAAGAAAATAAGAAGAGGGCTGAGTGCCCCTCTTGATTTAGGCAAATCTTCTTAACTCACTGGGTAAAAAGCCCACAATCACCTTTGAGAGACTTGTGTGCACCATTTCCTCACCCATTTCCATCTCTGAACATCTTAGCATTGATTCATCTTGCAGTTATTTCTGCTTTGTAACTTAAAGCTATTGCATGTTTATCATGTGAGTGCTATTTATCCACTAAAAAAACTAAAATATCCACTAAAAATACTGAATGTTTTGCTTCTTTAATTCCTCTCTACTGCAGGGGTGATAACCCAAAGTAGAAGTCTGTGGCCTTTCCTTTTATCTCATTATGAAATCTCCAGGGATAAATTTTTCCTAGTTATAACTTTATATAGTTTTACCTTAAAATCTTCTAGATTCAATTAAATTCATTCCTTTATTTTTTCTCAGTGAATAGCAGGAAAAACTGGCTTCTACCCTCTGCCTAGTGGAGTCTAATTTTCGTATTCTTTGTTAAATCAGTGACCTTCTTTTTACCAATGTAAAGAAGTCTGTTATTTTTAGCTTTTTATAATTCCTGTCTTAATTATATGACTTATGCCTCAAACTGACTTAGAGAAGTAATATGGTAAATGGTCTTTGAAGGAGAAGGAGGTAACATAATTTAAATTGGATGACATATTATGTGTTGGCATTGGGTTTTATTTTTGTTTTTGGCTGTACCTGTGGTTTTGCTTATAAATAATGAAAATATTCTAAATTCTCCAAAATTTTTCTTTCTTTAAAACTTCTTCAAATCTTCATTATTATCAAAGTTCCTTTTATAACTAATGAAAGTCCTTTTCATATTTACTCTTATGCTTTTTTAAAAAAAATTAAACCTTCTTTAATTTTTAATTTCATTATCTCTCCCTAGAGGACTGCCCATCTCCCAGTTAGACTTTACAGTTCCGTTGGGCACTAATTACCCTCTGTCATGCTTGTTTTTTGTCATTGCTCACTGTCTATTTCTTCCTCCCTTGGAATGTGAATTCCATGGAGAGGTTCTTATCTGCTTTGTCCACTGCTGCATACTAAGTGCCTAGAATATTGCTGACATACAATTGGCTCAAAATAAAAATTTGCTGAATAAATTAATACCCTATCTCTAGCACTGGAAATGTTTGTAAGACTAGAACACCAAATTCCAAAAGCAGTACAAGTCCAATACAATTCAGGAAATGAAAAGCAATAAATATTTCATTTCAGGTTATAAAGAGGTCATTTGTGTGATAAAATGACCTGACTAATTGTCAAAGAACATATTAACTGGTAACAGAAATTCAAGAGAAATTTAATTAATAAAGGAAGCTCCAATTATATTATCAGTTCTATAAGCAGATGGTATATAGTAAAGATGAAAAAATAGCATGTAAACTCAGTGCACAGATATGGCAAAGGAAACACAATTTGAAAACGGAACTTGGGTTTCCACGTTCTCCCCACCCCCCCAACTTCACTGAAGTATAATCGACATTGTGTAAATTTAAGGTGTAGATTTCTATGGCTTTTAACTTTAATTTGGGTAGTTCCATATTTATGATGTCTAAAAGTCTATCAGGCTGATGTAGGGCTGCATACAGAATACTTCAGCATAACCCCTCTTATACACGGTCAAATGAAACAGAATGTCAGTGGAAGGATGGACATGGATCATATTCGGGAGACTGAAAAGTTGAATGAGACTAGAATGAAAAATGTAAAACAAAGATGAGACAGTGCAAATACAAATATTAGGGGAAAATTAATTCAAAGTGGAAGGATCTTTTGACATTATCTCATTCAATGACTTCATTTTATAGATAAGAAAATTGAGGCCCAGAAAGACTTAAGACTGGGTCAGCAAATCCTGGACCAAAATGGGTTTTATACATAGTTAAATAAAATGGAGTAAATTAAGTTCTATGGATAAGTTATCTGACTACTCACAGTTTTACTGAATTAACTTACTGAATACCACTAGACAGGTGGTTGTATATGGAGATTACTAGCAAATTTGAAACTGGAGAAAGAGCATATTAACAAGAAAAGAGAGCTGAACTTGTGATCAGGAACAGAAACAGGAAGGACAGACTAAAGGGTAGATAGTAATGGGTCAATGGAAAAGAAAATTCAGCACAATTACAGGTGTTTAAGAAAGAGGTTGAAAACTGAGCAAAGTCTGTTGGCCTCACAGTGTCTAATAACATTCACCTGTAACTCAGATGTGCAAAAAACTGGTGGGTATATAATTAAGAGCTAAATAAAACAGTGAAACAGCAGTAGAGACAGAAAAGAGCAGATTGGAGTATTCAGCATTGCTTAGAAGGAAGGATTAAACAATTTAAAGTACAACTACACCTGGGTGAGAAGTCAGTTGTTAATCAGTTAACTGTGACACCTCAGGAAAGCTGCTTAACGTCTCTGATACCCAAAGTCTCATCTTTAAAATGGAGATGATCCATATCTGTGAGGGATCTTGTAAAATTTGTTGAGAGAGTACATGAAAAAAATCCAGTATGTAATTAGAACCCTGTTAGATTTTAATTCTATGTCAAATTGACCCAGCCTAAGATATGAAACCACTGGCTTTCTCCAACTCCGGTGCTCTTTTTGTCACTGAAGAGATGGGGGAAATGGAAACAAATATCAAGTAGGTTGCAGGCATGGAATCTCTTAGTCTCTGGGTCATTGCCCAAGCAGACCCTGTTCAATACAGAACAATTGTTTAGATGAACCTGGCAGATCCAGTGCTCTCCCCATGGTCTAAGTCGAGTGTCTCACACCTGCTTAAAACACCAGGCAAAATACAGCAAATCCCAAACCAAATTGGGTTTTATACATGGTCATAAAAGGTGGAGAAAATGAAGTTCTATTTGTAGATTATCAGACTAGCTCTAGAGTTTTACTGAATTAATTTACTGAAATGTAACATCCCAAAGTGAGTTAAAGCTAATTTTACTCTTCCTAAAGAACCAAGTGGCTTCCACTTTCCCCTTTGCATCCTAAGGTTCTACCCTCTATTGTCAGAGATGTTTTCATTTGGAAATACTTTCTCTGCTTAATGCGCTGAGGTAAGAATTGCCCACTTCTGCAGGATCTCTGAGAAGTGAAATCAGAAGACCAAGTTCTTTATAAAATCCATCACAGATAGACATGTGGGAATCAAATAGATCAGTTTACTCTCTGAGATTATACCTTCCTGATTGCACAATGTATTGCAAGTCCTTGCTTTATTTTCTATCATTAAAGTATACAGAATTTCATGTTTTCAAACATGAGCAGCATTTCATTTACCTGTCAGTTAATGGATTTGTTTCTTAAATGTCAGTTCAGAAATCAAAAGTCTGTCATTCTACCAAGAAATAAATAAATAGCAAAACACTGCACAAGGAAATGGAACAAAGAGTTTCTGCTGCAGAAAACCTGCAGTGGCCCCTGGCAATGAGGTCCTCAAGCACTCACCTTGCCATCACACCAGATGCTCTCATTTCCCTCCGGATCAACATCATCCGTTGCCAAGGTGAGGCAGACCAGTCTCCGTCTCAGCCCCTTGGCTTTAATCTGTTTCAGTGCCTGCTTTCCTATGAAGTCTGCTGGCTACAGAAATCCAAGATAATGATGATGAATGAATGCTCAGACACTGTGACAAGGTTAGAGATGCAAGCATTTAGATTTGTCTTTGCTATTTTCTCGCCAATTACACATTCAATAAAAATACAGATTGGATCAAACGTCTAGACAAATATTTCTTAGTCTTCAAATGACAGAATCAGCCACCTATTCCTTCAGAATAGGTTAGACTTAAGGGTAATAACTTGTGATAACAACTTTACCAGAACCACGTAGGCAGAAAAACATAAGGCATGATATTGTGATGGTGGATTATGAAAGTGACCCTTGCATCTAACGGTTCCAGACAGTGGTGCTGGCTGGCAGTGAGCAAAGCATGACTCAATTTCTACCTAGAGTAGAAATTCCTTTTACAAGAAGGAATGCATTTTTGAGTCGTGATGCTAAAGACAACCTCAAAATGCTTTATAATTTTTTTCCTGTGTTAACCTATTAGGTTGCATTCACTAGTTCATTCGAGAAATCTATTGAGCCCCTACTGTGTGAGGCATCCTGCTAGACCTGTGTGGCTTACAAAATCTGCCAAATACACATTTTGATCAAAGAGTTTATTCTGGAACACTGTGCTTTTAAATCTATTTTTGAAAAATCCTTCCATGCAACACAAGACAGATGACCGCCTCTATTCCTAATACACTTCCCTGGACACACTCAGGGTTATTCCCAACATGATGCAAATGAGTGAGAGTGGCATTGTTATAGGGATTACCTTGAATCCATTCTTGTGCATTGAAAAAAAAAAAAGTAGGAAACATACAAACTTAAGGACTTTCACATTTATTAGTAACACACCTTACAATTGAGGAGGGCCAACAAGCAAGCAATGAGTCCTTAGAGAAGACATTCAGCTAACAAAAAATGCCAACCAGAATGCCAGGGACACGTGACAAGTGTGAGAAACTTGTCAAACTAATCAGAGGTTACAAGCAATAAGTGTGAAGGAGGGAAGGCTGACAGTGGGGCAAGGCTTCTACATAAATGTGCCTAAACAAGCATCTCTTCTCATATAGGGAAAAGGAATTTATGACTTAGGAAACATAACTCTGGAGAGTAAAGCTTAATCACAAATTACAATGTGGAAAAACAAAATTCTCCAAATAGCTGTCACAAACAGCTAGTTATTCTCTGAAAGAAAAGAAACAACTTTCATTTCTTCACTGGCCCTAAGAGGAAAGGAGATAATATTTCATGCCAAAGATGCCTCAACCATCAACATTAAGGATTTATACATCTCTTTCTGCACACAACACATTAAGAATTGGGTGCAATAAAGCTCCTTAACCTCTCAATGAAGGAGCAGGAGGGGACATCAATGCCTTCTGCCTGAGACCGCTCAGCTCAGTTATTTACTGATTCAGAACTTTTAGATAAGTGTAAAATTAAGTATGATTTCTGTGTATATTACAAATTTAAGTTGCTAACCTGCACAAGAAAGCAAAGAAATTTCCATTGACTAAGATTAAAATAATGTACAAAATGAAGGGCCAATACTTCCCTCTTCCCCAGTGTGATTCATATGATGAGAACCAACTATAAAGCTTTGTTATAAATATTTTTTTTAAATCATAAAAATTAGGTAAAAATGTAAATACTGGATCCTATGTTATTTAAGACAGGACTATGGGAAGAAAACAAAACAACAAACACCCAGGAAGAGCTTGAATCATCTGAATTCATACGTAGGATAAATTCATGATAACAAAAGCCATAATGAACCAGAGTTCTTAAGAGTTAAAGCATGCATATATAAATATAGAAACTCTATAACAATAACAAAAAGCTTCTTTTTTTTTTTTTTTTTTTTTTTGCTATCTTTTAAAAAGAGGACTCGTATTATGGATATGTCTCTCTTTTTTAAGAGTTTTTCTGTTTATGGGAAACAACAATTACAATTTTAAAAAGTCCCATATCTTACTGTGTGAAAAAGCACTTACAATAATATCGAGTGGCCCAAGTGCTCCCAAGTATGATTTGTGGATTGCCAGGAGATCCTAAACAGCTTTTTCACCTCCTGGTGTGGAATTTGAAATTTTTTCTAAATATTTACTGAGGTAACTTTGATTTACAAAATAATAGAAACCCCTATGTGCAGGTTCACCATTCCTCAAATATGTGGCAATATATCCTGCCCATCACCAAGTTACCAAAAGTCCTCCACCACTGTCCATTGAAGCCCACCACCCTGTGCTCTACCTAACCCCACCACTGGTAACCACAATTCTATTGTCAGTGTCCAAGGGTTGTTTCAATTTTGTCTCTTCCTTTGTTTTGTTTCTTTATATGACACCTATGAGTAAGATCATCCATTTGGAAACCAAATCTCAGCTATTAGAGAGTCAATTAGATCTTAAAGGCTTTGGATCCTTCTGAGTTCCTATTAAAGAATTTTCTTTCAATTATTTACTCAACCATTGTTACGCTGCTGCTGTGTATCAATACTGTGTTAGGCATGGGGTACTCAAGGCTCAATAGAACATGGGCTTGTAGCTTCTGAGAGGCTCCTAAGGAGATGTGAGCCTTCCCTTCACATCACAACCTGCCCTGCCCTGAAATTATTCTCTCTCCTCTCTACTACCATAGTAGTGGGAAAAAGAATAATTTGAGATGATCAGAAACATGGTAGATCATAACACATAGTAACAAATCAACTATACCAATTTGAAGTGACACTCAGGATTGGTTCTGTTTGTTCCACGAGAGTGTAAAAATCACACACATTTTATATATCTAATTCAGACAAACGAATCTACAAGAGGAGTATGTACATTGTGGGCTCAAGGGAGTGTAAGATCAATTCTGTCAGGTCGGGAGTGGGGCTGAGGGCAGCATCCTGTCGGCAAACAATTTTACAGAGGAACTTGAAAAGAGCTGTGAAAGATGAAAAGGTTTTATAATATCTAGCCTTTTCCAAAAGCCTTGGATTTACATTATAATTTGATCCTTACAACCCAGAGATGGAGAACTGGGGGTCCAAAAGAAGTGCATCAAATTAACCAAAGACAATCAACAATCTAACTAGCAACAAGATCTCAGGACTCTCACCTACCTGGACTTGACTACACTGAATCATTTAAGCCAATATCTGCTTATACCTCCTGAGAGACTGTGGTGAAAGGTTGTCATGAGCAAAGTTTTCAGAAATAACACTTTTTTGAAGTGCTAGATGAGATCTACTGGAGTGAGTGCCAAAGAGGGGAGTTATGATGAGCGAGAACAGGAGCCTAACTCAACCCTGTCAAATTCACATTTAAAAAAAAAAAGGCCAAACCTAAACATAAAGTATCAAAATCAGAAGAAATATGAAAAAGGGGGACCCCCCAAAAAAAAGTTCATTTAGAAGAAAAACATCTAAGGTAATACATTTTGTGAAAAAATACTAATAAGAAACATTTACAATCCATTAGGTTCTTGTTATGGACCAGACACCACTGAGGGCTTTCCCTTCATGAGTTCATTTAATCCTCATGGCCATCTCAAGAGATAGATAATTTATTCCCAGTGTATGGAAGAGAAAACTAAGGCTGTTATAAGGCAACAGAAATCAGAAACTTTTTAAGAAACGAGTCTATCATTGACAGGCACAACTGATGTAAATATTTTAAATAAGAGTTTCTTTTCAGTTGTTTTTAGGTATCCTGAACCTATTTCAAATGACCTTCACTAAACAATCATTTCTGTACTATGTGAAAGGACTTGAAAACATCCTGAAGGTTAATATTGATGAAATTAGACATCTGCATCAGTACACCTCTGAATTAGGATGTGAGCTTGTCAGCAACATCATCCTCAGACATGAATGAAAACAACATTCTAACAAACAACAACAAAAACCCAATTAAGAGGAAGGAACACATACTTAAACCACAGATAAAAGATGACAGTTGCTCCCTTGAGCTAATTCCCCTTCCCAGCTAGAATCGTGCTTGACTTTGTGAAGATTTAAAGTGGAGGATGGCTCTGCATTCTCACTTTATTTGGCATTCCTCCCAAGATCATAGTTTACTCTATTACATATTTATTAATCACAAGCATGAGAGGAAAATGTGTCTGAAGGTTAATGCTGTGATTAAAATTGGTCTTTTCGGCCTGACCTGAGATCACAAATATATTTCCTTAATGAGTCACTGCCAAATTAACTATATAAATAGATACTCATGTCTTTTAGAAACATACGCATTTCTGGGGGCACTGAAACTATAGCTTAAAACATTGTGAATTTTTTTTAATGTATTAATTTAAAAAATCAATGTCATTAAAATAGCCACTTGTAATACATGCTAAATATAACATCCACAAATGAAACGTCAGGTAGAACCTAATGTAATTACTCATCTCTTATTAGTTCTATGAAAAGCATACACATAACCTACAAGCACATGGAAATGAAATAAATTAAATCAGCATATTTTTGTTTGTGAATCTCAGGACAATGGAGAGTTCTCAGATGCGCGGTTAAAGTCGAATTTGACAGCAGTAGTGGTAGGAAGTGTCTAATGTGGAGAATCAAGGCAATAGGCTCTGAAATAAGGGGAGAAATGATAAAACTCTTAGTTTGGGTAGACGGTGACCTGGTAGGAGCAAAACCAACATCCTCCCCACAGAGAAACTAAAAATTTGCCTATTCTCCAGAAAAAACAAACAAACACTGAGGAAAAGCAGGCAAAGAAGCTACAGTGACACAGCAGCAATCACAACCCCAAAGGGTAATAAATATGTCAGTGTATAGATCTACACTGCAGATTCAGGATTCAGGCCGAGGCTGAGGGGGTGGAGCCATGAGAAGAACCAGGCCTCCCACAAGTTGAGAAAACAGTAGAGAGTCCACCCAGAGGACACCGAGCCAGGGGAGAGGGACTTGGCACAGAGTGGAAAGAGGACCAGTGACTGGTGGTTTGAACAGGAGGCCTAGCAAGAAAATTACACTGAGCACTCTCATAACTGGAAGACAGCGAGGGGAATCCCCCACAGGCACCCCATCCCACCATACTGGACCCACCCACTGGAAATCTTGACCCCAGGCTTAAAAAAAGAAGAGAGTCTCCCAAAGGCAGAAACATTAATGCTACCCTCTACCATTGCCCTGTGGGTGGAGGCAAAGTTGCAGCTTGATTGCTCATTTGGGCCAACAGAAAGGTGGTGATTATGGTTTGAAGCTGGAATGCTGGGGAAGGCTCTGCATTCCCCCACACAACTCCAATCCCAAAGGCTGAACTCTTGGGCCCCGACAGAGGATCCACATGAGAACTTCAAAAAATACAACCAATGGTGATGCCAGGAATTTCAAGAAATTCCAGTGTTCAAATCAAGATCCGGGCTTACTCGATGCAAATCAATACACTACACAAGGTCAATACTGTAGGGAAATATAATTCACAGAAACATAAACACAATGCCAAACACAGTGAAGACACAGAGAAAAATATCCTAACTGATTAATCCAATCGGAAACCCAGGGGAAAATCTGAATACAACAGACATATGCAAAACACCTGTGGATGAATTTAAGGCAACAGTGATAAACATACTCATGGAAATGAAGAAAACAACAGAGGAAGAAAAAGAGAATAAGAAAAGAGAGAGTAAACAGTTGATACCATGAAGCAAGGTTATCAAAGAAATTAAAAATACGATAGCCAAACTAAAGAACTAGATAGAGGGACTCAAGAATAGAATGGGTGAAGCCTCCAACAGAATCAGTGAGCTAGAAGATAGGGGAGAGGAATGGCTCAAACAAACCAGCAAAGAGATAAAAGAATGCAAAGAAATGAAGACAACATTTGATACCTATGGGGTAACATCAGAAGAACAACATTTGCATCATAGGGGTCCCAAAATGAGAAGAGAGAGAAAAGGAGGGCAGAAATTGTATTTGAAGATACAATAGCTGAGAATTTCCCTAAAGAATGAAACAAGGCTGCAGACCCAGGAAGCTCAAAGAGTTCCTAACAAAAGAAATGCAAACAGACATACACCTAGATGCATTGTCATGAAAATGTCAAAAATACAAGGCAAAAAAGAATCTTAAAAGCAACCAGAGAAAAATGAGTCATATACAAAGGAGTCCCCATAAGTTAGTCAGTGGATTTCTCAGTTGAAATTCCACAAGCCAGAAGAAAATGGTTGATATATTCATCATGCTAAAAGAAAAAAATATTCAACCTAGGATACGATACCCTGAGAGATTACCATTCAGAACTGAAGGAATGATAAAAAGCTTTTCTGATAAGCAAAAGTTAAAGGAAATAATCACCACAAAAGAAGCTCTTCAAAAAATACTAAAGGGTGCTCAATAAGGTATAAGGACACCCCACTTAGAAATAGTAAGATAGCAAATATAAAAAATGGGGAGAAGAGAATAAAAATGTGGATGATTAGAATGAGTGTAAGAATAATCTGCTTTCAAATAAAAATTGAAAATAAACACAGAATTCTTAAAGCTAACCTCAGGGTAACCTCAAAATACATGTCCAGGGAAAAAGCAAAGAAGGCAATACAAAGAGAAATCAATCAAACATAACTACACCCAACCCATCTAAAAAGAAAAAGAGAAGAACAAAGGCACTGTCTGCAGCAATACACAGAAGAAAAATTACAAAATGACAATGAACAGCTACGTACCAATAATCACCCTAAATGTTAATGGACTGAACTCATCAGTCAGAAGACAAAGAGTGGTCAAATGGATTAAAAAGCACAACCTGGTGCACCCTCATAGAACAGCGGTTAGGTCAATCATTTCCGAAGGAGCAAGGAACATAACCCTGGGTTTAAGTCCTGGGTCCAGGGGGAAGAAACTAGTGTGAAAAACAAGACAAAAAAATAAAGATTCTTCTTCCTCCTCTCTCTGTCTTCCTTCCTGTTTACTCACTTTCATTCCTGCCTGAAAGGTTTTTTCTCCAGGCTCCACGAGGAAAGAAAGCCAATCAGACAAAAAGTCGAATAGCCAGGGCTTTATTGGGGTTTGCGCACCCGGGCGAGGTTCCCCAGTCCGCAGAACGCAGGCCGGGGCAGTCGCACCCAAACAAAGAAAAGCGTGCTCTTTAAGCAAAGGAATTTCGCAGGCTTCCTACGTTGGGATTGGCGATTGGTCCTATGATTCCAGGTGTGGGCTTCAGTCCCTTAGTCTGACGTCAGCCACTTTTTTGCCGGGCATGGCTGCCGCTCTGTCCCCCTGGGACAGCCTAACACTGCCTCCACCTTTCCTTTTAAAAATAATTAAAAAATAAAAAGCATAACCCAACCTTCTGCTGTATTCAGTAAACTCACCTTCTTTCAAATGACAAAGACTCAAAATCAATGGATGGAAGACAATCCTACAGTCAAATGGCAACCTCAAAAAAGCAGGAATGGCCATACTTATATCAGATAAAATAGACTTCCAACTAAAAAGCATAATAAAAGATGGATATGGATATTATATAATGATAAGGGGTGAATTAGGCAAGAAAGCATAATACTTATTAACAACTATTAACTTCAACAAAGGAGCATCAAAATATATTAAGCAAGTATTATTAGAACTGATGAGAGACATAACATCATTCTTTTCATTTTCACATAATTAAAATCTCAGAACTTATTAAGCATGCTGAAAACCTAGTCCAATCTCATTTTTCAATATATAAGAAAACTAAGGCTCAATATTAAGGGTCTTACCTTAAACAACAAAGTGGAATCAGCATTAAACGTCAGTTCCTGACTTCTCAACGCTCAGTTCCTTTTCCACTAGGTAAAGCTTTCTAACTTTCCATGTAAGTTTATAATGATCATAATTTCAAATTCTTTTCAGTAGCAAATTGCTGTTATTCATTTAATAACTCGTCTGCTATTGGCTGAAAAATGAATGCTCCCACCGACACACAGTTTTCATTCTCTGCCATTAGTTAATCAAAAGAAATAACTTGTATTCCCATTATCAGCTGAATGAATAAAGAAGATGTGGTATGTATATACACAATTGAATATGCTACACAACCTTTAGAAGGCACAGAATCTTGTCATTTGGGATGACACAGATGGAACTAGAAGGAATTATGCTATGTGAAATAAGTTAGAAGGAGAAAGACAAATACTGGGTGATCTCACTCACAAGTGGAATATAAAGAAATGTAGCAAAGGAACAAAAACCAACCCTTGGGCATTAGCCATTGAACTAATGTTACCAGTAGGGAATGGAGCAGAGATGGGGGAAAACGGTGATGGGGTACAATGGACAATGGTGAAGAACTTTTGGTATTTTGGTGGTGAACAGGGTGTGTTGTATCTGTGAAAAGCATTGATGGTCAATCTAGTGCCTTCACTTGTTATTTGGATGCAGGACTTCGTAGAAATTCTATTCGAAAAAAAGTGTGGGGGACCCTGAAGGGAGCTTTGGATGGAAGTTTGTCTCTCCCTCATAGAACCAAACAATTCCCTAATTATGATTTTAAAAAATAAGGCATTTAAATGTAGAAGCACATTGGAAGTACATCATAAGTCAGAAGTTTACATATTATATGTGTTACATACTGGAAGAAGATGAAGATGCTTATAAGAAATAATTCTCTCAATAATAAAGAACAGTGTAACTCTAGACATGATGGAGAAGATGTCCAAGAAAGCTCATGCTGCCATATGAAGGAATCCAGTCTATGAGAAGCCTAAGAAAGAAGTTAAAAAGAAGAGGTGAAATCATCCAAAAATGTCACTTGCCCAGAAGAACTGGGTCGCTCAGAAGGAGGCACACCTCCTCAGGGCTCAGGAGTGGGCTGCTGAGTGCTAATAAACCACAATTTTCCATGAGGAATTTTCAGATAAAGACAATAATAAACCTACTGACAAAGCGGAAAAGAAAAAAAGGAAAATGAAAGAGAAGAAATCAAGCCTGGAGAAAATATTTAGAATCTCATTCCTAAGTCACACCAGTAATTAGGTAATTAGTATTCAAACCAAACTAGATTTTTCAAAACAAAAATAGCACTCATTACATGTATTTTATGACACTTGCTGGAATCACCATTAAAAAATATTTACTTCTTAAATTGTCATCTAATGAGTCAAAGGGAAACTGTCGAATGAACCTGGGAATTTTGTCAGATACACTTTTATATTTAACTGCATTAGTAATAATTATAATATAGAATCTTCATAATAGTTTTCATTTCTCTAGACTAATTAAGAACAATTGACCATTTGATATTTTAAGTATAGCACTCAAGACTAAACGCAAAGTAAATAGTTATTAAAGGAAGTCAGAAAAACATGAAAAAATGAGACTTTAACAGAACAGAGATCTTTCTTGCTGCGATGGGGGAAGTTAAATAACTAAAAAGATTTTACCTATAGCTATTTTTCCCTAAAAGACTTATCTAGATTCCATTCAGTAAGATGGAAGGGAACTAACATTTGAGGTACCAAATGTACTTTATTTCGTCTAATACTTAAATTTATGAGGAGAACATTTTCTTCATCTCACATAGGAGAAAACTGAAATGTTTATAGGTTAAGCAACTTATTTAGTCTAAGAACGAAAAGTGTCAGAGTCACAATTCAAACTCTTCACAAATACTTACTAAACTCCTGCTAATTATCAGACAGTGCTAGGCCATAAGGATTCCTGGCCTCTGTCCTCAAGGAGCTCTCAGTCTAGCTGAGGGAACAGTCAGGAATATGTGGTAATAAGTACCATGATAGAAGTAGTTACAAGGTGTTATGGAAGATGGATGACAAACATCCCCCTGACTTTAGCTACCACCTTTATATGAATTATCCAAATCCGTACTTTCAGAGCAAAGGTCTCCATACCCATGTGCTCAGCTGCTATCTCAAGCTGTACCAGAAACCCACAACCCTACAAGTCCTTCCAACTTCCCAATCACACCCCTCCTGGATTTTCTAGTTCACTAACAGTATCCTAGATCTACCTCCTTCATAGTCTCTTGTGTCATGTCAACCTACTTCCCAATATCACTCACACCTTTTTCTTCTCTGTCTTAAGGCCACTGCATTAGCTGAAGCCCTTAACACCATCCCACTGGATTTATTCAATAACTGGGAAACTAATCTCTCATTACCAGTCTGATCCTCTTTACTCTGTATTCCAGAGTGTCCCTCCTCATTCAAAATCTTTCAGTGGTTCCCAGTGTCTCCAAGATAGACTCCAAATTTCTTAGCCTGGCAGATGAGACCCTTCAGTATGAGGTCCCAGGGCTCCTCTGGCATCATCTCTTGACAGTGCTCTGAAGACAAAGCTATTTGCTGGACATCTGCTATGTTTCAGCCCTGAAGTAGGTGCTGGGGATGAAATGGCAGATAACACATATTTTGTAATTCCAGAACTAGTAAATTTGGTGATGTTTTAAAAATTCACATACTGCCCAGTAAAAAAGAAGGGGAGGGGCAGACTATATTAAGCAGTAGCCTAGCCAGAATAGGTCATACCACTACTGACTTACTCCAATGTCCATAGATTTTTAGCATCATCCTCTGACCACTCCATCTGTTTCTCTGTCCTCCTTTTTGTTCACAAGAGTGCAGCAGGCATGAGGTTAAAAGAACTAAGACTGATTCTCAGTAGTCACTGTAGAATAAAAGCAAGAATCGCAGGTCCTATCCCTAGAGCAGATTCAATTGGTTTGGGGTAGGTCAGTGTTCTAAAACTTGGGAGCATGAGAATCATTTGGAGGATTTCTTAAGTTGCTGGACCTTGCTCCCAGAGTTTCTGATTGGGGTGGGGAATGGTACCCAATCTCTTGCATTGCAAAAAAAAAACTCTAGGTAGAAACGATGCTACAGTCTGTGAATCACACTCTGAAAGGAACTATTGGGGACAGGGCAATTGGCAATTTGTTAAAAGTTCTCCCGGATCATAATATTTAGTTTGTTAAAAATCATTGGTCTGAAACACCCATTTCCAATCTTTTCTGGAATCACCTGGGAATTTTAAAGAAAATAACAACAAAAAACACAACCCAGAGATTATTTTTAAATTGATCTGGGATGCCCCCTGAGTCTTGAAATTTTTAAAGCATCATGATTTAAAAGGATCATATTCCAAATGATTCTAATATGCAGCCAAAACTGACAGTCATTGAAAACTTTCTGCCTCTTCAATTCCATTTGCATTTATCTAAAATTTGCCCAACAGAGCTGGGTCGTTTGGCCACTATTAATTAGAAATTCCCTTCAAATTATTTGTCTGGACAATGAATGATTTCCACTTTGAGGTTTCCATAGTGCTAATATTTCTTGAATATCTAGGGTGTGGTAGGTCTGGTGTTGAGTGATTTGCTTATTTACCATTTGTTTTGCTTCCTGAATAGTTGCACTTGAAATAATATTTCCTCAAAAAGAGACCCTGTATTTTCTAGAATAAACATTGACTTCTAACTTTTGATTAATATATATATATATATCATATTTTATTCTGTTTCTGCTGGTTTGAAGCTCAAGACAGGAAAAGAGGAGAGAAAGATCATATAGAAAAAAATTTCTTCTAATCTGTTTAAACACTTAATATTTAGTTCTCCGGGAACCTTGGCCGGGGTTATCCAGAAACGGACAGAGATTCAGTCTCTCCCAGGGGAAAATTCCAAGTATACTTATGACTCCATCCTAAGGCAGCTGATTTTCCTTTTGCTCTTGATTAATGCATTTCTTCCATTTCCAACTTTTAAAAGACTCCACTAATTTTTTCCCAAAGCAAGTTCCTCTAGAAAAATATCAGTAAAATTATGATTGAGTTGTTTTAGGTACAGTTTTAGTGAGGAGTTTTAAAAGTATATATTCAGTTATTACCTGTATCACAGTTTGGGTTAATGCTTCCTGTCAGGCCCCTATGCTCACTCTCCACAAGGTGGCACTGTTCTTCCTGTTAGATAATCTTCATGTGCATTAACTACATTTTCAGCATTCACGTGATGCTTGATGAGAT
Source organism: Solenodon paradoxus (assembly GCA_004363575.1). NCBI lineage: Eukaryota > Metazoa > Chordata > Mammalia > Eulipotyphla > Solenodontidae > Solenodon > Solenodon paradoxus. The sequence goes on along the minus strand of RJWH01000443.1, from coordinate 669,013 downwards.
AACCCGTGAAAAAGACAGACCTCATATCACTTATAGGTGATATATAGAGAAACAAAGAAAATAGATAAGCTAAGTCACAAAAATAGATTTTTAGTGGCTGCAGAAAGAGAAGGGACAATGGGTGGGCAAAGTGGGTAGAGGGAATCAAATGCTTAGTGAAGGAAAACTGAAATGGTAATAGTGAACTTAATTTATTATACACATAATTTTTTTATGACGATGAACACCTTAAACCTATATAATGTTAGGATAAAATGTTCCTTCAATAAAATTAATTTACATTTTTAAAAAGAATGTATCCTGTAGTTTTGGTATCTGAAATACCATGTTTCAAGCTTCCTGTGATCTGGGAGCTGTCAGGATTTATATTTGTAATTTTTTGACCTGTGACCTACCAAAGTGCTTAATAAACAGTATTTCACAAATACTGACAAGACAAATGAATGTGTACACATGTGTATTCCTACTTCACATAACCAACGTCGTGAGGGTACTGAGTCTCAAACAACTCTAAGACGTAAGGAAGGTGAATGCTATTGCAACGTCTTCCATAGCCACCTACAATTTCTTCAATACTCTATTTTTCTTTCCTTATTTATGTCCTGGTTTTGACAAACATGGAATTCACCCTAGTGAGCCCTAAAGACTCATCTCCTCATTCACCAAGTTCCTTTTTTAAAATGAGCAAAGCAGCTATCCTGATGCTACCATGAAACAAAAATTCATTATTACAAAAAACATGACTACGGGAGGTATGATTAATAAAACAGAGTCCCTGAAAATTCTATACTGTCTATTGCCAGAAAGATAAATTCCTGGGCAGCTTTTCAAGGTTGATTATGGGAAATAATCTTGCTGGGAAAATGGTGGGTGAGGAAGTAGTACAGTGAGGTCAAAGTTCAACCTGAGCTGACCTCAGTGGCTGCACTGAGGTTACTTCACCTCCTGTGCTCTGGTTTCCTGAACTTCAAATGAGAAGGTGCTATTGAATCATCTGCAAGGACCTTCCTAGCCCAGACACAGTCTACATCTCTATACATTTCTTCATATTGTGGTTCATTCAATCATTGGACAATCACTTAAAGCCAAACAGGGACTTCCACATATTTGCTTTGAAAGGAAATAAAGGAAAGAATGGATATCAAGCAACTGTAAATGCTAGGATTTTGTTGTTGTTTTCATTGGTAGAAAACAAATATGCCTCTGCATTAGCTGCTGCCTCATTTTTCCTCTAGCATCAATTTCTGAAGCAATATGAACTTGTCATTGTATTATTTAAAATGTGTGCAATGCTAGTGTGTGGAATATTTTTTTTTTTAGACACATGACTTGAATGACCAAGTTACAATTTAGTGTGTAATGTTCATAAGCTTTTCAGGAAACTGTTTCAGATGATAGAAAGCTCCAAAAACAAGATAAAGTTGTGAAATCACCAAAGAGGATTTAAGCATAGTTGATTCAACTATTCATCTCTCTTGGTAATGAGCACACATGGCTGTGGTTAGTCTGGTACTCACTGACCACCTGAATCAATTGATAAAGACTGGCTCAGGTCCAGTTCCTTGTACTTCACCCAATGAAACCATAAATACCATAAATCAAAATCATTGTCCATTAAACTGTTCTGAGCTGAGTTTGCTTGGTCAAAAAATGTGGAGAAACTAATAAATACATAATCCACACCTACATACAATTATAAAGGGAGTTCTAAAAATCCAATTTCATCACAAAGAGATCATTTGTCTATGTCTTATCCCTAAGCAATAATACCCAAACACTGACACAGAAGAGTCAGTTATCTATTTACCTATTGATGACCAACAACAGAGCTTTAGTGTCTTCAAGAGTCAGGCTGCTTTAATCCTTATTTTAAACAGCTATGCCACAACTTCTGTGATCAGAAGGAGCAATCTGCTGCTAGGGTCTGTCTGAATTCCAAGCACCTGCTTTCTCTGGTCTGAAGGCAGATGGCACATCATAAAAATAAAAGTCATGGGGAAAATGTACAGAAAAATATTCCCTTTAGAACCCTTTAGGAGGTTCTTCTTCCTAAAATCTAATACTATAAATATACATGTTTATTTTAATATCTTAGCTCAGAATTCGAGAACCATAACAGGGGCATTAAAGTTTCCTTCACCTGATTCATATGCACGTTTTCACATATTTCCATAGGATGGGCAAACAGTTTTGGCTTTAGCTTATTAGCACCGAAGGCAGGACAGTTTATTTTTCAAATTTTAACAAGTCTCCCAAATAGCAACAGCTACTGTGCCCACCCCTCAATAGCGCCACCAAGCACACTTCTGTCAGGCTGTCTTAAGAGTAACTAAGGTAGGGCTCCAATGGTTCTGAGTTCGCTCTGGCTGCTATAACAAAATATTACAAAGTAGGTGGCTTAAACCACAAAAATGCATTCTCAGTTTTGGGGGCTTCAAAGTCCAACGTCAAGATGCTGATCGATGTGGTTCACTTAGGAGAGAGGAACTTCCACCTTCTTGCTTGTCCTCATATGGGACAGGGAGCTCTTCCTCTTCTCATAAAAGCATTAGTCCCAACGTAGGGGCCCACCCTCCTGACCTCATTTAAACTTAATTCGCTTCCAAAGGACCCACCCTAAAAACCAACACATGGAGGTTAGGGCAACACCGGCCTTGAAATATGCTTTTCCACAATAAATATGTGGGACAGTACCTCTCGAACTATAGGTATAGCGGTGTCCCCTGCAGCTTGACAAACTGCAGATTTTACAGCCTGGCCCTAAAGATTCTGACTTAGAAGGTCTGGGGGTGGACCCGATAATTTGTTTTTCTAACAGGCTCCCAGGTGATGCTTTTGCTAGTCTGAAGACCATATTTTGAGAATCACTGATGTAGGGGTTTCCTTTGTAATATTGGTATCAGTTTTGTTTCTTTGGATCTGCATTGACATGTCAGTAAATAGCCATTTAATGCTAAAATCAAAATCATTACCCATTAAACAGTTCTGAGCTGTGTTTCATTACTATTTGCTTATACTCAGATGTGGCAGTTACATTAGAAAGATGCTTAACAAGCAGAGAGATCTTAGATGAGGCTGTGAGAGCTCCTGGAGTCCATTAATGCAGTATGTTTGATCAGCTGATGTTTGACTTCACAAGTCACCAGGATCTACAAGAATGTCTGCTGACAGCTTATCTTTAGCAATTTTTATCTTAGAATTCGGATTGTATATTTAAAGTTTCTGGATTCTGCTGACTTCCATCCATGAGCACATGGCAGCAGTTTGAACTAATGACATTTTGACAAAAGCTTAATATGAAGTTCTTGAGAAGTGCTTAGTATTTATGTTCAACTCATTTGTTCTACGATCAAACCTGGTTAAATTTTAAAGCATGACTCTCATGAAACAGTATCACAGTTTTAAGACTTTTTCCCCATGCCCTTTGGAATGTAAACATACCTTATTTAGTTTGACAAAATAATCCAATCCAGCTTCCAAGGGATTTGTATCACAGTTCATCTAAAAAGGCAACACACGTTTTAAATCTTAGCTGAGTGCAAATAATTTCAATGACATCTTTCACGTATTTTTTTTTTTTTTCAGGGAAGAGAACACTTCTTGATTTTGAATAGAGATTCTAAAAAAGGAAAATTATGTATTGGCCTCCAAAGTAATTTCTTAACCTAAACTTCAAATGTAGCCTTTCAACAACTACTTTTAGTTGAATAGCAGATACAAAACTAAAATTCATTTTGCTTCCAAGGTTTTCTTATTGTAATAAACATTTGAGGTATACCACAACATGCTATTCCTCCCAGAAGCAAGAATTTCATGTGCTTTTAGGTAATATTTTACATAAGTTTTTAAAAGTCATTAAATAGTTTACTCATTTTAAACGAGCCACTAATCAGTAAAAGTAGAGGAGAAAGCAGAGAATAGGAAAATTGCTTCTACAGAGTTCAGGAAAGGGAAAAGGGCAAAAATAGAGGGGGTGAGTAATTACAATATACTTCAGGTAGTGGGTAAAGTCACCAGGACTGTGTCTGAAGTCAGCAGTGTTTGTTACTTATTTTGCTGCATATTGCTTCAAGGGAATTGGTCTAAACCTCATAAAAAGTCAAACATTAAAAAAAAATGATAATATAACATTGGTATAAACCAGATAAGCAATGTACAATTTGATCTCATATTTCCTAGCCAGTTTGAGCAACTCTAAAATAATATTTTTAAACGAGAATAGGAACAGGAGGGAAAGGAGAAAACAGCATTTTTATTTATTTAGTTGTACATCTTGGCTACTCCTCTAGGCCCCGAGTTTTGAACCAAGGACCTTGGGATGTATATGAATTAACGTCCAGTGGACTAGCCTGCTAGGACACCAGATGCAGTAAAATAATTTTTTATCTACTCAAAGTCTCAGAATTTCTCCAGGGACAAAATGAAAACGGTGTGGCTGCAGTTATGACACTAGAGGGCGCGCTGGAACTGCGGAGAAATCAGAGGGACCTGGGGCAGAAAAAAGCTTTTAAGAGGTTGGTTCAAGGCACAACCTGGGGGCTGAGGCATTGGCTCGGCGGCTGGGGTGGTTTTACATGTGAGGTCCAGGGATACGGGTTTGTGACCTGGGAGTGAGGGGCCGGGGGGTGGGGTTGCGGGGGGACACCTAAATAAATAAAAGTGCCTTTTTTCCACTTCCTTTAATAATAATGATTTTTTTAAAAAGGAGGAAGAAGAGGAAATCCAGAGAGGAGGCTTGGGAACATAAAAGGTAAGAGGGTAGAGAAATACCCACACCTCTCGAAGGCTGCTGCTTCATTCCTTGGGGAGATGGGGCAGAGCTGTCCTCTATTTCCCTCCTGCAGTGTGTCACAGATGGCCCCAGTTATGGCATGAGAATCCCCAGCCAGAGCATCTCTCCTGCACAGTGATAACCTTGCTCTAGGGCCCTCGATCTTTCAGTGGCCCCTGGAAGCTGCCCCTTTCACCCCCACTTGCCCATCATCTAAACGCTCAAGAGGCCTGCCTTGCTTGTGCTTTCAAGCCCACGTTGCCTTCCAATTAAATCCACACTATTTTGGGCTATGCCCTTTATACCTCTACTATCTATGATAACTCTGTAGGATAAAGATTATGTCCATTTTATTGAAAAAATAAACAGAGGTTCTGGAGGGTTAAAACCACAAAGTGAGTATATGGTAGGAAATAAATTCAAGTTAAAGAATCCAGAGAGAACCTGCCAAACTGAAGATAACATAGATTAAATGGAACAGAGGTTAAACCAGTTTGGCTCCCTCTGTGCAATCTGAACCAAGCTGTTTACTGACTCTTGCATGATTGCAGAATCAGAATAATCCACCTCCCAACCCCTTGCTCAAGAATCACCTCTAATACCTCCTTTAGGGATCATTGAGGAGGTAAATGGAGTCATGCATATGAGAATGGTATATAAATATTCAAACAGAAACCCTTAGTTCCCTCTATTAATGGTGGAAAAAGGCAAGACCTACCCCGACAAATTAGACCATCAGCACAGCCACCCAGAGAGACATTTTTGTTGTTTTTCCCCAACGGTACATGATAAAATGAGGACAAACACAACAGAGGAGGAGAGAACCTGAGAACACTGGAGGACATGGCTCTCCAATCCTAGAGCAGCCCCAGCTCTACAACAGTCTGAGACAAATGTCTGGGGCTCTCAGACAAGCAGGAGGAATTAAGGCAGAATAAAACTTATGCCAGAATTCCACTGAGTATTCAACTGAGAAATGGAAAAGAAACCTCTTCCCCTAATTAAATAAGTTTTCTAATAATATATAATTTCCTCTTGCAACCAAAGCCAATGTTAATGCAGTTAAAACTAGCCCTTATACAAAAAAAAAAAAAAAAAAAAAAATACAATAAACATAAATTTGTAGTGAAGATGCTGGTATTTCAGACCTCTGACCCCCAGGCTCTGAAGGCTTTCTCCAGTCTTAAGGCATTCATGGCGTATGTTCCAAAATTGTCGATTCCCTCCTCCTGGCCTGCATTCATGATAACATCATAAAGTGCTGCGGAATCTTCTCGTCTGTGGTACAGCTCCCAGCCAAGCTCACCTGAAATAAATCCGCAAGTGCCACATCATAGTAAGGACCACGAGCACTAGGTCTGATAGGCATAAACTAAAACATATGAATAAATGGAGAGATTCCGTTTATGCAAATGGCTACAGTTGAATTTGGGGAGGTCAGTTCCGTTCACAAGAAGGTTGCAACAAAACCCCACTACAAAGGAGCCTGCCATATCAAGTGCATTTGCACCCAATCCTGTCTACCACACAGAGAAGAGTATCTAGGACACCTCTTTCTTATGACAGAAAGGCTGCAGTGCAGGAGTTCCTCTCAATCATCTATCTCGGCTTCACATCACTGAGTAATTAGCATAGCACACTTTATCAAAATAAGGGGTTCAAAGTTTAGATAGCTCAACCTCCAAGCCCTTGCCCCCATATCACAAGGTTTAAAAACATAGTCAACTGACACTTATTTAAATGGTCCTTAACGCTGGATAGTCATAGTCTGCAATGCCTCCCCACTCCCGACTTGTCTCTCACTCGGTCATTCCATTCACCATTGGGTAAAAACAAAAGGAAATGAAACCCAACCTAGTCTTCTTATTTTTTATTCTGTTTATGTTTTATTCTGGTCATGATTTTATCAAGACTGGGTAGAAGCAGCTTGGGGAAAAAGCAGAATGAATGCCCAAGAAAAAGCTTTAGATACTAATATTACATCTCCTTGTGCCCTAATGTGGAGGACTGGTTGTGATGTTTCTCCAGGACATCACCAGAACATGAGCAGCAAGTGGTTGAACAAATGTCTGGACTCCTGTGAAGGGACAGGGAGGTCTAGAGGAAATGAGTCCAGGGCACCAACAGGGAGCTAAGTAGAATTCACTTATCTCTGTATCGGATACCTACTGTGCACAAGATTAGTCCTCTGTTAGGACTTTACCTACTGCACGTGACAATCCAGAAGGAATGATGGATAGTAATTCTGTAAGAGCGGTGCCTGACACATTCAAGATGTTCTCTACGGGAAACCCTATGTGAGATCACTTTGAATGTTCCCAGATAAAGTCAGCTGACTTGAATATTCTGTCAACCCCTCCAACTATTCTAATAGCCAACTTCTTCCCACTTTCTCCTCTACCTTTCCAAATGGTGGACAGCTATGGAACTGTAACAGCAATTGGAAATCTGTATAACAATTCTCTCAGATTATGAGTGAATAAACAGAAATGCCATAAGATTTGGACAGGAGAAATCTTCCAAAGTCACACTAACAAAAGTGAGCATTAAAGGTTAGAGACGTATTCTAGATTGTTTTCCAATTCTTACCAGTGTAAGATATCCTAATGGCAGTGACTGGAATGCTGGAAACCTTTAAGGACTTGGTTTGAAGAAATTTGAAAGCATCATCACTAAGATCTTCGGAGGTCAGTTTCTGAAGGACTTTTCTGGCATATGGCCCTGCAATTCCAAGTACCCCAAGCTCGTCTGTTATGTTTTTAATTTCAACATCATATTCACCTTTGGCTGCCTCTTCTTCAATCCATCTGGGTTGGAGTCATAAACATTGTATTAAATCTTGCTTGAATAATGTATGTTGGCAACATATTATTTCTGTGAAGATGTGCTCTGTGTCTAGAATTACCATAAAGTCCCCAGAGTGCCATTTCATATAATCACCTAATTTTTAAAGATGTGGAAACTGAGTCCCAGAGATGTTAAGTGATTCTTCTTAAACCACCCACTTAAAAAATGGGGGCGGGGGGCTAATTTTTCATAGTGCAGAAGGATCCCTCAGTTCAAATGAGCTCTGCCACATAATTCCTTTAAATAGTGACAGCCTTATCGCATTTGAAAATGAATGAGTCAATCTTTGACAATGAATTTAAACCCAAATTTTCTCTAATACCTGTACACAGGCGGCACACTTGTGCAGCTAAAAGTTAATAGTGTGGGTGCCATCAGACACATAATGGCTTTGACCATTACAAGGAAAAGACAAAAAACACTAAAGACCAGCTTCAAATTTTAAGTCTTGATGATTTACTAAAAGCCATTACAGGGCTGGTTTATGATTTATCAAGCGGTCCCTGAGTGACACAAGTTCATCGTGAAATGATCATCTGGGTTTACACAATGTTAACTTACTAAGATGGGCCCCAATACATCTATCTAGGAGTCATGTATCTAATTTTACAATTAAGTGAGAAAATATGTCAGAAAAAGAAATGATTAAACAATAATTTCCAGATAATTTTTTGAATACTAAAGACTACTGAATATATAGTAGACTAAATAGTAGACAAAGGGTTTATGTGAAGGTTCGACTTGGTAGATCAATGATTTAGATCCACAGAGTAATAAGTGAGAAAAAAGGGGAAGATAACTCAGAGAAGCAACTCACTGAAGAGGATCAAACATGGGCCTTGAAATAAAAAAGATTGACTAGAAAAACTTACTGTAATCCAAACTTCAGTTTCCTCATTGGAAAATGGGAATAATATATCCCCTCTAGAATTAACTGAGATAATGTATGAAAGAATTCTGTCTCATTGATGATGCCTAATAAATGGGAGTCAATAGTACTAGAATCAGTAAACTCTATCAATGGATCACTTTTGGGAAGGATGGGAGAGCAGGGTCCTCACTTGAAATAATTTCCTACTAAAAAACATGAAGTTTATTTGAAACAATAAGGTTTAAGAATTAAAGTTGTACTTTGAAGTACTGGTGTAAGAAAAGCTCAGTCTAAGACAGAGTCAGCATATAATCCATATGACATTTTCTTACTAAGTGTGCACTTACCTAAGGTCATGAAGTTCTGATCCAGAACCAGTTATTAATAAAAACTCCCCAGGAGACTGGTGAGAAACAGTCAATTCAGCATACACTTGACCTTTTGGTGTTAACATGTGACTTATATTTGTAAAACCCACCTACACAAAGAAATTCAAAATTACTCAGGATGAAATAAAAATCTTATCTATCCCTATAACACCGTATGTAAATAAAAATGTGGGTATCAACAGTGAAAAACATCTGAACCTTATGAATTATATCAAGTGTTTGAACTATGAACCTAAAGCCAAGATTAATTTTGCAACACTCATATTAAATGATTATTACAATTATTTGTCATAAAAATTGTCCTTCAGTTAAACTTGCAGTTCTTATTGACATACTGAAGCAAAGTCATAAGGTCCTTGGATAATAATTCATTCCACAAAAAATTAGCTAACATATTCTTGGTCAGTTGAAAAGTCTTATTGCTCATACAGAATTCATTAGGTAGACTGAAATGACATATTGTTTGCTTTTGTTTTTGATAATTGTTTTGCTTTTTATTTTTTTGAGGTAACTTTTAGTTATAAAATAATATAAGCTCATATGTCCAGGTTCAACATTCCTCAAATATATGACAACATACTCTGCCCACCACCAAATTAAGTTCTTTACCACTGTCCATTGAATCCCACCCTCACTTGCTTCCTCCTTCCACCATCTTTGCTACTGGTAACCCTATTTCTATTGTCAATGTCCAAGGGTTGGGCTGTTGTTTTTGTCTGTCTGTTTGCTTTGTTTCTTTATATTCCACATATGAGTAAGGTCATCCAGTATTTGTCTTTCTCCTTCTGTCTTATTTCACAGCATAACCCCCTCTAGTTCCATCCATATTGTCGCAAAAAAAAAAAAAAAAAAAATTGTTTTTAAATCAGAGGATGGAGAATTAAGCAGGTCAGAATCCTTGACCTTGTACCCCTATAAGGTTATTTACCTTTGGAATGACATTTGCAAAGAGACGGTCCAACAATTTAATGGAGTCTTGGCCTTTGATGTTAAACTTGCCAAATGGTGTCAGGTCAATCACCCCTACTCTTTGCATAACCTGTTTATACTCAGAGCCCACAGGCACAAACCAGTTTGTGCGGCGAAAATTTGGCCTGAAACACAATGCCTGGTGTCACAAATCAACTTTATTTATTTTCAGAAAATTACAAGATAATTAGAGATATTTAATAAGCTCTGTCCAACTACAAAATCTGTCCAACTACAAAATTCCATTTGAAAAAAAAAAAATGCAGCCTAAAGTTCTATTCTGAGAATCATACATATATATTGGAATCTGATCTTTTAAAAGTTACTTATCTATCCCTTTGACCCATTTCATAGTGAACAAATTACCAATTAATTAGAAAATAAGATAGGACACATGGGCTCTCAGATCTGGGAGAGAGTTTAGAAGTCAATGAGCCCTGTGGTTTTCAACCTCATTTGCATATTAGAATCATCATTTAAAAGTCATTTAATTTTTTTATCTAATTAAATCAGAATACATATGTATGTATGTATGTATATGTGTACATATACATATGGGGGGAGCTATCTTGTCCAGTATCAATGCAAATACAAATCATTTGCACTTGTTAAAATGCAGATTCTGAAGCAGTAGGTCTAAAGTCTGCATTCTAATAGGCTCCCAGGTGATGTTCAAGTTTTTGGTCCACACCTGCAATAAGCAAGAATCTGGTCCTACATGCTCACTTTTTAAAGAAAAGGCATAGTGACACCTAAGGACTTTTCAATAATTAATAATAGCACTGGCCCTGGAACAAAGGTCTCCTGACTTATTAGGTAAAGTCCTTTCCAGTTTATGAAGTAGACTTCTAGTATCATATTTTCATTTCAGGGAAGGATGCTAGGGCTGGGAGTTTTCAGTAGTTTAATTATTAAAATGGTAGAAGAAACAGACCAGATCCAAACAACACAAGGTCAAGAGCAGATCTATCTGAGTCATTTAGGGAAAACCAAACTAGTATTTGGTCCCCGAGATAACCTAGACAGGCTACCCACAAATTCATTCATCAATTACTGGTCTGCTATTTTGCATTATTTAGATCTGATCTTAGAACAGAATATTATCTTAGTAACGTGCTTTGTATTTTAGCTTAACTTAAAATGCTAAATAAGTGAACTTTTCCCCTAGTTTATCAACATTGTATATAATTTATGACTCACACATATACACAAGAAAACAGTTGCTTTGAGTGATTCCTGGATAAATAGAAGATCCGAACCTCCCAGATACTTTTCATTTGGTGGTAGAATATTTTGTGATTTGATCAAGCATTCTACACCATGACAAACCTTTAAGAAGCCAACTGAAACCATGTGGGGATTTGGAGAGGCTAGGAGAGATTTCTCAAGGCTCCTGAAAGAAGCCAAGCAAGGGTTTCATCCAGGCTAGTTGTAGGGCTCTCCAAGCCATGTGGGTCCTAGACATGGGCCAGTGTCATGTGGGGAAGACTAATGTTGTCCCTACTGCCAGAAAATAGTTTTTATAAGACAAAGTTCAATGCTTCTTGGAATGGAGTGGAGGGGAGTAGGAGAGGTGCTTTTCTGATCTCTCTATTCCACCTGCAAAATTTCATCTCACAGTCAGAGTCACAGGTAGCCTGTCATTCACTTACCTGTACTGAGTGTCCTGCCCTGGCTTATAGAACCAGTGTGGCTGCTCCCAGCCTGCATGGAACCCCATGGAACACTTAGACTCCAGGGTTTTATAAAGCCCACTGACTCGCTGAGTTGGCCTCCCAGCAAACCGTTCTTCCTTAGGGTAACCAACTGAAAAAGGGAAACCAATAACATAACCAGACCCATGAAATAACTTCGGAGGAATTTAGGAAAATGAAAAACATGGCACTGAAAATCCAGAAGCAAATTAATATAATATTTTATGTTCAAAAAGAGCAAAATTTTCATTTGTATTGATTATCCAAGAGTAAAGTAAAATATATTTAAAATTTAAAATCATTGATGCACTCCACACACTGAATATATACATTTATAGGTATTCCTCATTGTATCTTAGAGGCACAATCTTTGTAGGATTCCTCACCATTCCCACTGCAATGAGCAGAATAAAAAGCATCTAAAGTCATAAGTGCTGCAAGTCAATTCAGTTCACATTTTGTAGAAAATAGCAAATATGAACTTTACCAATATTGTTGAATCCATATGACTCTCTTGCTTTGACCTCGGTATACTGAGTTGTTGTCCACTTGCCGTAGCGATTGGGATCCAATTCTATTAGATCAAAAGGAGGTTCTCCTTGCAGGATCCAGTCACTAAGGTATTTCCCTACCCCTCCAGCATGGATTATGCCATAGCTGTCAAATACAGAGATAAATACCCTGTTACTGACACATGCTGTATTTAAATAATAAAACACATCCAAATATTTTACAAGGTCTCCAAGTTGGAAAGTTCTGTGATATTCTGAACACACAATATCATCTTTATGCTATAATTTTTTTCCTCAAAACTCATATTTAGGCAGCCAAATTACAATTAAACATGCCTGACTTAATAGTTTCCACAGTTTCAAGAGATACAGATTTGCACAATAGCCTACAACTCTTGAGTAAAGGTACTCGTTTTTAGAAAGTAGGGAAAAGGAAGTCAACAGCAGATGTGACTGGTACCTTTCAGCCCTCTTGAACTAGGATTGCCCTACCTAAGAGGAACTTCTGCAGAAGAAATATGTACACTGTAGAGTTATGTCCGTTTCTTCTCAGACTCAATTCAGTTCAGGTTCCCTTAGGCAATGACCTCTGTGCAACGATCTTAGAAGAGCCAGGTGAAGAGGCACTCATCCAGGGACTTGAGGAAAGGAGGTGTAAGGAGAACTGACCCCTGTATAATTAAAGGGTCATTTGGTAGGTGAGCTAGCTTTCTATAACCATAAGAAGGTGCTTTTAAACCAAGAACATAATTGTGGCAAATAGTTTTTGATCTCAGATAGAGAGATCAGAGTTTGATGTTGGCAGAGTGTAGTTCTACCCTGTGATTTGTCTAATGAAGGACTTTACTGTGTGTTTACCTGTGATTACGTCAAGAGAACTTTCTGAAAAATCGAACAAGGAGGGAGTCATGGGAAGATGACCAAGGAAAGGAGCCACAGGAGCAGACATCAAAATGCAAGAAATTCTAGCAACTTAACCAGAATCACAAGTTCTAAGAACTTGGGAAGACTTAGCAAAGATAGTAAATGTTAACAAGCTTTCCCCATAATAAGATACCAGTTTTGTTTTTACATAAAAACTAATGTCAAGATTTGTTAAAGGATCCTTACCAAGGAAAATAAAAAGGCAGCAATTTACATTTCCCTGGACAGTTTTAAAAAAGAGACATAGGTCATTCAAATGATTTATAATCTCATTAAATTTCAGGAAGGCAAGAAAAATAATTAAATCTATTCTTAAAATAATTATAAATACATACTTTAAATGTTTATTCACATAACCAGACTCAATGTCTGATATACAACAGTTGCCATTTTTTAGAGCTTGAGATACTGTTTATAAGACTTGTAAGCTGTGTAAAGTAAAAGCTATAACTGACTTTTACTGAGCATTTACCTTGCATTGTTTCCATCTAACATGGGCAAGCTGATTTAGGCTTTAGCATTCTATTTCACCAATGAGAAGAACAAATCCTCACAAAAGGGGTTATATAAGGTCACCCAACAACAAAGAGCAGATTTGTCATCTGAACCTAGTATACATGCCCCATTATTGGATTTTATTTCTTCAGTGGTTCTCAATTTTTTTCCAGCCAAGACACACAGGACAGATAATATTTACATCCTTGACAGACTCCTTGGACAAGCTAGAATTGGGCTTTGGTTTCCTGTGGCCTCATTCATTGCCATACCATCATTTTAACAATGTTGACAAGCAGACACACACAGGGTAGAACGCTGATATTTGTGAAATAATCCTGAATAAAACTGAATTTCTTTTTTCAAAATAAATCATTTATAAACCTCAGTTTTCTAACCATTAACAAGTCATATGCAAAATGTCATACAACTAGTGTTATGCAACATCTATTGAAAGTCCCTCACTTAATAGCTAAAAGTCTAAAAGCCTGAAGTAAGAGACAGCTGGGCATGATTCTTGTTCTGTCGCTAATAGCCGTATGACCTTTGGCAAGTGGTGTAATCGCCCTGAACATTAGTCTCCTCGTGCACAGTTTCTTTAAGGTGCTGGGGGAGAATTAATTGACATGACATTTAAAAAAGCACGTTGCAGTCAAGCAATATATGGTGGCTTTTAGGCCCTGATAAAACCGACAACAGAACATGCCTGTGCCCAACGGATAAGACTTGAATAAGGAAGAAATGTAGACAGGAGCTGGATGAGAAAGTTAGACTCGTCTTGCATTCCTTAGCATCATTCAGAAGAACCTGAATCTTCTAAACCGCCCAGCTGCTATGCTTTTTGAGTGTTTGTGTCTACTTTTCATGATAACTATCAAATGGTCAGATGTTACATTTTATAGCACTCTCACTTCTTTAAATGTTCTGTTTATAATATATTCCAAGTCAAGGAAAAAAGATTCAATTCAATACAATTAATAAAACATACTTTGGGCATTTTTAGTCACCTAGAAGCATGTTTATTGTTGGGTGTTGCTATATGTCTATTCCATTTGGGTGTTCCTGAGTTATATTTGCTACAATACAGGGATAAATTTTAGTATTTTCCTGAGTTTTAGGAGTCATTTTAGTGAATTATCAAACCTGATGAGGGGGCTGTAGAAACTCCAAATTTATATCCAATCACTCAGAAGTACAGGTGATCCCTGAAACCTACAACTGATATCTGAAGCAGGGGTAGTTTTGTAAGACTGAGTTTTTAACTGTGGGGTCTGCACAAACTCTGGAATTAATATCACAATAGAATTGAATTATTGAACACTCGGCATTGAAAAATTGATGTTGGTATCAGAAAAAAAAATTACAGATGTCAAAACATTTATTGAGGAAAGAATAATCTTTTCAGCAACTGACTATATGCAAAAGAATTACATTGGACACCCTGCTCACACCATATACAAAAATTAACTAAAAATTTATCAAAGAAAGACCTAAATATAAGAGTTGAAGCTATTAAACACCTATAAGAAAACATATATAAATATTCATGAGTTTGGATTAGACATTGGTGTCTTATATTTGACACTAAAACTACATGAAACAAAAAGGAATAAATATTCTAGACTTCATCACCCAATCTGTCACAGTTGAAACTCGGTATTTTCCTGGTTCTCTTTCACGATGGCACCAGCATCCAACCAGGGATCAACTTAGAAAGGTTGCCATCATCTACTAATTTTTAATATTTCTCAGTGTAATTGCCCACCAAATTTAGATAACTTTATTTATTATCTCTCATTCCCCATTACAGTTTCCTTAGTTTGAACCCAGCTTCTGTACTATATTGGCAGAACAGCACCCCAGTCAGTTTTGTGCCTCCAATCAGATCTCTCTGTCTTATTCCCAGATGCAGCCCAGCACCTAGCTCTAGACCTGGCACCAAGCTGGCAATCATTAAATATTAGCCAAATAAGTGGCCAAATAAAATGTTGAAGAAAAATAGAATATTAAAAGCTATGATTTGATAGCAAAGGAGGCTTGACATTCATATTCAGCAAATTAATGGGACAAATATTAGAAATGAAACTTCGAATGAGTAATGGAATCATAAATAGTAAGCAATTCAAGGAATCATGAAGAAATAAATCATATTGGACAAACATGAATTAAGGTGAAAACTACATCAAATATGTTACACATTTGATATTCTGAATTAACTTTGTCACATTATGTTATGAAAACATCCTTGTAAAATGGGGGCAAATTGACTTATCTGAACATACACAGCCTGAAAAGAGATAAAGAATGGAAATAGCAGGAATACTCAAAGTTGCAGGAAATCACTGCCTATCTGTGTATGAATCTTTAAAACCCATACGAATGGTTAAACCATTACACAGAGTTTTAAGACTTAAATATTTTATTCCTCCCCTCTTCACAGTCATGAAAGGGAGAAAAATCTCTGCCCTCCCCTGCTTTCCTTATTTTGTTTTACCTGAGATTACGAGAGAAGATTTATCTAATCTATGTGACTCTATAATAAATATTGAAATATCTATAGATACTCACCCAAAGCCAATAGCCACCCAATAGTTTCTGACCCCCTGGTGGGGCCCCACCATAGGCAGAATATCAGGAGAATAGGTGATAGGACCATTGACAATATTTATGATGTCAGCCTTTTTCAAGACTGGAACCATTTCCATGGCAGCTTCTACATGGTCCATGATTCGGTCTAGATCAGACTCAAAGAGCTCCTTTCCAAAACCTGAAAAGACATGCCATTGTGATTAGGATGCCACAGCAGCACTGAGTAAAGGTACTGATCAGCTTACATTGAAGATGATCTTTAGGAAGTTATTTCCCTTTTTTTTAAGTCTAAACTTAATATTTACTATAACAAATGGGTACTCATTATATTGCTGAGAACAATAATGTGATTTTTGCTGAAATAATAAAATCATGAAAGTCAACCTTTTCAATTAATAGAAATATAAATCTATGTATACGGTTTCACACATTTAATTCAGTCATAATTTTAAAAAAACAGCAGCCACTGGGTTTTCAAGAATGATATTTTATCCTTCAACTAACCAAAAAATCCCGATTTATCCTCTCAGGGGAGAACCACTGGAAACTCCTCCAGGATCTAGGATGATGGAGCCTCAACACTTCGAGTGCTCCTCTCAGCAGCAAAGAACTGTCACAGAGGCCTCCTTCCTCAAGCCCGAGAACTAGAACTCTGTGTAAAGAGCCAGGGACTTGGAGTATAATTACCTTTCTCAGTCCTAAAAAGCACTATGATTGAAGGGCCACAGAGGAGCTTCTGAAAGAACATCTCCACCACTTCTGGTGATTTGCCCACTCGGTACCCAGCCAGCTTCTTATTCCCGCTGTGGACTCTACATTGGGTCAGTGGTGTGGAGGTCTGCACAGATGACTAGGGTAGGACCAGGATGTGTGGGTACCTAGGGCCAACTAAAATCTGTCTCTTCCTTAAATATACACTCAACATTGGTTTAAAAGAGAGGTTGCTACATGTGGGTAGAGCAGAAAGGGAAGATCCCAGATGGCAAATCAGCACTTTCTGAGATTGGGAGTCATTCCACTCAGGCCCAAATGTGTAGATTTCATTCAGCAAAATGAAAGCCCTCAGCTAGCTGGCCAACTTCTGTGGAAGGATGTTAAGTAATCATTTGTTATTACATGGGCACATGTATTCTCTGAGGAATAGGATGGAGGGATTAATTCTCTATCCCAAATTACTCATAGAAGTATAATTCTAGAAAGTAGATTCTTCTATTCCTTTGTATTTCCCATAACATTTCAGTGCCCTGATGATATTTTAACTCCTTTCAGAGATGAAAACTTGAGGTACTTCCTTAGGTGACCTTCATCGTTAATCTAGTTTTGTGGAAGAAACGTTTCATGAAAAACAAAACAGGTTCAATTTTCCTCACAGACTTTGAAAAAGAAACTACAGTACCTACTTCGTTAGCACAAAAGTCTGAAACTTTCCACATTCATTTATGTAGCAGGGGATGACCTTGGTTTGCAGAAACACCCTATCCTGCTCTATGACAGACTCTGAGGCTTTCATTTTCAGTAGACTGTATATCCTGTTTCTGATACTTGTCATATTTCCAATTGTCGAAACACAATAGCAATTCTATCCAAATCAGGAAACTAGACCAAGCAGGCAGTGGGAGGGAGGAAAAAGCCTGAAGGCAAGAAATTGGTATGGGCAAGTAAAAATTACCAGGAGCCTTTCAAAGCAGTAGGAACATACTTCTTCAGCTTCTCCACCAACTGCCTCTGTTCCCTTTTTGCTTATTATTGTTCAAAGGGATATAAGAATAGAATAGAGTTTATCGCAAACCCCTGACCTTAATGTCCCAGGTGTCTGATAGTCTAGCATTATGGTGCCATCTTATTCAACAGCCAGCCCCCAGCCACAGACAAAACATACATGTCTAATTTGCCCACCCTTTCATTTGCTAAACTCACCTGGAGGGACTCCATTGGTGACCCAGGAGTCTTGAATTTTCATTTTCTCCTGACTTTCATATGGACCAAACAAAAGCCCATCCCTTTCCTGTCGGAGATAATAAGACCCTTCCAGGTCACGAAGCACAGGGAGTTCTTGTTTCAAAGCTTTCACTTCAGGTATAGTTGATGTAACGACATACTGATGCTGAACTGGAATAAGGGGATGTTCTAGTCCAATCATCTTACCTACTTCACGAGCCCAAAATCCTTAAATTGAAAAAACATCGAAAAATACCACAAGATAGTATTTCACATGGCACCAGAGTTTTGAAGATATCAGTAATCTAAAGGAGATTCACTCCTGAAAAAAATAGCATTTTTCTCATAAAACAAGGTTGGCATAGAAATTCTTGTTTGAAGATAAAAGACCCAAATATATGAAATACACAAATTTTATAAGAAAGGGATAATGGACTGGCCCTACTTGTGAACAGGGATGGGCAGGTAAATAAGATGCCCTCATGTTGATGGATCAACATAATACATAACAATTGTGCACAGGGAAGTCCGTCCTGTAGGTCTTGTCCTTCTACCACCCAGTCCCTTCCTCCCAAATAGTTGATGCCTAGAATTCCACAAATACAGTCTGTTAAGTTAAAATTCAAAATGTATGTACTTAGGGAAAGAGAGCAAACTTAATGAAAATTTATGTTATTTTTAAAGTTCAATCTGAATATGTAAGATTCTTTCTATTTTGTGTTTAAACGGTTTATGATGTTCTGGTTCTTTGGAAATCAGCAATCCAATTGACTGAGTTTCCATTTTGGGGACAGGTAAAAAGTACATAGTTAAACTTAGATATGACTTTTAACAATTATATATATACACACACGTACATGTACATATATACGTGTAAATACATAAATATGTACATATATGGAAACTTTCTAGTGGTTAGAATATCCTGTTTTATTTTTTTAATTTATGTATTTATTTTAATTGAGGGGACTTTGATTCAAAAACAATATAAAGTTTTAGATGAATAGACTCACTCTGATTTTTTTTATTACTTTTTAAAAAATGTATTGAAGGAACATCACAATATTATATAAGTTTAAGAGGTGCATCACAATAAGTCAACATCTGTATATAAGACATTAAGTTTATGACCAACAGTCCACCATATAATTGACCCATTTTACTCAATTTGCCAACTCTCCCTTCCCTTCTGGTAACCACTAATTTGAATAAATTTGACTAAATAGAATTGAGTCTAAATTCCATTTCATCAAATTAAATTCTAATTTGACTGAAGTCTGTTTTTGTTTGATTTGGTCCATTTGTTTGATTTCTCTATGTACCACATAATAGTGTTCTTGCAAAGGGCCATTTCAGAGCAGAAGGGAAGAGTAGTCACAGCAAAAAGGACAGGGTTCATTTTAGAAATGAATATTATTTTTCCCTTTGTGAAAAAATAAAACCAGATAATTTGTGGCTGAAGGACCTGTCATTCTCCCCCAAGCAACCCTTCAGTATACAGATGTGGAGGTAAAGTACAGAGACAGAAAGAGACCTACTGAAGGTTACACTGGGAGATCCTGGAATCTTCACATCTTATTGATTTTCTTGCCACAGAAAAAAAATTTTGTATTAAAAATTCAAGATAGTTTCACTATCATAAAGATAATTTGGAATCTAAAATGATTAGTCAGCAGCGATGTGGTTATTGCCTGAGCTGTCAATGGATTATTATGGAAGAGGGCATTCTAGTTGCTTATTTGTTTTCATAATAATTTCGAGTACTCATTCAAATGATTAGAGAATCTTATTTCTGTAGAGGCTGCAGTCTCTAAATTTTCTGTTTCTGCTTTTATTTGAAATCTAATAAGGAGTTCTGACGTCTGTTATTATGAAGTTCAGAGTTAGACACAGAATCATCAATCATGAGTCAGTCTGGGAATCCAGACTGTGTATTCTGTGTGCCGACGCTTACTTCTCTTTAGCTGTCTAAATATCACCCTTGTGTTCAGCTGTTTTGTTTTGGACTAACAGCTAAGTTGGTCATACTTGTATAACAGCCCTAGAAATTGATGTCTATTTGTAAAACCCAAATCTTACCTATGGGTATTAGATTTGCTTGTTGGTCTTTTAATAATTTAGAGATTCAATTTGTTCTTGCTAGTAGGAAGATGTGAAATACCACTGTCAAGACTTTGTGGAAAAATGCAGCAGAGTCACATTTCTAGTTATATACACTAGCAGATATAAAATATAAAAAGCCAAATATTGAGCCTAGCAATTCAAACCACTGCAGCATCCTCAAAATACTTGTTTCAATTAAAAAATAAATTGAAGAAAATTAATTCTGTACTATTCAAATGTATTTATGGATTTTGAAACTAATTGCTTGCTTCTTAATGTACTTCATTATTACAATAAAGGAGATATATGCATAAGCATCATTTAACTATATTAATTCAAAACCCATAGCAAACACTATCCTATTTTACCCTATGATATGATGTCTCTTGACATTCTCTTTCTCTATGTGCCAATCGAGGTGATCTGAATCGCGCCACCTGAGTTTAATTAACCCCTGCTACATTACCCACCCAAGTTCAAAGGAAAGAGAGACAAATATGGAACAGTGGTTTTAGAATCTGTCATTTTTACCTGAATAACAACTAAAGAGTTAATAAAAATTACCTTTGTGAAAATGGCTTCCTTAAGAAAAGAATAGCAGTGGTCTATAGAAATGGAGTCAAAATGCAAAGTGATAGTTCATGGAGAAGCTTACTTCTACTACATGGCTTATGCAGCAGCAACAATGGTTTCACTCTCTGACGCAGAGTATCAGGAAAATTAAGCAATTATCTTTGGCTGAACACTGGGTTTCGTGATGGCATGATTCAATCACATTTCTGATTTACCACTATTAGGAAAATTCTTAAGTAAAGCTTACAAAGTTACATTAGGTTTAACGAGTCCACTGGAAATGAGGTCAAGAGAAACATTCATCATTATGCAGAGGAAAAAAAAAAAGGAGCATAATAAATAGCTCCTCCCATACCCCTGTAGGATGAAGCAGATTTTGAAAGCTTCAGGTACCAAAATCAAGTTAGATTATTACACACAACAGTGTCAGAAACTGTTCCTCAGCTCTGCTTGCTCATTAATAAGGTTTCTAATATTCTCTCTCCTGCAGGTACATCTACATAGCAGACTTACTCAAAATGCATTTTGGAGATCACCTGGTAAGACAGCATAGTGACTGTAATATTTGTTTAAAATATAGCTTCTGAGCCTCCTCCCAGCCATCTGAATTAGAATCTCGAAGTCTAGGGACTTCCCACAGTGATTCTTATCATTAGCTTGAGAACCAAACTCTGGGAAGTCGACTTGCCAGGAGACTGGGTGCCAGGTAATTACAGAGTAAGTGTAAGGAGTTGGGTAATCTTAAGGCTGACATCAAGAAGCTATAGTAAGCTGATACTTGTGTTTCTCAGGTGAGGGCATAGACTTTCAAGGAAATAATTATAATGATCATAATTATTACTATTTGTTTTCTATGTGGCAATGCCTATTCTAGATACTTTACATATTGAGTTCATTTACTGATCATAATAACTTTCTGAGAGGGGCATTGTAGGGGCATTGTAAGTAATGTGTCCCTGTCATACAGTTAAAAATAAACATGTCTCTAGATCAGATAATGTTTGAGACACATCAGCAAACAGACACACTTTTTACTTTTAGACTTTCTCTTTCCATATCCTGAAAACTCAGTCTTCTGTTATAATTCCTCATAGGGAAACTTCTAGCACTTGAGTAGACAACAGTGGTCATTATATCCTATATTTTTTGTTATATTTCCTAGTCTATATTCTAGGTATTTTAATTAGGTTTTTGAGCTTACCTGAAGGGCTCGCCTGAATTTGTAAGGCATCATAGCCTCATTGAGTAAATCTGAGAAACATTCCATCAGCCATACATTTTCACATCACATTGGCATGAATCCTTTGACAGACGATTGCTTTTATTCATAAAATTGATCTTTGCTAGCTAGAAGGGGACAGACCCAAAACCAAAACCTTACTCTTAACTAGACTTACCTTTGGGGAGCTGCTATACCTTGAATAAGATCTTTTTGAAAAGAGACATACAAATAGTTAAACACAAACACACACACATGCACACACACACATCTTCCATGGACTACTGATATGTAATCAGTTAGATTTTCTCCAATAACTTTTGCCTAATGGAAGAGAAGAGATGGAGGAGGAAAAGAGGGGGGAAAAGATTATGGGCAGAAATAAGATCTAAATGAGATAAAGAATTGAGAACTGACACAGCATAGTTCTTCAAATGACTTTCAAGAAGGAGCTGCCTGGAATTACCAAGAATAGAGGGTGGGAAAGGGAGTACATGTGGCTGAATAAAAGACATCAGGAACAACAGCGAAAGACACCCTGGAAAATAGCTTTTCTGGTGCTGGCCTGGAAAACAACTTCCAGGAATTAGGATGATAGTGTGGTCCTGTGTTTACCACTCCATGCAGGACCACAACCCAATTCCAGGGAGTTGCTTTTCCAGGCCAACACCAGAAAAAAGCTGTTTTCCAAGACATCCTGCAACGACCCTCTCCTGCCTTGATCTTCCCACAAAATTTCACAGCTGCCAAGGAAACTTCAACTGGTAACCATGTCCTGGATTTAGGTCTGAAATTATTCTCTCTCTCTTAGGTGATTCCTTACTCTTCACACTTTTGACTTAGAAAAAAATCAATTGCTAGGGTATAATGCAAATCAATGTTTATCCATTTTAGGAAAACAATAGATAAATGTGTTAAATTCAGGTCTTCATGTTATTTATCAAAATACCAGTTGCAAGTCATTGTCTGTAGCACCGTGGTAAGAAAAACTGAGGGATTTGCCTAAGTCCATCTGAAATGAATGCAGTGATCAATTAGCAATGTTTGCCATGGGTGTTGGATATAGAAGTCAGAGAATGTCTAGTATTTGATATCTCTATGAAAAGAGTTGGCTCTCCATGGTAGAGTAGTGGTTGGGTCAATTTCCTCCAAAGTTGCACAAGCCATATAACCCTGGGTTTGAGTCCTGGGTGAGGGGGCTGAGGGAAACAACCATTGTGAACAACTAAATAAAAATAAAAGAATGCGTCTTCCTCCTCTCTCTCCCTGCCTGCCTGCCCATTTGCCTTCATTCCTGCCTGTACCTTTCCTTTAAAAAAAAAAAGAGAAGTCAGATGTTTTTAAGGGCTGACTTCATGAGCCCATAAAAAATTTTGCAAGATTACAAAGAATTCTTATTACTTGAAAAAACAAAAAGGGAATGATTTCATTTCCCTAGATCTTCTAATGAATTTAGACCAAGGACAGTAGGGGATGGTGGAGGGCAGGGGGTGGGGTACCAGATAGAGATTGTTGGGGGAGAAAAGAGGGCAAATAGGCAAGCAAACTTTACAAAGTAATGTTCTATGTCTTTAATTTTATTTTTTAGGCAAGTCATTGTAAATTTTTTTTTAATTTTAAATGACATCAAGGCTTGTGATGTTATGCTTTTCAAATGGGAGGCTTGTGTTAGAAAGATTTGGAAATACTAATTTAAACTCATTAATATCAAAGACATTTTTCCAGGGTCACTAAAACCAGGTTCAGTGTCATGGGGCTGGGGAGGAAAAACCAGAAATTAACAAATAAATAAAAAATGCTTCTTTCTCCTCTCTTCCTGCCTGCCTGACTTCATTCCTGCCTGCTCCCTTCCACTTAAAAAAAAATGCAAAAAATAAAATAAAATAATAATAATACCATTAATCAGAGGTTACAGTTTAGAGGAAAGAATCTTAAGGTTATGCATTTCCAGCATGTCCTCATGTGACACATCATTTGATGTGATAAAAAATAAAGACTGTCTTCCTTGTATAATGTAAGCAATGTCTCAAAGAGCAGACCACAAGAAAATTAGTAACTACCTCGTGCTTATTTTTAGGTTTTAAATGAACTATTATGAACTATAGGTAAATATAAATTACTATCCCAGTTTAGACTACACGAGCATTTTCATTTGCACAGAATTTTTTTGTACATGTGATAGTTGAAAATGATTTCACAGGCAAATAATCTGTTAGAAAGTATGTTAACTCAAGAATCAAAAGACTCAAGTTCAAGTCTGACATAACTAACTGTGTCACTTTGCCAAGTAGCACGACCTTTCTGGACTCTGGTCTCTACAAGTGGAAAGTGAGGAGGTTGTTAGATTTTCTCAAATATCCCGTTTTGCTTCACGAGTGTAGGGCTAAACTGTAACAGAGCAACCTAAAGAAAAGGTTATGAAATGTGTTTAATAATGTTCTGAAAGGAAAAGGAGGCTAAAAGTTCTCTGAGACAAGAATAATCAGAAACAGATGAAAGAGAAGACAAACGGTCAAATCTGGCCTAAAAAGCAAAGATGATCCCTTGAACTTGAACACTAGAATTTGTCTAGTAATATAAAGACAGAGTGAACACAGGAAGGAAAATGAAGCACAAATTGTGAAAATATAATCTGGAGTAAAAGAAAATATACAATAAAGAAGACCAACTTTCTATGGTAACTAGTAATAGAGTGATATCTCATATACAAGGGGCAAAGTGATCAAAGAAGGGCTTTTTAGCTTTAAAAAGAGATAAAATGCTTAACTTGGGAGTATCACATATTTCATCATGATATTCATAGTATAAAACATTACTTTATGGCTAAATACCTAATTTCTTTGTCACTCAAAAAATTCCACAAATTAAAGAGAGAGAGAACTTACCTGCAGCATTTACAATTCTATTTGCCCTCACAGATCCCTGTGGTGTTTCAACATCCCATGTTCCATCTGCCCTGGGTTTCAGAGAAGTCACAGGTGCAGGATATTTTAAGAGGGCACCGTATTTTCTAGCCCCAGCAGCCAAGGCCATAGTTAGAGAATAAGGGTCAATGTGGCCATCTCCAGGATTATACAGTCCAGCTAAAATCTAAAGTGATCATAAAAGAATAAAATATATATATTACATATATACATATGTACATATGTATATATATTATATACTATATAGTATATTATATATATACAAAAATGAATGAACATATATTTATTACTCTGTGCAATGCATCTTGTCAGCAAATGTTTACTAAAATGGAACTTTAAAGGTGCATCACTTTTACGGGCAAGGTCTTGTGGCTCAGGCAGCCGAGACAGCAGGTGTGTGAACCATGTAAAGCTCAAGGACCCGGGTTTCTGATCCAGAGCCAGGTAAGAAAAACAAAAATAAAACCATCAATAAAAAATGCTTCTTTCTTTCTTAAAAAAAAAAATGCATTATGGCATCAGATTAATCAAGCTGCATTTCTTTTTCCTGAATCAAGGCTGAGACAGGTGGGGCTCACATGGAGAATTAAGTAGACAGGTTATTTGATAGGGGCTTGCAATTGTCTCCAAAGTTCACTCTCCCTTCTTCCCATATCAATGTAAACTGAATTTTTAGACATATGGTCACTAAGAACAAAGAGTTTCCAACTTTCATGGCAGCTATTAACTCCAACTAGCCACTAGTATTTTACTAGTCAATGAAATACAAATCTAAGTATCATGAGGCAGGTTCCATGAACCATTTTAAGAAGTCAACTGGCATATGCCCTTTGTCCCTTCCTCTCTGTCCCTTCCATCATTTGCTGTTTGGAATGCAGACATGACGGTCGGAGCTCTAGCTGCCATCTTGGACTAAGAACCCAAGAGTCACGCTCAAAAATCTGAGGGCAATAATCTAAAAGGTAACTGTGTCCCTGAAGTCCTCATGGAAAACAGTTAACATTCAAATCCTAAACTTCCTAAATGAAAGAGAAATAAACTATCTTGTTTAAGCATTATTATTCTGGTTTCTGGTATTTGCAGTAAAATTTAATACTAATTAGTCAATTATTTATAATTATAATATATTCATATACTAAATATATATCTGGTGTCAGGAAAATGTATGCTTGATTCAGTCATTCAACAACTAATTATTATTGAAAATTTACTTTGTTCTAGGGTTTCAGGTTAGGTAATATGGGGAAAACAAAAATGAAACTTGAGTTTCATATGTGTTTCAGGAAAGTGAACACTGAAGTAATAGTTCACATCCTTTCATCAAAAATCTGTTGACCACCAAATAAGAGGAAGAAGCTTTGGCCAAATGTTTTTCTGCATCTACTGAAATTATCATATATTTTTGTCCTTTATTCATGTACTGTCTTACATTAATTGATTTCAAGTGCTAAACCAATACTGCATTTCTGGGATAAATTCCATTTGGTCATGCTGCATATTCCTTTTTTGTGTTGCTGAATTCAGTTTCCTAGTAATTGGTGAAGGACTTCTGCATCAATATTTGTATGCGTTACTGGTCTTTCTTTTGTAGTGAAGTATTTGTCTGATTTTAGTATCAGGGCAATACTGCCTCATAGAATTAATTGGGACGTACTCTCTTCTACTTTTGAAAAAATTCCTGAAGGAATGCTATTAACTCCTCTTTAAACATCTGGCAGAATTCGCCATCTGAGCCTGGGTTTTGCTTTTTGGGAAGTTTTTAATGACTAATTCAAAATCTTATTATAGGTTTAATGCAAAAAGACTACCAATTTTACTGAAATTCATGTGACAATAGACCTCTAAATGTCCGTTGATGTTTTATAATGGATATGTCCGCATTGCAGTGATTCTATATCTATTTGATTTGACATCCTGATCAAAAGCAAACCCTTTTCACATATTTCCATTGTGGGGATGCCTAATGCCCTTGAGAAAAATCTGTAGTAGTTAGAGATTTCTAACATAGGATTACAAGACTGATATATAAACAGATAGATGAAACATATCTTTACTACTGGTAGTGGTGCAATTTCAATGCAATGCAACAGCACTCTGCCACATATTAAGATCACACAAACACAAGGGATATAGACAAGGGAATGCTTAGTAGCCTGTGAAGACTCACAAGGGTAATTAACCTCATCATCCAGATCCATGATATAAACCACTGGGGATCACAGATACTGTTTTAGTCACTAGGCAGAAGCATAAGCATCTGCTTCCCTAAACAGCCTTTCCCAGTACATTTCAGTAGAATGTACAAGGCAGTCAGAAAGCCTGGGTTCAAATCTCTGCTCAGTTCTTTCAAACAGAATGACTGGGGTCCACTACAGAAATGACCTAAGCTTCAGTTTCCCATTTAGTTATAATGTGCACTTACATGACTATGGTGAAACTTTAAATGAAATTATGTACATAAGGGTGCATAAATACGTGCTGTGATGTTATATAATGTAGGGTTAATCACTGTTATTATCATTCAAATGGGATTATCACACTGCATAAAAGTTATTAAATTCCCAAGTGGATTTTCTCAGCCAAATTTAGTTAAAATTAGATCAATACCTGATACAGTCTATCATGAGTACAGTTATAAGCTAGATGATATTCGTGTAGCAACATAGCATGATATTTCTAAATTTGATTTTGTAAAAAGATTTAAAACACAGTCTTTCTATATACATATTTATCACACCAGCTTATATTTACTCTGCAGTTCTCAAACAGGGTTATGTATGGAAACCTCTAGATCTGGGGAGTACAGTAATAGAAAGATATTGAAAATGTTTTCTCAGTTGTCAGAGTTGGGAAACTAAAAGAACTTTTCATGATCATTTGATTATCATTTTATATTTGATTTAGCACACATCATAGCCCACCTTGTAATTTCCCCAAATTCCAGCATTAGTCATCTGAGTTTGCCATTCAAAATGTGTGTACAGAGTTTTTCTATTTTTAATAACTTTTAAAAAGTAACTCTCATCTAAATTCAAGTCAACAAATAGTAAAAATGCCCTTAACATAAATACCTTATTCATATTGAGTAAAGGGAACATCTCCTGAATTTTTTCAGGTTCAATAATATACTGCTCCGTTGCATGCCAGCCAGTTCGAGTCATTTGATATTTAAATTCATCTACCCTCACAGGAGTTGTAGCAATTCTGATACTACCTGGCTGATGAAATCCCACCACCTGTGACAATAATGACAATAAGAACCATAAATAAATCACTACTGAGCACTCAAACAAAAGTCTACTCCAGCACAATAAAAATGCAGGTGTACAAGAAAAAAAGTTTACTATTCAGTGAAACAGGTAACTGTACAACCTAACTGCATCTTAGGAAAATGCATTCATTCAGCAACTGCTTAGTAAATGTCTCCCTGCTGCAAGGAAACATGTTAAGCTCCAGAGATTCATGAACAAGAGAAGCAAAAACCCTGCCTGGATGGAGTTTACCACATGCAAGTGAAGGCAGACAGTTCAATGCATAATTACAGTGGCATGGGATCGTGTTAATGTATAGAGGGGAAGAATGTGAAAAAGAAAAAGACAAAGAATTTGAGGAAGGGCTGTGAAGAATCAGAGTGTTGCAGTAATGAGACTGTGAATTGAAATAACAGTCATTTAGCATTTAACTGTGGTACTTTAACTGGCCAACTATTCAATGAGGTCCTGGGTTACAAAGATAAAACATGCAGTCCTGTTCCTCTCTTGCTCACTGTCGATAGGGAAGACTAATCAGTAAAGCAACTACCACGATAGAGATACAGATAGAGGTTATATAAAGGGTGTACACAAATCTTAGAAACAAGAGATGTGTTCTCAGAAAAGTCAAAGTTGGCTTCTTAAACGGAGTGACCCTGGAAAGGGTGGAGGGTGAATGGAGAAATGGGGGCCAGCGGGTATGTTGTTTTGGGCAAAGAATCCAGCAAATTCCAGACCATTATATAATTAAGAATAGCCGAAGCACGTGAGCATAGCAAAGAGTGGCAAGAGAAAATGATGGAAAAACAGGCTCGGCTGATGCAAGTCTCCCCCACTTCGGCCTTTGGTCTGTAGACTGTGGGGAGCCATTTGATGGTTTCAGGCAAAAGAAATAGCATGAAAAATTTAAGCAGACTTCATTCTTAGTCAATGGATACTCTTTGCCTGTCACTTTATTTCGAGAGTACCAATAAATATGAGAAGAGATAAAAATAAAAGTGGGGTGGCTAAGGTTAATGAAGTCCTTCCTAAAGTCACATGACAATCTGCCATGCACTTGTGTGAGATCCTTTGTAATCCAAATGGAGAAAGGTTCTGATTTCTCGGTTTCTAGATATAGTAACTAACTAAAGATATTTTTGAAAACTGATTTTTTATTCTTTCTTTATTTAAAAAATCAAGAGCAGTTATTATATTGGTAATATACTTCAAGAAATTCAATTGATTACAAAGCAAACTCTAGATAATGCTTAACCAAAACACTTTCAAAGCCACTGATGTCACTATACAGCTATAGATGATAATGCATCAAAATCCTTCCTTTTGGGGGGTATTTCTGAAAAACTGACCTGCAAGCCTATTTCAAGTCAAATGTTTTTACCTGTCCAGTTTCTTCTTCTAGTTTCTCATAAAGCTTGATGCTGTAATAATGTATTTTCTTCAAGTTTATCCCAGGATGAAAGTAAGTCGTTAAGCCTGCCTTAAAGTTGGGGAGAAAAGAGAATACTTAAAACAGCTCACATTCTCAAAATGTCGATAATTTATTTGTTAAACAGTCGTTTTCCTGCTAGCAAGAAAGTACCAACCAGTCCTTTGGGATGAGACCACATCAGCACCCATTTGAGTATACCAGAGCTAAAGGCTCATGACTGGGCTGTGAGTGCCAGTGACAACCATATAAATAACGTGAGAATTAGTCAATGAATATATACATTAAGTCCCTAAAAGTTACTAGGAAGGGGTTGTTTACAGATTCAGAAATAGGATGATATATATGGGAAGTTTAGGAATATACATGCTATTAGGAATAGTAGGGGCATTTTGGAGGGGATGGAATACAATGTGGAATCAACAAATCATTTGTATTCCCTTAAGGAGAAGGACCATGGACTAGCAAAGAATTTTCCTCACCCTAATCCCCATTCCATAGAATGGAGACATCTTCCTGTTGTCATTCCTGAAATTTCCATAATTCAAGATTTGGAAAAAAATGTGGGAATTAGAGCCTATTGATTAGGGAATCAACTTTTGTAGAAGTGTAACTTATTTGAGTGCATATTGATTGTTCCTGACAACTATTTGTTAAATAAATACTGATTAACGACTCTCAGGAAGAATACCTACATATTAGCATGTTAAAACCCCTCTTATTAAGTCTGACAGATGCAATGTAGTATCCAGACAGAGAAGGTTAAGCAATTATATGAAACAGGTCCTCTCAATTAAGTGTCTGGATCCTCATTTTACAGTTAATTTATCCTGGAAAGATTATCAGAACGCAATCTGTTCCAAATAAAATCCGTTTTGAGCATATATAACATTCTTTTATGGTAGTAGTAGACAAATGGATTTCCTGAGTCAAAACTCGTTCCATTTAAATTTCATCAGTCATCTTTTGTGGACCAGAAATCCTTGGGCTTATCAAATATTTGTTCACGTATTTGGAGATATACATAGCCTTTTTTGTTTTGATTTTTGCTTTTTATGAGGAAAATTCTAGTCCAGTTTCATTCTAGTCCATTCTAGTCCAGTCTCAGAATGGAATTGTAGGTCAAATTCTTTAATTTTCAGTCAAATATACCATTCTTCTCTACATGCTTGCTATCTAGTGTGTGTATGAACTTGTCTAGTTCAACAATAGAGACTCTCTGGTCCTCAGGTATCTGCTAGAGAAGCCAATTTGCCTTTCATACATCTCCTATTGATTGAGAAAATTTGCTGTTTCACAAGCACTGGCCTCAGGATCCATTCCTCATTCACTCCCCAGGATCCTCTAACTAGGTGAAACCAGATCACCAGACGGCTCTGTTAGGTATCTTTACTATTATCAATCCTCTTCTGCCCACCCCTGCATGCTCTTTTCATAGGTATATGAGTGAATGAAACTTCATCTGAAAGTGTCACATGAGTTCATTTTGTGAAAGTGTTATAAGACATTTCAAGGTACTTTGCTTAGGGGGCAAGTTCTTCTAAGGAATTCCCGGTCAAGTAAAAGGTGTCTTCCTATCGAGTAAAGAACTTATGTACCCTTGTTGGTATAAATACATTGTCAAATAGGGAGAAGATAAATTCTCTTCCTTATAGTAGAATGAAAATAAATAAGCATGAAAGGAATGATGAATCTAGAAAACCTGTCAGTGGATGCAAAATTAGTGATGCACTCCCTACCATTTTCATAACCCTTCTCCTTTTCAGAAGTCTGTACAGTCTCAAAAATGCAGTGACTGACCTCAGTCCATCCTAATCTCAGTAGTTTCAAATCTTTTAACCATGCACTCACATCCAATAAAAAAAAGTTTGTGCTACCCACTAAAATATGTGTATTTTTTAGTTACATATGATATGTAAATATGTATTACTACATTGATAGAGGTCATAAGACACAAAAACAACTTGAAGTGAATACTCTAAACAAATTGAATTTCACTTATTATGTAGAAAAGTTTTTGAATGTTTAAAACTATTATACATAAAAGTTTTGAATATCAAGCTTACTAACTATTTTAGCAAAGGTTTATGTGACTAATATCCTTCATTATAACATATATGTCTATTGTATAGACATAGTATATGTATTTTCATATATACATAAATATATGTATGATTAACACTACTGAAATAGCCATTTGAATTTGAAGACCTTATTCTAGATTTGTTTTATTCTGAGGCGGGTTTCATGGATGTGATTGCTGAAGAAGACCCTGTGAATGGTACAAAGATCCTACTGGGAGAAGAGTACCTTACTAGCCATATCATCACACCACTATCTCCATCCCAGTCACCAAGTACATCAAAGCTTCTGTTGAATTTTAACTAATGTTTCATGTTCTCTTACCCATCAGTTGTTTTTACAAACTAATCAGAAAATATTATGCTTTCATATTACAAATAAATGGGTACAAATTCCACTGAAATCCTTTGAGGAAAATTTTATATATGCGAAAACATTTGTCTCTTGCACATGTGAGAGTTTTTCTAGGGGATACATTTTATTTTGGTCAGAAAAATCTAACAATGATACCAACATTGGCAAACATCCCTTTTCAACAGGACTATTTTACAAAAAGCAATTGTTGCTTACTTATTGTAACATCAACATTATTTTGAAAGGATAGACCGCATCTAGGTTTGTTTTTTTTAAATCTGCTATTTAGAAATGAATGTAGTCATTTGTATCATTTACAAAAGTCATTAAATTTGGGACACTTGTCTTTTTGTAAAAGAAAAACTAAGTTTCACATTTCTTTTTTTTTATTTACTGTTATAAGACAACTAACAAATCTCCAGGTGATACATCATTCTTAAAGTCATTCTCTCTCTCTTTCATAATAAATTATATTATTTAAAATCCTATTTCTATCAAACCAGTCACAACAATAACATCCTATAGCAGATGATCTGCAATCTGTCATGATGGACTGAAGACAAAAGTAAGAATGAAGACTCTCCCACTGTGAATGCCCATATGCCCCTCAGTCAACCTTGGAAACAAACACTGGATGTCACCCATATCAAACGAGAAGGATCTTTTGTAAACACTATTAAAGTTTAACTTTCCTCTTACATTACAATGTTCTTACGTTAACTTCTTTTACATTTAAGATAAAAATAACTAGAAAGTTCTAATATTGCCTCTCTAAATCCCCAAAGGATCACCTTGCTGTTTTAGCCCTCGACCCTCCAAATCAACCTCTTTGGTGCCATGCCCAGGGACAGCCTCTCTGGGGGCCCCAAGCTTCAAAACCACTTCACTCCATCCTCTTGCCTTTCTCTCTATGCCACGTGAAAGGCTCTATATTAGTAGCAGTGTTCAATGCTGACAAAACAGTCTCATTAAAATACAGCAAAATAAGACTCATGGATTAGTGACTCCATTTTGGATGTTTACTTCACAAGCTATGCCTTCCTCCCCAAACAGATTCCTGCACTCTCCAGACACTTGTAACCTAGAGCACATGTTACATGCCTGTGAGTCTGCCTTTATTTTTGTTGTCTGCCCTTTCCACATTCTCACATCTGCTCCAAATATTTCTCTGTGTTAAAAACTCCTAATATGTGGAATTTCTTCATGTTGCTCTTCAGAGTGAGGCCTCCTTGACGTGGAAGAAATCCTAGAATCAGCTTCTTAGGATAATTCTCTATTATTTTCCTTTATTCCTAGGGGAACAAATAACCTAGTTTCTGAACACTGATTTCCTCTTAAGATCATATTATTACATAAATCTCATTTCGCTAACCACAGTATAATATTTTGCTCATAAGGCAGGATATGCTTTTTCTATCTATTCAGGTATCTCCATGCTTAAGAGAAAATTATTTTGCACAGTTAACTTTAAAAAAATTTGTTGATATTTATTACATTTTTTAAATATTTATTACATTTTTTGTTCACAATGCTAAATTCATTTTTTAATATTGGCATTGTTTCTCAATCTATATTTTACACCACACCCTCCACCAGTTCCAGTGTCCTTTACCACTACTTTTCCCCTCTTTCCTTCCTTCCTTCGTCTTACCCCTTTGGCAGCCATCATATTGTGTCGAGAGTTTTTTCTGGAATTTATCTATTTGTCTCATTTCATTGTATTTCACACATGAGTGAAAACATCCTGTGTTTCTCTTTTTCTTTCTGACTTATTTCACTTAACATGATCCCTTCTAATTCCACCCAGATTGTTGCAAAGGGCACAATTTCATTTTTTAAGTAGCTGCAAAGAATTCCATTAAGTATATAACTACCACTTCTTTACTCAGTCACCTGTTGTTGGGCATGTAGGTTAGTTCCATATCTTGGCTATTGTGAATTTTCAGTTACATTTTAACAAGAAACTATCACCTTAAAAATTTTGCCTACTTCTCTTAGATTGCATTTCTTAAAAAATTCGTAAGATGTCTGAGGAATAAAACTGCAGGGAATTCAGTAATCTATTCTAAAATGTAAGCCCTCCCTTTCAGAGCCCTCCCTATTCTCCCTTGCTTAAAAATCTCCCTCTTCTTCACTCGCTTACCTGGACACCCCCATCTCTGCTCAGGTGTCCTCCCTTAGGCTCTCTCAAAGCCTGCAGAGTCCTCCTCCAGCACAGTCTTCCCTTCCTCCCAGTTACTCTCATTCAGCGCATTGATGATTCAAGGGCTGTTGAGTGTTTTCTGACTGCCCCACCAGAATGACTTCCTGAGGGCAGGAATTTTGTTTCCGTTCACTGTATGTCCTCACCTCCTGCAACAATGCTACGGCAGAGGGGGGCTCTGAGGTAATTTTTGTGAAAAGGCTGACTTAATGTTCACTAAGGAAAAATTACAGGAGAGCCATAGGAAACATGCAAGTCAATAGGAAGCCTACATAGAAATCTAATTTAGGGAGGCGAGAGAGCCAGGGGTATTGGTGGCTTCCCAAAACCCGATCTCTCTCTCTCTCTCTCTCTCTCTCTCTCTCTCTCTCTCTCTCTCTCTCTCTCTCTCTCTCAGCAGGAGGAAGCAAGTTGAGGGAGAACTAGTGAAAAAAGAGACAAATATCCTGTGAAGATTCTGAAATTACATTCAGGGCAGTTCAGGTACCAGGGCCTAATTTCCAGACAGAGGAATGAGAAGGTTGGAGGGAGAAAAAAATGAGAGGCGATGTAGTTGGTGCAATTTTCTAGAAGCTTCCATCCAACCAGTGGGTATGGTCTGAGCATGTAACCACTGGGACTCTGGGGCCAACTGAGCTTATGTCTGGCCGGAACTATGCCCCAAGTTTGCCAGAAGACAGGGAGTCCTTTTAGTGCTCAGCCTTCACCCCATAACTTGAGTAGGTTCTAAGTGTCAAAAGGTCCCCCAAAGCAGGGTTCCCTCTCATTTCAGTGGAGAGAAGCTTTTGATGGATGATAAGCAGTGATCAACACTGCCCATTTCTTCCTCTAAAAGAAAATGGCGCTGTCAGTCATAAAACTTCCTCTCCCCCTTAGCTGACTTCAGAGTAATTGCTTTGGCAGAATGAAAGCTGTGTCAATCACCTCATTTGCCTGAGCAGCTTTCCATTTAAGCCCAATTATGTGTAGCACTGGAACAATTATGTATACCATTAAATATCTGAGATTGACTTGATTGTGTTTTTCATCACAACGTGAAAGCTCTGTCACACATTCTCTGTCACCAGGGTTATGTTCTCACAGAGCAAAGACAGTCTCACATCACATAATCACTGTATAAATACATTTTTACAAAGGGCCATTAAACCCAGGTAAGCAGAAGATAGGTAAAGGTCTCAGGTTATATTCAGGATCACTCAGTCACTATCACTCCACATAAAAGCTAACATTTACTAAACACTGTGGGTTTAATAACTTTACAATATTAACGCAATCTTCATCATAACCCTATTAGGCAGGTACCACTAATATGCCCATTTTACACATGGGGAAATGGAAAATTAAGGCACTTGCCAGCAATCACGTGGGTAGAAAATGGCAGAGCCAGGGTTTAAATCCGGAAGCCATATATTCAATGTAAAGACATCACCAGTGTTGATCACTGCCTGGAAGAACACCAGCCAAACAGAAATTGCATTTTCAATCACTACTGGAAGGGAACTCACTCTAAAGAGCTCACAGTGGGGAGTTGTGAATGAAAGGAAATCGATCACACAGGTGCACAATTCAGGGCTTTTCTTACTGCATGCCAGGTAGATCCAGCAGTGAGTTCTGATTTCTCAAGGAGGACCACATCTTTCATCCCTGCTTTGGCAAGGTGATAAGCCAGACTCACACCAACACAGCCTCCTCCAATTATCACTGTCTCTGCTCTGTCTTTCCATCTTGTTTCTGAAGGTTTTTCTTCTCTGAAAGACATTTTTTTTTTTTTAATATGGTGCTTTATGAAACTATGGTGGTTATAGTTTATTCATGAGTAATGTTTC
This sequence comes from Solenodon paradoxus, assembly GCA_004363575.1. Classification (NCBI taxonomy): domain Eukaryota; kingdom Metazoa; phylum Chordata; class Mammalia; order Eulipotyphla; family Solenodontidae; genus Solenodon; species Solenodon paradoxus. Next base: position 633,050 of record RJWH01000443.1, on the reverse strand, counting down.
TCTAGTAGTTAACACCTGGTGCCTATGAGATTTGCATGACATGGACTTAATTATTTGGGGCATCCAAACCCTGATTTAGGTAACCTGACTGGTGAGGTGAAGAGGAGAAATATGACAAACAATAATTTTAAAGGTGTTTTGTGTGTGTTCAGAAGAAAGGATTTTTGTTTCTTTTATGATAGTAAGCAGTTCGTAAAAGAATAAAGAACTCAAGATCAGTAAACATGAACTTGAGACCCCCCACCCATCAAACTGAACCACTGATTTAGGCATATTTAGACAAGGATCTCAAAATTTCCTCATCTGCAAAATGGGTTTGTGAGGGCTCAGTTTGGCAATATATACTAAAGCACTGTTGAATATATAGTATTTTTTCTGCACTACCTAACATAATGGGTTCCATACTAGAAACAGTATTTTGAAATTATGTAGTTAACTATCTTAAATTCTTCCAAGCAGTAAGGGATGTTAATAAATGTACTAGAAATAAAGCAAAGTAGGAGTCATGGAAAAAACCTAGGTCATCTATCCACTATATTAAAAATGGAAATTTGTAAGGTATCTACATGTGTATCCTGTATTTTGCAAAATAAAACATCATCTTGATAGTAAGGAATTGGGTATATAAAGAACATGCAACAGAAATAAAGTAATTTGTACAATATAGAACTACACAATGCTAAATGAATATTGTAAAAAAAAATTTTTGGACAGTCCTGAATTTTGCATTTTGTTTGTTCAATATGTTTAAAACTGATCAATTTAGTCTGTTAACTATTTCATTTTTATTGGGCAAAAAGTATCATTCATGTTATATTATAATACATATTACATACAATAGTACATCTATTATAATTACATTTCTGTAAAGTTTTGTAGTTTACGAAGTACTTTCACATGCATTCTCTCATTTAATATTCGCAGCAATCTTGTGAGTTAGGCAAAGCAAATATTAGTATCTCCATTTTACAGATGAGGAAACTGAAACAGAAGTGTAAGGTCACATTCTATGCAACTACTGAAGCAAGAACTGTGATTTGGTGGCTATTATTCCCAGACCCACATCACACTCAGTATTTTTTGTATGAATGGATGAATGGATGGAACTCAAAACAGGCTCTTCGGATCCTAGAATTTCCTATAAGTGGGTATAAAAACATGAGTCAACTCAAGATGCTAGTAAACTTTACCATACATCTGCAAATAATCTACCAACACAGGGAGCTCAGAGATGCTCACAGTAAAATACATAAAACTAAAACAAGAAAATGGGAAATGTGATTTTTACTTAGCAAAGAAAAAATGTGCATAAAATTAGGATAAAAATTGCTGCTCTAGATACCAGGGAAAATGAGGGGAACAAACACACACTAGTGAGAGACATGCAGATTGGTGCCACCAATTTAGAAGATAATTTGGTGCCATCTTTCAATATTTCAAGTGCATTTAGCCCTTCCCCCAGGAATTTCACTTTTAAAAATTGATTCTAAAGGCTCCCCTTATGCACTCAAATATATGTGCATATGAATTTTCACATGCAAACTTTAGTTCAGTAACAAACAATTGGAAACAATCTAAACATTAATTAAAAGAGTGCTTAGTTACGTTGTGGAATATTGACAGGATGGAATACCTATACAGGCATTAAAAAGAATAAGGCAAATCATCTGCTAATATAGATCAAGCTCCACGATATATGGGTAACTAGAAAGAGCAAGGTGTAAATAAGCCAAAGAAGAACATGCATACACCTGTGTTTGCCTATACATAAAGCAACTCTGGACAGATAGAGAAGACAGTTGACTGGGAAAGGATTGGAGAGGAGAGACTTCACAACACAAACCCATAGATACTGTTTCACTTTGCACGGTTGTGCACGAAAGAGAATTGCAAATGTCCTCCCCCTACCCTCCCCGCCCCCAACCCCACCCCAATCCAAAGCGTCCCCAACCGCAGAATGTCGCTTCTGGCTTCCTCCCCGCAAACCGCAGGCCTTCGACCTTCGCATTCCGGAAGCCACTCACCCTCCGCCGGCGTAGAAAGTGCGTGACAGGCCAAAGAAGCCTCGCAGCTGGAAGCCCCCCAGCTGGAGGCCCCGCAGGCCCCGCAGCCCTCGCGCGCCCGGGCCGAGCATGGTGAGGCCGAGGCCGAGAGCGCGGGCACCTGCTCGGAACCAGCCGACAGCTTGGGGCCGCGGGACGGCCGGGAGGTGGCGGGACCCTCCCCCGGGCAAGGGGCGGGCTCCTGGACCCGCGCGCTCCGGGCTCGGCGCCCGCGGAGCTGCAGAAAGATGGCACCGGTCGGAGGCCCCGGGGCGAAGAAGGTGAGTGTCCAGGAGCCCGGAAATACTCCGTCCTCCTGTCGCTGGACGCCCAGCGCACGAAGTTCAAATCCTACCTCAGCCATCAAGTTTGGCGGCCTTGGCAAGGGCTCTGACCCTCGGTTTACCCGAATGAGATTTGCCAGGGAAGACGAAACTGCCATGGTTGAGGATTAGGTAACAATATTTGGTGACAGTTTTGAGCCCTTACTCGATGCCTAGCACTGCTCAAAGTGTTTTCGCGCTAATTATTTTACCTTCACAACTGTCCCCATTTTACAGGCGAGGAAACTGAGACTCCGAGCATCCGACGGCTAGCGTGAGGTCAGTGAGGGTGGAGGGGGATTGGAAGTCTAGCCTTCCAACCGAGACACCGTGCTCACATTTTCTACCCTCAGCCCTTGGCTTCGCCGGGCTCCACAGCTGGTTCCTGCCGGGCTTGGAGAAGGGCTGCAGCCGGTCCCTACGCGCTACGAGCTGGTCCGAAAGGAGTTTCAGGAGCGGCGCCAGTTTCCCAGACCCGCGACGCGAACCGATGTCGGAGGGACGCGGATCGCTCCGCCTGGTCCCACAGCACAGGCCCCTTCTCTGCAGGAGTCTCCTGGTCTCTCTAGGGCTGGTCGCTAGCTGTTGACTTTGTCTCCCCCATTTCTACGCTAGGTGTATGCGTGATGGGGAGAAGGGATGACCTCCCCCTCTCCCAAATTAGGATGGATTAGGATCCCTCGAAAAAACTAACCTGTCCCTGTCACTCAAAATGGGCGATTTTAGGGATGGAAATCTGCACTATCGATTTGTTTATACTAAAAAGTTAGGGACCACCAGGATGTCCTACCACAGTAACGTCCATCGACTTAATGAATTATTAGGCAGCCCCATAAAAAGCTAAGTACAGAAACAGGCAAAGTGGCTTGTCAATGGTAAGTTCCAAAAGGAGCTAGAGCACACTCTGATCCCAACTATATAACAATATTTATATACACACCTGAGAAAGGGCACAATAATGGTAACCATTACATAAGATATGAAATATGGGCTTATGAAACAAGAAAACATTATTAGATGTTTTTCTGATTATAGAGGTAAAATATGGGCATTAAAGAAAATGAGTGGATCTTGGTAACACAATAAAGAAGTAAAGAACGTTTTGCTGATTTCTTTCTCTAAACTTTCTGTGATACTATGTTCACTTTTATAGCTCATATTTTTAAAAGGCTTTTTAAAATAAGCTGTTCCTCTTCAATTTCTTTCCAGCCTATACTCTTGCTACACCAAGATGGTCATATAGTAATCTATCTAATGTGTACATGGGAGTTAAAATGACAGAGGGGGAGAGAGTTAATCTCACCACTCTTCTCAATTCACAAGTACCATTTGAATAATTTATCTAATTGCACCTCCAATTGCTTCTTTAACCCAAAAGAGCAGTCCAGTTGGCAATCTCAAGCAGATGGGGTGATTATCTTAGGCAGATTGGATCTTTGATTGTTTCCGGCCACAGGGTAAGCCTGGTCTTCTCTGTGTAGTTAGATCTTAAATCCATAGGTCTTAGATACTGGTATCCCCATAAAAGAGAAATAAATGCCTCTCAGAGTTCACTGCCAAGCTGGGAGGAAGGAAGGAATGAAAATTTTCTCTGCAAAAATGTACTGCAAGTTTACAGTTCTGTTTATTTTACACAGCCCTCTGTCTTCTTAGAGCTATCTTTAGATCACACTGGTGTAAAAATTAATTGAAGTGATAAGTCCAACAATGAAAGTGCACAGGGTTTTAAAAATACCCTGGATTCATATCTTGATAATTTTGTCATTTTGCTAATGGCATCTTAGAAAACCAACAAAACTTAAAATGTTGGACAAACATCTAGATAACAGGTTAAAATGTCTTACTTTTACTTAGTATCATGAACACACAGTCAAAATATGAAGTGTAATTTTCTGAAAAACCCTAATTTTCTTTTAAAGAATGTCCCTTTTTTTTTCCTCCTTAGAATGAAACTTGTAGCATACATGAGATGGTGTAACATTTCAAAGCTATCTGGTCCAACTCCGAACTCTCAGAAAGGTTTATTAAAGGGCTACTCTTTGTCAGATGTTATATGAAGTGGTAGGATAGATAAAGACAAATGAGATATGTTACCTGCCCTCAAAGCATCTTACAGCCAGACAGAAGAGACAGGTAAGTAACCAGATACCGCAGTGATGAATGGAGGGATGGAGGGTGTGTGTTTTAGGCAGGACACACAGGAGGAGGAAATCACAAAAATGAGCATGTCAGACACAGCTTTGCTTTGGCAGCAGTGGAAGATAGTTCGGTGAGTCATTTTAATCATCCAAGGCACTGAGGTTGGGGAGATATATGGGGACATATAAGAGTTTAAGTGGATTCACTTGAGAATAAAGCAAGAAAAATTCTCTCCCTAGTCATATCAGTTGATGGAAATTGAGAAATTATTCAAACAGTGTTTTGCCTCCCTTGTTTGGTTCACAGTTGTCAACAGGACTGTCACTGTCATCCTGTGACCATTTGGATGTGGGAGGCAAGAGATTAACCTATAATACCCTGACTGTATGCCCATGAATTTTCCTCCTTAGAAAAATTTGATGTGTCATATTATATTAGTTTCTTAACATGGTTAACCTAATTGACATGTTTTAACTTTTCAAGTCAAACTTTTACACAGGTGATTATACTTCCCATCCCATCTTCTATATTCCTGTGCAGGATTTATTTATTGCGTTGTGCTGTGAGGATTTGTTGATTCATTGACCTTCCCCAGATTTTGAGCCTCCTGAGGTCAGGGACCTTGTCTTTCAATGTTTATCCCTCAGGCCTAGAACTGTACCTGTCCTGAGGGAAGATCTCACTGAGAGTTTAAAACTGAAGTCCTGTTTTATGTTTCAAAAATACAAAATGAAAAGAATGAATTACATTTTATGGAGGGAATAGAGATAAAGGTAAGAATCATAGGAATAGTCAGTATGAGCATTTCTTCCACATTCATTTAAAATCACCATTAGATATTAAGATATGGGTAAATAACTGAAGTAAGAGCTCTTTCTCTAAAAACTGTTTAAGTTTGTGCCTTGGTGGGGCAGAGGTGAGGTCAATCGCCTCTAAAGGAGCAAGCCACATACTCCTGGGTTTGATTCCCAGGCCCACGGGGAAGCAACCAGTTTGAACAGCTAAATAAAAATAAAGTGCTTCTTTCTCCTCTCTCTTCCTGCATGCCTGGCTACTTGCCTTCATTCCTGCCTGCACCTTTCCTTTAAAAAACAAACAAATTAAATTGTGTTTATGGTTAACAGCTAACATAGTTGGTTCCAGTTCACTTCCCTCCACAGGAAAACTGAAATGTTAGGAGAGTGGCACCCTGTCACTTAACCTTCAGTGCAACCCCTTTGAATGTATTCCTTAACTGCAGATATGGCTGGTTAGAAAGGATAACTGGAGGCTTTTCTCCCCCATCCATGCATTGTCCTGTGTCCAACTTTGGTCAAAGATGAAACAAACTGGCTTTGTATTTACAATAAAAGTTTTTATTTTCAATTAAAGCAGTCTATACCAGAGGGACAGGTTTTGTTTTTTCCAGAGGTCTATTGGTCCATAGCTGCTCAGCAATCAAGGATGTCATTAGAACCCAAGACTTGTTACCAGCTGACACCACTTAGAATGTGACTCTCAATGCTATGGCTGCAAGCTGACTGCCGTGACTCAGGGGCTTATGTTGACATTCCAGTCGAGAAAGAGAAAAAGTGCCGAGATGGAAGGGAGTAAGCATCTCTATCAGAAAAGCAAAACTTTTAATGAAATCGTCAGCTGGCTTCTGCCTAAATCTTATTGGCCAGGACTATGTCACACAGCCACCCCAGCAGCAAGGGAGCCTAAAAAATTTAAGTTGGGATCACTTTCTCTCCCAATAAAACATTAGCAAAGAAGAAGAAAGTTCATATTAGTTAAGCAACTAGCAGAGTCAGTCACAAGCATGTTAAAAAATCAAAATAGCAATCATGGAATCATCACTTATACTATAATTTGATTCAGATTAAATGTTTTTTGAGAATAAATAGTCACATCACTTTGTGATTGTGAAGTACCTGGATTGTCCAAGACACATAGTATATTCCCTCTTTCTGAAAGTCTCTAATTTCAGATACTGATATTTTTAGCACAACTAGAATTATAAGAATGTGGTACCACCTTTCCTAAAATTAGAAACTTCTTTGAAGAAAGATAAGGATGGTGGGAGTGTTTTAGTTGATTTTTCTTTTTCTTCTTCAGGGTATTTTGGAACGTCTGGACAACGGGGAGGTTGTGATTGGAGACGGCAGCTTTCTCATAACTCTGGAGAAGAGGGGCTACGTGAAGGCTGGACTCTGGACTCCAGAAGCTGTCGTAGAATATCCAGATGCAGGTTGGCACCAACATCACCACACGGTGTTTATCTGGGTGACATTTTTTCTTAAATTTAGCTAAGAGAGGATAAATAATAGTGAGTGTTTTCTAATGACTGTTTCACTTGACAAATTGCCAAGATGTTGGCGTAGTGACAATGCATGAACTGAAGCAGATAGAAGAAAATGACCACTTTCTTCTCTTCTCTTCTCTCTCTCCTTGTTTCACACACATACACACACACACACACACACACACACACACACACACACACACCTTCATTTAAAGAGATTGTTAAAATATACATCTTAATATTTGTTCCATGAATATTTTCCTTGCAGATATTGAAGAGTTTCCTTAACATAGTGTAACCGTCATTGCTTCAGATTTATCCTTCTGGCTAATTTGCATATGATATTACATCAGTATGTTTGGTAAAAATGACCAATGGTAACTGCCAAGCATAACAGTATAAACAATAGACTGCCAGCATTTGTCAGGGGAGGGACAGAGAACTAAACATCCTCCTAGCTGGAAGAAAAAAAAAGAACTTGAGGTGGAAACTATGATTGAATTTGCTAGTAACATCAAGTTAGAACTTTAATTCTAATTTTTACTTTTATTTTTGGTGTTCTCCTAAATAAAACAAATAAAATAAAACAAAAAAATGAAATGGATGAAACAGGGCACAAGCTGGGAATGGAACTTTTGATTTGCTAGGATTTCATTCATATATGCATATATGCACAGTGTATTGACAGACCTGGAGTTCCATCTTGGTTCCTCCCCTGACAAGACCTTTGACCTCAGTTTCTTCATCTGTCAGTTGGGGACGTGACATGGGCTCATTCAGAGAACTTTCCGAGCAACCCATATTCTAAATGGTAATGGCCATTACTATTGCTTCATCAGACACCAAAGTCATACGTAGGACAAAATTTTGTCTCTCTGTACATGGCAGGAAGCTATGATCTGGCCCAACAAGAACTTTTTCTTAATTTTGGAAGATCTTTTTACTAAGCCAGGAAGAAGGTGGTTGAATACCTAAGAAAAGAATAGGGGTAGCGTGGAGATGAAGAACGAGGAAGGATCTTCTGATATCCCAACACAAGCTCCCTGACTGCATCTCCCCAGATGCTTGCTGTTGAAGCGTGTTGATGGGGACGCCATCCACAGACATTCTGCTCACTATGAGAATTCCTCGCTCTACTTTGAGGGCTGCCTAATACTTACTATAGTAACCAACCTCATCCTTCATGATACTGATAAAGGATTAAGCCCTGTCTAGACCGTGAGACCAAGAGACAATTGGCTAACCAGGCCTTAAATAACCACCTGTGACTCCACCAGGCCATCAGGCCTATCAGCCACCATGAAGCTATTCCAAACAGCCACAGTTGAGTAGATTTTGCCTTGTCTTGTCCTTAAATTCTACTGACCTTCATCTGTAGTATTTTTTTTTTCAATAAGTAACTAGGTTTTAAATTGTGTATTTTGAAAGATATGTGAGTAAACAGCTGCTATTGAAAATGATAGCTTCTGTGATTTTTACTTTTAAAATTTCAGTTTAAATATAACTGCTTTGTAGTTCGTCAGCTTCACATGGAATTCTTGAGAGCAGGATCAAATGTCATGCAGACATTCACCTTTTTCGCCAGTGAAGACAAAATGGAAAGCAAGGTAAACTGTAATGCCAATTGGGGAGTGGAGTGGGAGGGTGGGGGGCAAGTGTTTGTCATCTATAATAAAAATAACCTTTTGGTAGGAAACTTAATATGCTTCTGTACTTAATTACAAACTCCACATAAAATAGTTGCTAACTATTATGCAAATATATGTATATATACTAAATAAATGACCTTTTTCTATTTTTGTAGCTGAGGAAGAAGGAGGACAATCAGACTGGGAAATAATAGACTATTAAAGGTGTCTGGTCATCCTTCTGTGCTATCTTTTTTATACAGGAAAAAACATTTTATGGGTGTTTGTTCTTTTCATCTTCTCACTTCACATTCTTCTTTTCTGACTTGTCCATCTGGAGACAGGGTGGTCTTAGGGAACATAACGATGCCCTCGGAATGAGAAGCATTAGATTTGAGACCCATCTTTGCCACCTATTGACTATGACATTGTGTAAGCCACTTAATTGCACAGAACATTGACTCTCTCTGCAAAATGGAGATAGCTTTTATTTAAACACAGAAAGTTGTTGAAAAAAATGCATGAGGTGAAGGGTATGGAAATATTGTGAGGTATTTCTACAAATGTAACGTGTTAATACTTGTAAATCTTTGTGCCCATTTAGCCATTCAACCGACCATTTACTAAGCACCTGTTATAATCCCTTCTGTAAAAAAGATACAAAAAAAAAAAAAAATGATACAAAGACATGGACCCCATTCTAAAGAGGCTCTCATGTAGGAAACAAACAAACATTTACTCCCAGCCAGTGCAGTAAGTACAATCATGGAGACACAAGTTCACTGTTAGTAGAAGAGGTGGCACCACCTCTGATCTTCTCAAATTGTCCTTTACATCATCTCATTCATTGCCCGCCCTTTGTTATCTGTTTTAAAATACCAGGTTCACCATCTGAATTCTTGCTTTCTAACTTCAGTGGGAAGACATAAACGCTGCTGCCTGTGACCTTGCTAGAGAAGTAGCCATCAAAGGTGATGCTTTGGTAGCAGGAGGGATCTGCCAGACATCAGTGTACAAACACCACAAGGATGAAGCCAGAATTAAAAAACTTTTTCAACTCCAGCTAGAGGTTTTTACCAGGAAAAATGTGGACTTCTTTATCGCAGAGGTAAGCCTAGTGTCATAGGGAAAGGATTAAACCTTTTTTTGGCAACGCTAACTGCATAGTCTTCAACTTTCATGATGGTATTGGACTGCCTTATGCCCTCATTTCCTCTGTGTAGATGGTCAAAGGTTTATTTAAATGCACTGTAGTCAAGGCCAACATACAAGGCTCACTTGTATGCTAGGTTCTTGTTGAAGCCAAAGGACGGACCCAGAGAGGCTTGTCACCTGTGGTTTTCTAAGCCCTGGGTGGTTGTAGCAGCTGACTTGAGGGAGACCCCGTAACATGAGACAAGAGGAAAGAGATTCAAGGATCATCCTCTTCCAAGAGAGTGGCAGGGCTGGAAGGAACTTTGTGTGCGGACTGGAGGCCCCAGGGAAGCAAAACCTGGGTCGTGGCTGGCTCTCAGGCTTTCCATTAGTGCTCAGGAAAGAGTAGTTTCCTTGCTTCCCTTGCCCCCATGCCTTGCTCACCTCGCTGCTTTCACTTGAGCTGTAACATGTGAGTGATATTTTGAAGAAAAAATCAGAAAGAAGTTCGCTGATTAAGCATTAAGGGCCAGAACATTCTCTTCCTTCCACCACCAAAAATTAAAAATTCCTCATTCCCCATTTCCTATCATAATGGCTTCCACATCCTGGAGTCAAGCCAAGTCTTTAATTTGAAAAAGGACTGTAGCCTTGCAACTGCCATTTCCCCAGTCTCTCTACTGAACCTACTGAAAATCTTACTTTATGTAATGTCCCTAAGCTCAAGGCCTCCCATGCATGACTAGCCCACCTGGAAACAATCATCTAGAGAAACTAGTACAGACTCTGCCCTATGTGTTCTCCAGATTTTTTTTTTTAAAGAAGCTTTCTTTTCATCTTATGTCCTATGGGTTTTCGCTAGAGTTTAGCTGGGTTTTTTTTATTTGTTTCATTTCACTAAATTCCACATATGACTGAAGCCATCCTGCATTTCTCTTTTTCTTTCTGACTTATTTCACTTAACATGATCCCCTCCGGTTCCATCCAGGTGATTGCAAATGGTCATGTGCCGGGATTCGCTCCCGGGAATAGGGGAGCGGATGGGGCGCCGCAGGAGATTAAGAAACTCAGAGAGAGAGTGATAGAAAGATGGGGTCAGGGGGCCAGCAACCTCATGGACTGAGAGCCCTTAAAACCCTGCCTTCCACCTATTTATTGAGTACACAGAATTGCTTTACATTGGATTTGCTTATGCAGCCTTTTGTTTTCTAAGTACATAACTGAATCTATCTTGTTTTGGGGAGTGAACAGTTAAAGGAACACTGCTCCAGTGCTTTCCCACAGTGGACTTCGCCCGGTGCTCCAGGCCTGGTATTCTTTGATATTCTGCCAACACCCACTTCATCCTTGCTCTCCTTTCTGCCCCCAATAATGAATTGTCACCATATCATATTTATATGTTATATGGATTCCCTAACTTTATTCCCCCATTGGTGATTTTTGTTCTCGCCTGTCTTTGTTTCTGCATTTGCTTTCCTGTTTATCAGCATTCTCGGGTTTTGGTGGATATCTATTTTCTTTTTCCCTGTTGTAGGACCCCATTTCAGGATTTCTTGAATGGCAGGTTTGATGGTGGAAAAATCCATTAACTTTTGTTTATCATTGAAAACTTTTATTTCTCTATCATATTTTATGATAGTTTTACAGGGTAGAGTGTTCTTGGCTAGTAGTTTTGTCTTTCAGTATTTTGAATATGTCATTCCAGTCTCTCCTGGCCTGTACTGTTTCTGCTGAGCAGTCTGATGATAGCCTGATAAGTATACCTTTGTAGGTTATATTTCTCTTTTCTCTAGCAGCCTTGAGTAGTTTTTCTTTGTTGTTGACTTTTGCTAGTTTTACTATGATGTATGTAGGACTTGGTTTTTTTATATACAGAAATTTTGGTGTTCTTTTGCTTCTTGGGCCTCCATGGTTGCTTTTTGTGACAGATGTGGGAAGTTTTCTGCTATTACTTCTTGTAAGAGGTTTTCTGTACCCTTTTCCCCTCTCCTCTCCCTGTGGGATACCTCTGGTCCTTATGTTTGTTCTTCTCATGGTGTCTGATATTTCTCATAGGTTTTCTTCATTTTTCCTGTCTCGTTTTTCTCTCCTCTTCCATGAGGGTCATTGTTTTGTCTCCAATTTCTGAGATTTGTTCCTCTGCATGATTTAGTTGTTTATCTTCAGTTCCTTGACTGTGTCTTTTATCTGTAGCCTTTCTTCTAGGACTTTCTTCATGATCTTAATCTTTTTGCTGATGTAGTCCCATTGATCTGTTTCTTCTTTACTGAGGTTTTCCAATTGCCTTTGGATGACTATGGGTAACTTCTTCATCTCATTCAGCTTTTTTATAACTATAATGTAGAATTCTTTCTCCGGTATGTTGTCCATTCTATATCAATGGAGTTCTTTTCTGGAGAGATCCTGGCATCTTCTTCTCTTTGGGTCACTAAAGCTTTTCTGACTGTTTTGGCATGGCTTTTTTCTCTGTCTTAGGTTTATTAGCATTGTGTCTTTCTTTCATTTTTAATTCGATTGCTTCCTAAGTGGTGATTTTAGGTCCTGGTATGGCCAGTGCCATCCATCTGGCTTCCTTGTTGATTCCCTCTCTAGAATGCTCACTTTTGATGGGCCATAAATGCTGTTTCAGTGGTGTCCACAGGCTTCTATGAATACGAGAGGAAATTTTTCTCTTGCATGCTGCTCATAGGAAGCTCTCCAATCCAAGAAGTAAACAGACCTTCTGAGTTCTGTGGAGCCCCTAACACTCTAGCACAGGGCATGGGGGACTAGTGTACTCTCATGCAGTTATTATAGCTCTTTTGGTTAATAAATCCTGTTTTTGCTCTACCAACTCCTTGAAAGTATGCTCCTTGAAAGACTGGATTGGGGGATGGATCGCCTGCCCCACTGTTATCCAAAGCCTGGCCTGGAATCTCCCAGGCAGATCCCCTGTACCCTACTAAGCACAGATTTTGAAATGTCTTCTGGGGATGCTTGCAGCTCACCAGTCAGGTAGTACTTTCAAAGTCTGCCCCTGTAAGCTCTCTGGATACACTGGGGGCTAGTACTCTCTCACCACAGCTCTCAAGTGTAGGGGGCCAGGTAGCTCACAGATAGGTGGTCATCTTAAACTCCCATACAGTTTTTTTAGCTTTTCTGGTCATCATCACTGTTCTTGCCCCACCCCACCCTCGCAGCTCCTCCACTAGGGAGCAGGATTGCCTGTTGGCCTCTGTGTGCTTCTATATCAAGGTCACCTTTCAATGGTAGCACTTAAGGGAATCCCGGGTAGCACTCCAACAAATGGCACGGGTTTACCAGACAAAGTGTCCTGTCCAGCATGAGCAAAAAAACTGAGTAGCTACTCCTCCCCACTTCTCTCCTGTGTTCTCATCTGAGGAAATCATTGTACTTCCCTTCCTAATTTATAAAACACTTAATAGAAGTGAATATAAAAGCACTTTGAAGCATAAAGCCTAATAAACTATTCATTGTTTTTAGAGATTACCCAGTTCCATAAAAGAGGAGTCCAAAGTGTATTCACGAAATTTTTGTTCCTTCAACATTATGACTTTAAATACTTAATTCTATAAAAACCTTTGTGTATTTTTAATGACAGTCACCATTTCACTGAATCAGTGAATGAAAATTTGCATATTATTGTTAAAGGAGTGAAAATATTTACTCAGAGAATATTCTTTAGTCTGATGGAGACACATTCCTTAGCAAGTCATATCCCCTGTTACAGATCTGGTTGTTTTTATAGCTGCTTGGCAGCATTGACCTTTTGCCCCTCAAAATCTGATTTCTCTTTGGACTGATGGAACAACTCAGATTTCTCTTAGTATTTTGAGCATGCTGAAGAAGCTGTGTGGGCTGTTGAAGTCTTAAAAGAATCTAACAAACCTGTGGCAGCAACCATGTGCATCGGCCCAGAGGGAGACATGCATGGCCTAACACCTGGACAGTGTGCGGTGAAGCTGGTGAAGGCAGGTAACTTGAGCTCATCATGTGACTAGCCGTTTAGTGATTGTTTATGAAATTTAACCGAGTTTGCTGAAAATGGTGAGAGCAGTTCAAAAATAAAGAATTCACTGGAATCAGTCTTTGTGTTTGTAACACTCGGGAGATGGGAGGGGATAACTAATCTCTAAGGCACCTTCCAACTATTAAAAATAAAATAAGTCACGCTCCAGTGGTTAGCGGTTTGGTCTGCTGTCTCCAGCTAAGAGTGCAGTCCACATACATCCCAAGGACCCAGATTTGTGTCTTGGGTGGAGTGTGGTGGGGTGGAGGAGGTGAGGAGTGGGACACAACCAAGATGAGCAAATAAATAAAAATAATTTTTCCTTCTCTCTCTTCCTACCTGCCTGCCTCTGTTTTCCTTCATTCCTGTCTACAACTTTCCTTTAAGAAGGAGGAAAAAAAAGGAGGAGTGAGGGAGGGAGGGAGAGAGGAAGGAAGGGAGGAAATGTAAAATTTCTTGATTTCTCTTCCTTTACTTAGGGGCTTCAGTTGTCGGCGTGAACTGCCGATTTGGGCCCAGGACCAGCTTGAAGACGATGGCGCTCATGAAGGAGGGCCTACAGGCTGCAGGTTTGAAAGCGCACCTAATGGTGCAGTCGCTGGGGTTCCATACACCAGACTGCAGCAAAGGGGGCTTTGTGAATCTCCCGGAATATCCCTTCGGTGAGCTCACCTGCATGTTAGAGGTCCTTGTGATTTCTCATGACAAAATGGAAACGGCTACAATAAGTAAACAACTGTTGTCCAGTCTTAGGAGACTGTGTAAGACAGAAACATGCAAAACTAACCATAATGGAGCTATCTGAAGAATGCGCCATCTAAAACTTAGAATTCCCTTATTGAAAAAAAAAAAACCATCAGAGCATCTATCATTTGTGAATAGTGACAGTAACAAAAATGCCACGACTATTGTGTTTGTTACAGGACTGGAGCCCAGGGTTGCAACCAGATGGGACATTCAAAAATATGCCAGAGAGGCCTACAACCTGGGGGTTAGGTACATTGGTGGGTGCTGTGGATTCGAGCCTTACCACATCAGGGCGATTGCTGAGGAGTTGGCCCCAGAAAGGGGCTTTTGGCCTCTGGCTTCTGATAAACATGGAGTTTGGGGCAGTGGCCTCAATATGCACACCAAACCCTGGATTAGAGCCAGGTAAGAATTTTTAAATTCACAGTTGCTATTTTCCTCTAATATTGTTTGATTTATTGTTAGAAGCACTATGCATACAAAAGGAAATAAAAATTCAAAACACTTTAGATGTATGTAAAAATAAAAAAGCCAAAGTTGTCTTCCTGACACTGGTCCCAGAGGTAATAGCCTGTATATCTTTTGTGTTTTGAAGTCTCTTACCTGTATGTCATACTTTACCAATTTTAGGCAGTAATCACTTTTTTTTTTTCCTGAAGAATCATTTTCCTTTCAGTAATTGCCTTATATAAAAGCCGAAGAATCTAAATCACGTATTCTTCCTATTTTCTTTTCATTTGAGATTTATTCTATTTTTATTTCTTCTTTTGGTTATCTTTATAAGTTTGAATTTTATATTTAACTGCCTGCTTCTTAAGCCTTCGATATGAAGCAATCATTTCTTTACTCCACTCACTAAAAGTAAGAACTGACTCCCTCTACTTCCCTCTATTTTTTCTCCCGCATCTACCACTTGTCTTCATTACTTTTACATTGTCAATTTATAATCATTGTGTTCTGCTCTGTAATAGTAATTAAGTCTTCTGAGCTTTGTCTGCAGGTTTATTGTACAAAAGGAAAGCTAGTGAATAACCTTTATAATGTTATAATGAGTGTCATAGTAAGCAAGCAGGACACATGAAATTTCATAAGAATGCAGCATTATGTTTGTCTCTTTAAACCTACTCAATGGGTGATCCCTTCCCATCCTCATTAGATAATGTTGGCATGCTCTAGGACTTCTCTGGGGACTCTTAGGCAATAGAAAAAGCCCTATGATCACTGAATTTAGCCAACTGTCTCAATTCAGTAATTAAAAGTGTTCATTCCAAGTCAAATCAAAACTTGAAACCATTTCAGACTTAAAACTTCTGTTTTCCAGTAGATGCTTTCAATAAAAAACTCAGAAAGGCCAGTCTAAGCCTTCTCACTTTCTGTCTTATTTGTGCAATCTTCCCTTTCCATCTTGCTAGCCATTGTTTCTGACCTCTTTGGATTCAAAGTGAGAGGACAGAGATTGATAAGAGAAGTAAGGGTGACTTTGTGACTCAGGTGTCTGAGATGACTGGGATGTGGAGAAACATGTAAAAGTCAAGGATGCAGGTTCACAACCAGGGGTGGCAGTCGGGGCTTCTTCTCCCTTCCTTCTGTTCTTCCTTCCATCCTTCTTACCTAAAAAAAGAAAAAAGGGAGAGAGGGAATGAGGAAGGGAGGGGAAGAGGGAAGGGAGGGAGGCAGGAAAGAAGGAAGGAAGGAGTAAGCTGGTATTACTTAGCTGACACCCTAATAGGAAGACTGCATGCTCTGGGCCTAGCACATCTTCACAGGAGCACCCCTGGTTTTTCAGAGGCTTCCACTGGGAACATATGTCTGTATCTCTCATGCCACAGGCATTGTCTTTTCCACTGATGGCTGCTTTACCCTCAGATCCTGGTGTTTTCAGCAGGTCACTTCACATATGCCTTGTTTGGGGCTCCCACTGTCCTTCCTGGTGCTTCACTTGGATTTTAAATACCTCCAGATTTGCTCTCTCCTTTTAGGCCCCAGACTGGCTAGAGAACTTTTGACTCTTGCATATGGAGACCAAATCTGAGTGTGGTCTGATCCCAGTTGAACCATATCCTTCTCACTCACAGCCAAAGTAGCTGACCCATTGGTCTCTGTGCTGAAGATTTTCCAGTGTAGTCATCTGACTGCCTCTTGGCCACCTGTTGTTGAAATTTCTGCAGTGTCTGGCTTGCTTTGGCAGCTAATGACTCGCATCTTGGTGCCCTCAGTAAGATTTCCAGTCTAATGTCCTGGTAGCCTGGTAATGATTTTGTAAGCGTGATTCACCAAGTGGTAAGCATGGAACTACGGAGAAAGAGAAGTTTTTCTTAATTTATGAAACTTGAACCACTTGGAGGAGAATGTTCCCAGCATCAAGGGCAACACTGATTCTCTTCTTTTACATTTCATTTGGAGTTCAAATTCATGCCATTAAAATTTTTGCTTTGTACTAGGATTGTGATTTGCTTTGTACAAATTTTGGCTTTCCAAGGGTATTTCTAATTAACTTCGTTGTTCACTGTTGAAAGTAAAATACAAGACTTCACCTTCTCTTCTTAGATTTCTAAGTTATACTGCTTTTTGTAATTAGTTTACTTTATGATTGAAGACATTTTTCTTGGGGCTCTTTTAATTACTGTTCTGTTTTGAATCATCATCATCTCTCCCCTCCGCCATCAATACAGTGTTGTTATTTTATCCCATCTTCGAGAAACTTGTCACATTCAGTGCCGTTAGGTATTTCATCTATTTTGTACTTTTGTATCAGTTTCAGTGGGATTTATTAATGGTCTTCATTTTTGAACTGAAAGAACTTTCGTAGTGTGAATTTATTTAGATTGTAAAGACAGACAAAAATCATTTAGTCAAACATTTGTTCTGGGAGATACGGATTTTTATCAGGGAAGATTTTTTTATAGATATTATACAAGTAAAAAGTATTAAATATAATTAAAGGAAAAATAAAGCATACATTGGTGATGATTGAAATAATTCAATAAATGAGAAATGACTTAATTATTATTGCCTAGGAATTTTTTTTAATGCATTGATCATTAAAGATAAACATTATTCTATAGAATAAAGCCAGGTGTTCCTTGCACCCTGACCTCTGAAACATATGTTCACAGAAAAATGTGTGATTTCACAGAAATCTGTAGATATCTTGGATTTTCTAACATTTTCATCATCCAGAAATATTGATTTATTTGTTGTTTTGTAAGGAAAAGGGAAACACTTAAAAAAATATATTTAACACAAAGGTCTGTGACCAACCTTTGTACTCTTCTTTGTCTAAAAACAAGGGACAAAGTACTGACAAAGAAATTATACTGTTTATACTTACTTCAGAGGAATTATACTTTGTCTCATTACATTAAAAACTAATTTTATATAATAACCATTATGTTAAAATATTGAGCAGAGCTAGAAATCTGTTAGAAATTTTAGAATGAACATAATTCACGAAACACACAAAATTTGAATATACTGTCTTTTTCTGAAAGGTGGTATGAAATCCAATGATCTCTATTAAGGATAGAAATGTGAAAAATAACCCTAACATTAATGGATACGAACATAGTTTTTGAGTATTTGTGTTGAAACTAAAGTTCTGCTTTAGCCTGATCACCCACCAAATTTGTGTGTATTTATAACTTATATGGAAATAATAAATACACACTAATACATGTATATAAAATATTGAGACTTATTAAATTGGTATGACTTTTAATTTTTTTAAACACAGGGCTAGAAGGGAGTATTGGGAGAATCTGCTGCCAGCCACAGGCCGACCTTTCTGTCCTTCCCTGTCAAAGCCAGACATCTAAGGAGGAGTAGTGAAAGAAAACATTGGAATAACAACAGAAAGAAATTCCCCTACCTGGAGCCCTTCCTCGCCTTTATCCTCCACCACCTGAAATCTCCTGCTGTGGCAGTCCCCTCAGTTCTATTCCACATGGCATATTCCACCCCAACCCGCAACCCCGCCTCAGTGAAGCAGGGAGAGACACAAAGATGAGGGAGAAAGGTGCCTGGTTCCCCAGGACCTTGTCGTCCAGCAATGCTGCAGTGCATTCTTCTGAAAGTCATCAAGAATAGAAAAACTTGTCTTTTAGAGCAAATATGAAATTTTTAACAAAGATAATTTAGAACCAAAATTTGTGATTAATTCAGGTGACTAAGGAATTAATTAATTAATTAAGGAACTAACTGATTAATTACTTGAGGAAGATGGAGCAGTGCTATAAACTAAAGCAATGAGCCTGTTTTTCTTAAATGATCTGTGTAATGACTCCGAAGGCAATCCCAAAAGAAAAGATGCAAAAATTGCTTTGAACAATGACAGGATTATTGAAATGCGTACAGCCTTTCAAAGTGATTACTTTCGCAGATGACATTACTTGAAGGTGTTAGGTTCTGTGCTTTTATTGTGTCTCTAAATCACAAATAACTAGATTACAAACTATTTAAGGACAAGCATCATGTAATATGTGTCTTATATTTTCCTTAAAGTATTTAGGATTTTGTGAGGCATAATAATAGATGCTCAATTAAATACCTATTGCTGATTGTTTAAAAGAAAAATGGATCAACAGTTTTAGAAAAATTTTTGAAAGTCAGAGTTCAAATGTATCTTGATCTAATGTTTTCCTGATTTATGTTTGTTTTATTTGCTATATGCTGATTTTGTTCTGTTTTTCAAAACACTACATTTATGTCAATAAAATTAAAAAATAATGTATATAGTGTTTGAATACTTAGAATTTCATGGACATTCTTTGGAATAATAATAACAAGAATTTATTAATCATTATGTTCCAAAATCTTACTTATCTCCCTTTCTCTATATACCCATATTTATATATCAATACAGATGTCTGTGGAGAGAGGCTCATTTAATTTAATCCTCATAGGATTTAAAAATTAAGATAGTATTTTTTATAGTAGTTTACATATGAGAAAATTGATATAAAATGAGTATATAATGAGAATATAATGAGGCTAAGTAACTTTTCTGAGGTCACACAAGTAGTAAGAAGTAGAATTGATATTTGAACCCATGTGATCTGATTCAGGAATCCATGCTCACAACCACTATACAGCACCACTTCTGTGATATACAAACCACTGCTTTTATCAGAGTCTATCAAAGTTATTTGCTGCAGTTTAAGGTATACTTTTTAATCTGCTTTGTTTACTATCAACCCTTCAATACTGACATGCTTGTTTCTGTAGTGTAGGTAACTGGAATTCATTAAACATTGCCACTTTCCCCATAATATGCAACCTCACCCTGCTAGAAATTAGAGGAAATCATTTATCATTATTTAAAAACCTCAGGGATCCTTGAGGATAACGAATCCAAATCACTAAGTACCTGAATGGGTTTGCCAGTATCTTCACCCATGGCCATGCATCTTTGGACTTTTCCAGTAGTAACTCACTACCTCTTAAGATCACTCATTCACTTTTAAGATATATCTCATTCTTTAAAAGTTATTTTACACACACACACACACACACACACCAGAAATCTACTTAACAGCAACTTTCACCTGCTGGTTCAAATATATTCTGAGCATCCATAGAATGAAGTTATGACTTCTATATTTTACCCCTTCAAAATTCAAAGATGGGTATTATATCTTCTCTACACTTAATCTTTTTCATATCCTCCTACAAAAGACATAGGCTTTGAAGGTGATGACCTTGGTTTGAGGCCAGAGTAGCTGGAGCAGAAGAGATGGCAGCAGCCAGCTTGTTTATGACTATAGATGCTCAGAAGCTGTATTTTAAATCAGTAACACAGATACGAGGATGTCTTACCAGATGATCTGCAAAATCACTTTTGAGGAAATTTACTGTGTAGATGTTTCTTGGGCCTACACCAGCACAAACTATAGCATTCAGTTCCGTATCATACAGTTTAGAAGTACTGTGATGAATAAACATGACTTATATCTTGGCTCATAAAAAAAGAAAATCACTTGAGATCCATATTGGCTAAGAACAGCTGACTTAGCCTTTTGGAAAGAATAAGCCATCCATTAGCTTTTCAGATGAACAATTGTGATATACATATAAAATTAAAATATAGTCAGAATTTGTTAATCACAGAAGTGACATGGATTGAAAGATGTAATTAAGGAAAAACAAATTTTAAGAATATCTTCAGACCCAAAGTAATGAGAAGGTGAAAAGCAGCATAAAGATTGACCTGAACAATAGCACAGTTTACATCCAATAACAGGTTGAATTAACTTGATGTAAAATCTGGGTAGCCACTGAAAATTCTGTTCAAGAAATGAATTTAATAACCTCATTGTGTATGCTTTTTTGCTTTGATGATATGTCGTCTTGCCATTATTGATAAAGCAAAAGTCATCCTGGATTTGTTAGGCATGCAGGTTTCCTCTTGGGTGTAGTGAGTGCAATGGCCTTGAATAAGGTGTTCATGAGATGGAATCTGACAAAACTTCAAGCAAAAGTCTTTAAGAGAAGATCTCCTACATTGAAAGATTCCAAAAATATATAGTGATTGGGTTACACTTTAGATAATAAAAAACATCTTGGGGAAAACTGTTTCAAATATGTAGTTCCAACTCCAATTTAATTTTGTGGCCCAAAATGAAGCCAAGAGAATGAGCTCAACAACCCCACTCTTATTTAACTTGGTTGGGTAATACTAGGCAACACATTAAATCATTAAAAATACTGGAAAGACAAAGATGAAATTACTATTTTATGCAGAATAAATGGTTATATAGCTAGAAATCGCAAGAGGTTCATATAAATAACGTATAGATAATAAGAGAATTCAGGTGTGTAGCTGATTTGAAATTATGTAAATTATATATATAATGGCTTTTCTGTATACACAACCATTATTTTGAAACTTAAATGGAAGAAAAGATCTATTTTATATTTTTCAGCAAGATGATTAAACCTAGATATAAAATTAACAAGAAATATAGAAAAGTTGTCAAAGGAAATTTGAGGATATTACTATGTAGTGCAAAATAGATAAATAAATCTATACCATATTTTAAGATGCAAAGTTGCTCTGAACTGATTAATAAATGTACGATAATCCCAATGGGAAATGCCATCAGGGTTGAGGGGAAATAGATATGCAAACTCTGGAGTTCGTATGGGAAATAAAATTGTAAAATTTATGGGAAAATTAAGTAAAGAGGGTTAGTGAGGAAAATCACTAAGGATTTGCTTTAAAAAGATTACTGCACCAGATAATATAATAAAAATCCTCTCTCTGTCTCTCTGTCTCTCTCTCTCTCTCTCCATATGAAGTTAATGTATACTAAAAGAGGCCATTTTGGGTCAGTGAGTAGAAATTGGATTGTTTAATAATAGTGGACATTTGGTCAATCATCTGGGAAGAAAAATTGACTCTCTTAGAATGAGTTCATAGTTGATCAAAGCTTTAAACATTAACCTATAAAAGAAAATCCACACAAAATGACCAATTTGACAATATAAAATATATGCGTACAATCCAAAATACTTCAAACAAAGATAAAGTCAAATAGGATTAATGTGCAAGGAGGGTCAGTGATCACTTCTCCAGTAAGGGAGTCTTGAACCATTGTCATTCAGCACTGCTTCCACTTAGGCAGATGTTGTGAGAGTGGATTTCCTTCATGATTCACATCAAGAATCCCACTGGAAGCAACTTTCTTGAGCTAATAGGTGTTGTGAGAGGGAGATATAGCCAGCAGAGGACCAAGCAAAGCCATGGGGTCGGCGCCAGCATCATCACCCCTAGCTGATGGTCAGTATAGGATATGTTGCTGTAATTCAGATCCCAGGAAGCACAGTGTACCTAGGGATGAAATGAGATGCCAGGTATCAGGTCTGCAGACACTGGAGTTCAGCTAGCGTCCTAAGTACTGACACTTTCTCCCTTAACTTGCTGCCTAGGGGCCTGCATTGACTCCGCCCTTCCCAGACAATCAATTCTTTCTGGAATAACTACTGAGGATCAGCTCTCGGATCCTGCATTCCGTTCTGCAACATACTTCATACTGCCTCCTCCCCACCTCCCTCGATGATGACAACCTCCCAAATTTTCTGAAAAAAAAAAAAAAAAAGACTCTTTTTTTCTTGCTCTGTTGTTGTAACAGGACATTAGACCAAAAGCAATGGAAAAACAAATTCCTCTTCTCAAAGTCATCCTTATTGAAGATGGGGAAAATATTTGCTTTATATCTTTCCTAAGCAGGAAAAAGGGACAATAATAAATTTAAAGTAATCCAGATGCTAATATCTTGCTACAAATATTTGCATGTTTGATAAACTCTGGGAGACTTTCCTACTCTATAAATTAGGAAACAGATTTCCTTAATATATTAAGTATAGGAAAAGATACGTAGTACATTCAAAATTAGGTTAATTCACATAAAAATAATAAGATAATTTTTTTACCTATCATTGATGGAAACCAAAAATTAAGAATACCTTATGTTGGTGAGGAGTATGGAAAAAACACTAATTATGTATAGTCTTTGTGGAAGTGTAAAATGATATGAGCTATTTGGAAAGCAATTTGGGCATATCTATCAAAGTCTAGAACTCAGATACCTTGAACAATCAATGCCATTTCTAGCAAAATTACCTAAAATTATTTTTATATTTGTGCAAAAGTATGCATCTGAAAAACCCATAAATATACACTGATGAAATGTAGTTAAATGAAATTTGGGACAACCACATGATCATAAACTGTGGAGTCATTAAAAGGAATACATTAGATAAACATGTTCTGAGTGGAAAGATTTCCTATATATGTTGTTTGAAAGTATATTCCTATAGTGTGTGCATAGAATATACTGAAAGGCATACTTCCCTCCTGTGACAGGAAGACTAGTGATTAAAAGTATAGTGTAGAAAGACTTCTCTCAGATACCTTTTTTTAGTCTCCAAATGTGTTCATCTGAGCAGTTATTGCTTTTTCAGTGAAGCAATTTAACTTCAAGATATATATCAAGATTTCTAAAATAAAGGGGAAAAGCAGGCTTCATGAATGTCCAGAATGAGAAACACTGCATCACCAATAAGGAATATCAGTCAAAAGTGCCCGAGTGAAATCTAATAGAGCTTTTAAATCTGGCTTCCAATTTAGGAGAAATAAAAGTGATATAGGAACAAAGTAAACAATATCACAAAGAAGCAATCAGATGAATCATATAATCTATGGGACAGCTCGCCTGATATCTCACGACACTTCATTTATGACAAAAGAATAAAATGCATGTTCCTGGAATGGATCCTAGTTTGTACAAACCAGTTATACCCCACCTTTTGGAAATTAACTGGAGAAATTTGAATACAAACTGGGTATTAAGGGACCAGAATTCATTTTGTGTAGGTATGAAATGCTCTTAATATTTGGAGATGTATATAATATTCAAATGCATACCAAAGTTATATTATTATTTATAATATAAATGTTTTAATATAAAATGAGGGATTTTTTTATAAAGAAAATTTCTGCAGATTCTGATTTGGTAAGGGAAAATGAACAAGTCTGTAAAATGTTAAGAATAACTACTGAAACTAGAAAGAAATGACTTGAACTAGCTCTTTCCAGTTTCACAGCAGTTGTTTGCTGTACTAGGAGTTAGTAGATGACCCTGGGATAAACCCTGTTATGCAGCGTGTCGAATTAGCAATGCAAACCAGCAAATAGCAGGAGGAGAAAACCACCCTAGGGGATCCAGGGAGATGCTGAAACTAGGGGGCGAAGTTCAGCTGAGAAAACAATTCCTGCTTCCCAATGATCACATGTATGATCTGATACCCTTAGCCAAAATCGTAAGCAAAGTTATGCAACCTATTTTGGCTGTACCCTTGAAGATGGGTACATATTTTGTTTAATCAGTAATGAAAATACTGAAAAGCATTTCAGAAGGATGCCGTTTTGTCTGACAACAGAGTTATTTTACTAGTCTTGAGCAAAGCAGCTGAGGCATGCTGACTGTGTCATTGCTGACACTCTGGAAGTTCTTTCATTTCATTCCACCATTGGCCAGAGTAGAAAGGCGCTAAAAGGAAATAAAAGTTGTATTTTTCATGCTGTAAATTTAGATGAGCTGTCTGGTTCAAAATTGTGAAATTGGAGAAGCACCTTGCTAATTATTGTATTCCCAGTAACTGACACATTTTAGGACTCCAAAAAGATGGGTTGTATGAATAAATAAGGGAGTCAATGAAAATACAAATCATGCTAGAGTCAAGGGATTCAAAGACAAATTGGTCACAGTCTTATACTTACTGTTTGAATTCTCTCGTCAAAAATATTTTGAAGAATAAATACGTGGTATGAAACAGAACAGCATCAGGTTGCATTGATTCAAAGAAGCTGAAACTGGAGAGACTGGTGGGAGAAGATGGGGGTATCGGGAAGTGGAATATCATGCTGTACAAGCAGAATGGCTCAGGGAGTGGTCTGAGGAATGTCCAGATTGAAGAAGATGGAGGAAGCTCAGGATCATTAACAAATGTGCACATTTAAAAATGCATCACTCCACTGATATGTGGAAACTATTTTAAAGTTATAAAAAGAAAAACGAACATGACTATTTTAACAGTTTATCTAAAAGATGATCGTGAGACACGCTATTCTGAACCATTTTCAGCAACAGCAAAACTGATAAAACCATACTTTTCTGATTAGGAGATGACAAATATTGATTCCTCCTTCATGAAAGTTGGGCTTCTGTCCACGCTGAAAAAAGCATTATCCAAGTTGTTATAATAAACAGCTCTACCTATATATTTTAATTTTAGTAGAATTCTCTACATTCCCCTTTAAAAAGTGCTTCTCTCTCTTACCTACATGCTCATTCTTTCATTCATTTATTCATTCAAATATTTGTTGTTAAGTCAAGGACTGTTAGGTGCTGGAACTACATAGGGTGACCAGTAGTCCTGTCAGTAAAACATCGCTAAGCAGGGTAAGACTGTCGTAGGGAGCTAAAGATTATTTTCAAAAAAAGACCTAGGGAAGAGAAGGACAATAGCCATGTGACTATCTAGGAGAGAAGCAGAAAGTGCAAAACAGGGCCTTTCCCCGCTTTCTCAAGGAACAGCCATGTCAAGGTTTCTGGGAACACCACGAGAGAGGAGAGAATAAGAAGAGATGAGTCAGGTTATACGAAGACTTGTACTTGTCGGCAAGGATTTTGGCTGAGCAATATGAGAGGACACAGGAGGGTTTTGAATAGGGCAGAAGTAGGATGATTGAGGCTTTTGAAGGAAGAGTAAGCAACAAGGAGGTAAGGGCAGGAAGAGAGAGGCGTGGCATTTTCAACGTCTTTTTGTAAGTTCAGCAGCAACAAGGAAACTCAGGGAGAGGTGATGACCCATTCGAGGGCTCAGTTTTATATTTCCAAAACAGGAAGAAATCTACTTTTTCCTGGTTCAATGATGACTACTGATTCTCAATTTTATGATGACAGGGAAAGAGTTTCAAATACAAGGGATATAAATGTTGTTATCTAAATAAAAACTCTCACAGTGACATGAGCATGCTGCCATAGAGTGGTCTTAAGAGTGTGGGGTCTGGGACAGACCTGAGTGTGGATCCCTGCTCTGCAGCCTACTAGGTATGTGACCTTGAACAAGTGACTTAGCATGGGAAAGTTCCTTGCTTTCCTCATTTGGAGCAATAATAGCTGTATCTGCTCTTCAAGTTACTGGAACAATTCAATGAGTTAACACATATGCTTGGAGCGGGGTAAGTACTCATTAATGTTAAGCATTATTATAATTATTAAGTAATCTAAGAATAGATGCTCAGCATTAAAACAGATGTGAGCTTTCAGAGACAGGGCTTATCTCCAATTTTTTTTTTTTTTTTAGTCCTGAGAACAAGATTTGTTGAAAGAATAAATAGTTATTATTAAAGCAACAGTCTTATTTTTTTATGGACTACAAAAATAATGAGGTTTAAAATAGACAATTCAAAGATTTTCTTTTCTTGGAAAGTAAACACTTAGATCCTGGACACAGAAGAGATTACTTGGAAATAAATTCTATCAATCAATGTTTTTGTTGCCAGCAACAGAAACCATACTGTATCAATAGAAAAGGAATTTAGTGAAAATGCTGTAGAAACTACAGGAGAGCAGAGTTAGACTGAACGAATGAACAACATACAAACCAATTCATGGGTGACCTCACTGCTGACACGAGACACAAGGACTGCCTCTATCACTCTGTGTTGACCGCAACCCATGCCAGAAAAGAGATTCCCTTTATGCTTGCTTCTCATTGAGGCTCTTAAGTTAGTGTGTCTGATTAGCAGAGCCTAACTCACAAGCCAACCTTATTCTAGCTGTCAGGACAGCTAGGAAAGTGAGTTTAAGGGTTTCATTACTGGGAAGGCAGAACTCCTAAAATGAAAAGTACCTCAAAATATAGCTAAGTTTGTGGTACATATATACCATGGAATACTTACATCCTGTCATTTGAATCAACATGGATGGAACTAGAAGAGATTAGGCAAAGTGAAATAAGTCAAAAGAAGAAAGATAGATACCAGATTATCTCACTCACAGGTGGAATGTGAACAGACAAAACAAAGGAGTGACAAAACAAAACCAACCTTGGACACTTGCAATAGAACTGACGTTACCTATAGGGGATGGGATAGGGTGGGGAGCAAATGATGACAGAGTCCACTGGACAATGGTGAAGAACACTTGGTGATTTGGTGGAGGGCAGAGTGTGATAGAGAGAAAAATAAAATTAAAGAAATAAACTAAAATGTTTGAAAGATTAAAAACTAAATAGCTAGGTTGTAGCTAGACAATATTACCACATTAACAAATAAAAACCAAATATTCAGTTGACTAGAAAATTTCCTAGGATGTTACCACATTAGAACCTAATCATACATATGAGACATATGCATATTTAATGCATAATTGAGGTTATAAACTGAGATTGGAAGTTACAGATAATGATTGAAATTTAAAAAAAAAAAAAACTGGAAAAAGACAGGGGAAAGCTATTTAAGTTTCTCAGAAAATTTAGTGACCATGAGGGTCTGGTTTAAACTAGAGTACTTACATTTAACTCTTAGACTTGCTCAATTTATTTTTTCAGATTTTTCTTTTAACTTGAATACCAAATAGAAGTGTAGCATTTTGGAGCCCAAGAAGAATAGCTATTCTGGTTCAACACTTCTGGTTGATGAGAAGAAACAGAGGTCCAGGAAATTTCAGTGATTTACTCAAAGGTCAAATAGATTAATTTTTTTCAAGGATTTTTTTTTCAATGTCTCCCACACTACTGTGGGAAAGCAGGATGCTTTGTTGGAAAGAGCCAAGTCTTGGCTTTCTTCAACCTCTAATCAGAAAGGTTACTTTGCTGGCTGTGTTTTTCTGGAGAGATTTATTCCCACCTCCTCCTGGGTATGCAATATCCCAAAATCTCTGACATGAAAAATGAGACAAATAAAACCAATTTCCACAGAGGCCATAATGTAGAAAATACTGCTCTTTTCTCTGTGCTAAATCAAACAATTGAGCCTACTGTCCCTGCAAGTCCTCTCCTTTCGTGTGGCATTGTGGCATTCATTTGACAAATATTTATGGAGGCCTACTTTGTGTCAGGCACTATACCAGGCAGTATTTGTTTATATATACTGGGTCTATATTTATTAGCATCAGAGCTTTAAGAGTAATTTGGAGAACATGGAAACTGCCTCATCTA
Source organism: Solenodon paradoxus (assembly GCA_004363575.1). Classification (NCBI taxonomy): domain Eukaryota; kingdom Metazoa; phylum Chordata; class Mammalia; order Eulipotyphla; family Solenodontidae; genus Solenodon; species Solenodon paradoxus. The sequence continues at coordinate 605,019 of RJWH01000443.1, read as the reverse complement.
ATAAAAGTCCCTTTCGTAAAATGTGGTCTCCATAAGCCAGTGAGCAATTGTTAAAGTAGATAAACAGCACTTGGAAAACATGTTCTGATTACCAAAAACATTTTAAGGCACAAAATATAATCTTTAAGTACAGCTATGATGAAGAAGTTAATGTCATTAATTAAATAATAGATAAAGTTGTGTTCTGTGTCTCTATAAACATCACCACACTGGATGACCGCTGAGGAACCCAATCAATCACCCTCCAAAGCAGGAAACAAACACCGGCAACGAAAACGAAGATCAGATAAGAGCAAGAAGCTGGATCATCCATAGGACCGGTTAAAATGTCTTTACTTGGTATTTTGCCTACACAGTATCAATTGACTTAGAACAAACTAGTTATTATGTTGATGTGCCCAAATGTTAAGGAGTGGGAAGAGAAAGGAAAAAAGGAGATTAGGTTAAGAATAAGGAGACCTATGTTCAAGTCCCAGGACTCCAGTAAAGATATCTGTGATCTAGACAAGTGGTTAAATTGCTGTAAGCATTGGTATCTAAAAAACAGAGTCAGGAGAAAAGACAAACTAAAGAATGGGGAAAAATTGCAAATCTTATATCTGATTAGGAGTTCATATCCTACAACTCAACAAAAAGAAAACAGCCTAATTATTAAAAATAGGTAAAAGAATCGAATAAACATTTCTTCAGAGAAGATATACCGATGGCCAACAAGCACATGAAAAATGTTCAACATTATAATCATAGCTGAAGTACTAATCAAAACCACAGTGAGATATCACCGCACACCCATTAGAAATAAATATTGGTAAGGATGTAATAAAATTGCAATTCTTTTGCATTGTTAATGGGAATGTAAAATGGTATATCCACCATGAAAAGCAGTATGGTCAGTCTTTGCAAAATTAAGAAAAGAAATATTATATGATCTAGTAATTCCACTTTGGGTACATAACCAAAAGAATTGAAAAGAGAGACTTGAGCAGATATTTGCACACCCATGTTCATAGCAGCACTGCACACTGTAGCCAAAAAGAAGTTGTGCAGGTGCCCATCAGCACGGTGAATGAATAAAAAAAAAGTGGTATATACATGCAATGGAATATTATTTATCCTTTAAAAGGGAAGGAGATTTCGACACATGCTGCTGTAGGCAGAAACCTTGAAGGCATTATGCTAAGTAAAATAAATCAGCTATAGAAGGACAAATACTGTATTATTCTACTTAAATAAGATACTTAGAATTGTCAAATTTTTAGAGATGGAAAGTACAAAGTGAGTTTCAAGGGCATAGGAGAAGGGGAGAATGGGAAGTTATTGTTTAATGGATACCGAAAGTTTGGGAACCTTAAAAAAATTCTCTTGATGGGTAGTGAAGGTTATACAACAATGTAAATATTTAATTTCACTGAACTATACTTTAAAAATGGCTAAAACACACTTAAAATGGTTACAACAGCAAGTTTCATGTTATGTATATCTTACCATGATAAAGATGCATCGGAAGAACAGTATCCACCTGAAATATTCGTACAGTTGTTAAGCAATCAAATTTGGGGTCTTATACAAATAAGTTAATAGTAGTAAGAACCAGAACTAATTCCCCTATTAGACGTTGGAAGGGGTTCAAGATAAGAATTTCCAGCCAGAGCGTTTGCCATTTTGTATAGTCAATTCATCACAAACCTAGAGCAGATTTTTCTGGTGCCCCTATCCTGTCCCCTCTACTCTCTCTGACTGAAATTCACCTGCAACTGCAGTGGCCAGTTCCCTGGGACCCAGAGTCACCTGATACTGGCAGTGTCCTCCTCTAGCACTGCTGAGTCATTCTGCTTTCTAGTCCAGGGTCCTCTCTTGTGCAGCTACAGACATCTCTTCCCAAAAGTACAATGGAGTTAAAGTGCTCAAAGCAATCTTCAATCAATGGGGACAGAGCCAGTGCATAATGCTCCAGCATCCTGCCCTTCCACGTAGACAATTCTAACAGATATTCTGGATGACTTAAAGGGTAGTAGAGGCTGTGGAACCCCATTACCCACAGCTAACAACCTCTGTAGGATACCACATATGACCTTCACCTCTTCCTTGCATTATTCTTCTTACTTCTACACTCTGGCTTCCTGGGGTCACACCCCAGATCAGCTACCTGAAGCCAAATCCATACCTGAGGAAACCCAGTTGAAGACATCATGATCCTTCATTTTGTATTAATTTATTTAGTGTTTTATAACTTAAAATTTTCTTTTAGATATTAACAGTTATTAGTTGTGTTCTAAAGTATGCTTGTAAATTTACAAGCATTTTGAGTCTTAAAATAGATTTTCCTGCTTTGGAGGTAATTGATTGGGTTTCCCAGTCAGCACAAAGTTCCTACTGGGGTGAACAAAGAAGGGTTAGTCAGAGAAGGATTTACCAGGGAAACATTTGACTTGGATCTTAAAGAATGAGCACGAATACAAGGACAAGTACACTGCAGATGGAAAAACTTTAGAACAGGGTACAGTTTTAGCTTCTCGCCCCAGTGTATGAAGTCAAACATAAGCCGGGATAAAAAGAATAACTCTTCTGTTAGCCCTAGAGGTGCTAAAGGCAGATTTCTGGACACTCAAAACAGCAAAGCAAGACAAACAACCTTTATTTTATTTCAGAAGAACAAAAGGCTGGATGAATGCAGGTGTTTGGAGATTTAACTTCTCTAGGACATTTTGCTTCTGTGGCAGAAATAACTCTTGAACAGGCCAACCCTGTCAAGGATTAGTGGAGAGGAGAGTGGTCCTAGAAAGCAGTTACTTGAAGGAGAAAGAGAAGGAAGAGAAGCAGTTCAGAGTGATGCCTATGAGAAGAAGGGAAGAGGCACTCTTGGTCCCACTGGGGTCACTGGGAGGGAATGGCAAGTTGTGTCAGTCACTTGCTGCCTAGTTTCTTCTGATTCATTTTTTAAAGCTTTATCATTCATTCATATATTTATTTATGTATGTATTTATTTATTGCTTTAATTATTCTACACAGTAAGATACTTTCCTATGTATAGTTTCCCCATTCCTTAGATATATTTCAACACACCATGCCTGCCACCAAATCACCAAGTGTTCTTCCCTATTGTCACATGGGCTCCATCACCATTTGCCCCCGCCCACCCCATTCCCTTTTGGTAACCTCAGTTCTGTTACAAATGTTCCAGGGTTGATTATGTTTTGTCTCTTCCTTAGTTTTGTTTATAAACATTCCACCTATGAGTGAGGTCATCTGATATTTATCTTTCTTCTTTTGACTTGTTTCACTTAGCATCATCCCCTCTAGTTCCATCCATGTTTATTCAAACAACAAGGTTTCCTCTCTTCTAAGGGCTGTACAGTATTCCATTGTATATATGTATCACATCTTCTTTATCCATTCATCTGATGTTGGGCACTTAGGTAATTTCCAGTTCTTAGCTATTGTGAATAGGGCTGCAGTAAACATGGAGGTGCATGCATCTCTGCAGATGGGTGTTTTTGTATCTTTTGGGTAGGTGCCCAGTAGTGCAATAATAGCATCATATGGGATTTCCATGTTCAGTTTTTTGAGGAAACTCTTCACTTTTCCATAGAGGTCACATCTTCTGGTTAATTTAACAAATGTTTATTGAGAGTTGGGCACTGTGCTATGTTTTTGTACAGCAATTATTATTTATTTGCATCTAGAAATACCTAATAAACTCTATTCATACCTGTAGAGCAATAAATGAACAATAATACTGAATGCAAAAGTAACATGTTTATAAAACTTCTATATCTCTGGCATTTGATATAAATTACCTAATTTGTTGAGTAAACTAAACTGTTCCTTCTCCCAGCTGCAACTAAAACCTTCCTCTGGTGACATACAAAGAGAAGGAAATAAAGTGTTAGGCCCGGGCCTGAGGGGCAATAATGAAATGATTTCAGGTGGTCTATTGCTACATCCATATTTATCCTTATCAAACTAGCTCTAGGCTCCTCAGTCTGGAATTTTGGAAATGGAAGCCAGGTATCTCTGATCACCTTCTCTGGGGTTACACTGGTTCTGGTCAACTGGTTACTCAGTTCCCTTGTCAACTCTCCCTTACATATGCCTTTTATCCTTGTCCTCCTGCAATCTAGTTTCAACACAGCAACCACAGTAGGGATTCTTAAAAGCATGTCACTTGAATTGGACTGATTTCCAAAGAATAGAGAATAGAAAGGAAAAAATATTAAGTTTATGGTGGAAAAAACATGGCAGACTCACCTGAACCAAGTGATCGGGGTAACATCACCCTGCCATGTGGATATTACATAGCCCTGATAGGATGTAATGAGAAGGGCACTCACTTCTGTAGTTTGCTTTCAAAAAATCCAGATGATGGATGAGTTAAGTATTTGGAGGTTTAACTTCTCTAGGGCTTTTTGCTTTTGTGGCAGAACTAACTCTAGAACAAGCTGACCTTCTCAGCGGCTAAGGAGAGAGCAGGATGGTCCTAAAAAGCAGTTACCTGAAGAAGGAAGAGATGGAAAAGGGGAAATTCTGAGTGATGCCCATGAGAGGAGGGGAAGAGGCGCTCTTGTGACCCCACTTTTGAGGTATTCTTTCCAAAAATTCACCACTCCAAGCTAAAACAAAAGGAAAATATAAGACAAATTTGGGGAACAGTCTACAAAATGCCCCCATCAAATAGTCCTCAAAATTGAAAAAAACAAAGAAATATTGAGAAACTGTCAAAGACTTAAAGAGATGGAAACATGAGCAAAATGCCAGGTAGTACCCTGACTTGAATTCTGGAACACTGGACATTAGTGGGAAAATATGAAAAAAAAATTTGTCTGGAGTTTAGTTAATATGCATATTCCAGTGTTTCTTAGTTTTGAGACTATATCACAGTCATGCAAGGTGACAGCATCAGGGAAACTGAAGCTGGGTGAGGCCCCCTGGTTAAGTTTTTGTAACTTAAGAGCTGTGTGCTCGCATTAGGACCTATATAATTGGGGTGAGAAGCTGAATTAGCTGTGCTATTTTTCCACATTTTCAACTTTTCCATAAACCTAAAACTATCTAGAAATAAAATTTTACAATAGAAAAAGGGAAAGAGATAATGGTGGGAAAATCCCTCAGATAGCCCTCAGGTCTTGCAGGATAAATGCCAAGTCCTTGTGTGACCTAGCAGCCCTATTTAAAATTGCAACACCCTTCCTGGAAACACTTATCTCCTTTTCCTGATTTATTTTGCGTATTGTCTGTCTCTTTTCCTTACCCTCATCTCTGACGCACACACCAGAAAGCGAATACCAGGACAGCAGAAAATTTTATCTCTTTTGTTTACTGGGAAGAACAGTGTTCAACAAAAAGCACGGCTCAATAAATATTTGTTAAAGGGATAAATGAATGAGTGGATTAATAAATCTCTTTTATCTGAAAATTTATGATTTTCACTCTAAAGTTCACTTTTGATTGTTCTAAGTACAAAACTAAAATGAACAGAAAGAGAATGAATGTCTGATAAAATAAAGTTAACATATCTTTTATATTATCAGGCTATTATTGGTTCAAATGTACTAAATAATGGATATGTGAAGTTATTCATTCGGGCTCTATTTGAAGTAGTAAAGCCTGGCAATGACATACTGTTCATCAGTAGATACAGGTTAAATAAATCCTGGTAAATCATACAATAAAATATTAGCTGGCTACTTAAAAAAAGAGGAATATCCTTGTGTTCTAATATAACTTGATTACCAAGATATATTGTTAAGCAAAAAAAGCAAGCTGGAGACAGTGCCTGTGGGGCACTGCCACTTGGTTAAGTGGGAGGAGGCAAAGAATATTAATATGTCTTTGTAGTATAAGTATTCTGACTGGACCAAAAGAATTGGAACATTGGCTGACTGGTAGATTGAGTGCCCAAAGAATAGAATGTCTTTTTATTAATTTTTGAATTTGAACTAAATGAATATCTTGCTTATTTTAATTAATTGATTAATAATTAAAATGAAATAGATCTGCATATTAAGAAATGCAAATCCAACAGCCATTTAAAAATAATATGAAACGGACACCTTAATACAGCATTTAAATTTTTCCTGTTTACTCTTTATTCTAGATCATAACTGTATAGTGTATGTATCTCATTAACTATTAATGACATTTTGAATTTGGGGCACCTATATATATATTAAGTCCCATATTTATTTTTCAGAATAGATTACTTTCATAATATGGAAACCCTTAGAGTTAACTATGTCTGCCTACATCATTCCTTACAACCAGTGAAATGACTATTCAAAATCTACATGACCTTATTTTAATTTATTTAGCTTATTGAGCTTTTCATGGGATCCACTAGGGGCCAAGAAAATGTTTTATATTGTTTATATGTTTAAAATTTTTAATTGGATTATAAAATACATACAAAAATACATACATTGTAAATGCAAACTTGATAAATATTCATAAACTGAACACACCTATATACATTAAGATCAAGAAATAGAATGCTATAAATGAAGTATCAGAAAAGATAAAGGTTGTGCATCTAGGGTAGAGGGTTTCAGAGTCAAAACCCACCCTATCATCCCTTTATTATGACATTGGGCAGTGGCAACAAAAATAACTGGAATAGTGGTAACAGGAAAACAGAGAGAGAGTGAAACCTGCAGTTTGGGAGTTACTGGGGAAAGCTCCAAGTAAAGGGTATTTGTGATACTTGATAACCTCAACGTCATAGAACTGTTTATAGCAGAAGTTGAGAACGCAGATGCCTTCAAGGTAAGGAAAATCTGTGAACCAGAAGAGTGTGGGACAATGAGGTATGCTGCAGACTGGCAAACAGGAAGATTGGGTGCCCCACTAAGTGGCTTCCACATTCAACTTATGAAAAACACTGGCCTTGCCTACGGAAGCACGGAAGTTGGATACATTTCCGTATCATCAGTGTGCAAACGCTATGCTGCGTGATGTTAAAACTTAAATTATCTTCAATGGTTTAATGGCTAAATGAAGAATTTTAAATCTAAAAAGATCCACAAAAATCCAATTTCATTTTATTGGAGACCCCGCATGAATGGAAAATGAAACTCCTTGACATTTTCTCATCATATTGATAAAAAAAGATACATTACGTCAGATAGTGTCTATCTTCCCTGGGAAAAAAAAAAGAGATGCCCCTTACCTTTAGCGACCAGCATAGTATTTAAAACATTGGACTAGCGGCACTTTAAAAGTGCTTGTTGAAATAGGGTTGTCAGTATAACAAAATACTAGCTGAAGACAGAATCTAGTCTTTCTTTTGAGGTTATAAAACTGAGGGGGTGAGTCTCCAGTTCTAACCTTCATCTTCCCATTCAGGATTTATTTTTAACCCCAGATATCTTTGCAGGAGGCCAAAGACTGCAGGGCTATGACCTTCCTCAGCTCACTGCTTTAGTAGAAAACAGAGAACATGGGCAGCCTCCCAAGAACAGCTGTTACAGAACACGCTCCCGAGGTGGCATCCAAGTGGACTTAGTCCTTTGGGAGTGGGGCAAAGGAATTTCAGAGCTTATCGGGTAATTCTTCTAATTTCCTGACTTCATAGTTCTTGAGAACAAAGAGAGGTGCCTGCTGCTCAGCATTATAAGAAGAACTAACTATAAAAGGCTTCATATAATGACTGTCACATGGGAAGCACTCAGTGAACTGTGGCTATTAGCATCTTGTGGAAATAGTAGGCAAATTAATGAGGGGTAGGGGATAGGATAATAAACTGAGAAGCTATGGAGAAGCACAACTATTTCAACAGCTACCTATAAATTGGTTTGGGGAAAGTGGAGGTATATAAGTGCTTAAATAACTAAAATTATCTAGATGCAAATCCTTGTCTGTACATGTTTACGCTTAGATAGGCATAGAGTTCCTCTGGAAGAATAGTTAACAGATAATAGTGATTACCTCCAGGGAGGATTTGAATTGGGAACAACAACTGGGGAAAAGACTTTGATTTACTGTTTTATCATGTCATTAGTTTACATTCCTGTAGACATGCTTTTAGGATTTTGCATTCACACCTCAGTCTGTGTGCATTCCACACCACACCCAGCACCAGAGTTAGAGTGCCCTTACCACCAACTTGTTAACTTTTTCCTTCCCTTGTTCCCTCCTCCCTCGCACCCTCCAGGGAGCCATAGTGTTGCAGCCTGTGACTCTTGTTGAAATTTGTCTTTCTTTTGTTGCTTTATATTCCACATATGAGTGAAACCATCTTTCTCTTTTCCTTTCTATTTTGCTTTGCGTAATCACCTCCAGTTCCATCTAGGATGTTGCAAACAGTACAATTTCATCTTTTCTAACAGTTGCATAGAATTCTATTGAGTATCTAGACCACTGCTTCCTTATCCAGTCATCTGTTGTTGGGCATTTAGGGTGTTTCCAAGTTTAGCTATTGTGAATTGTGCTGCTATGAACATAGCAGACTTTTAAAATTTTGACGTGTGCGTATTATCTGCTTAAAATTCACAATTCATTTTAAAATTAAATACTGCTAGCTTAGAATCTTGCCTAAATTTTGCAGAATTTGGAAGAATGTGAAATTGAGAATGTTTACTTTCAGTTTGTACTGTCAGAGCCCTGGCACTGCCCTCAAGTGCCTGGTACCCATCATTGCACCTGCTTCCTGTGAATGTAGTCGGGCTGCTCTGGACCTATTCAGCCCAATACCCACTAGGATAATATTAAAAGTAGTTAAAGCATTAATGAAACAAACTGTTACCTACTCAGATACTGCAATACTTTAATGGTCAAAAATCTAAGTACCATGAAGGATGACCTCACTTTATGTGTCATTTTTGTGGGTCGCAAAATATTAGGTTATTTGAATATATGCATTCATCATACTTTTTTTTTTTCATTTTAAACTTGTCAGTTACCACAAGTAAAAGGAATCTTCTACTCTCTTGGTTGTTCTTCAAGCAGTTACGTTTGTATTAATTCATCACTTGGTATGATAATTTCCTTCTTTACCTATGTTGAAATGAAAACCAGGCTATGGTCTTGAAATTCTCTCAGGTGCTTTCATTTGGGAAAAAGGCTCTGAACTGTTTCAGACTTTTTATTTGTTTTCTGGGCTATTTACTGTCATAAACATTTTTAAAGTAGTAGTAGCATTTTAAAATCATTGTGTTCTCATTGTAAAAATATTTTAGAAAATACAGTAAACCGTAACAAAAATAAAAACAGGCTCTAATCCTGCCATCAGTTGATAGATGCTGTTAACATTTGTTTCTAACTCTTATCTTCCAGTTCTAAAGTTTCTGTGTTACAAAGTGTTCACACAATGTTGAAGCCCCTCAACCTCAAGTGCATTTCCACTGTCATCTCTAAATGTTACAAGTCTGTCCTTATTAAATATTGTGAAGCTATCCGTATTAGAACTACAAATCATATCTGGATATAGGGGGACAAAGTCATTTTGAACATGCCCACTAATTCAGGGTTAGGACTGTATACTTTTGTTAATGCATATTTGTGTTCCCCGCGACACTGCCAATGGATGTATATACCACACAGGCGCTCATACTTTGTGCTGCGGTTCTAGGGCGTCGTATCATCATTTCAAAACCTTATCTTTGGCCTTTGACAAATATTTGGACGTTAAATGAAATTCTCAAGGACTTCGTCTTAAGTAGGTAGTGGTGCATGATCTCAGGCAAGGGAGAGGTAAAATCAGGGTCCCGACGTGCGAGGGGCGAAAGGACAGTGCCCAGGTGTTGAAAGCTGAGTGGCAACCTCTTTTCCTTTTCTTTTTTTCCTCCTTTATTTTACTTCTCCGTCTTTTCGCCCATTTGAGAGAACAATCTCGGTCATCGCCTCTGAATGGCAAGTTCCCAGGGAGCGACAGTCCTCAATAAAAGGCGGGTGGGCGTGTTCCCTGCTCCAGGCCCGCGTTGGACCGCTCGGAGGCTGAGGAATCCCACCCCGCGCCCAGCAAGAGGTATAAAGAGCCGGGCTGCAGCCGCCGAGGACCTCACGAGTTCGCAGGGGGCAATATTCGTGCCGTGGGTTCGCATCCGTTTCGGGTACCCGCCTGGATACCACGAAGATGGCACCCGTTGGAGGCAAAAAGGTCAAGAAGGTGAGTCTTCAGGGGACCCGACGGCGCTCCCCATCCCGGCGGAGGCTGTGGCTCTCCACCTGCTCACCTCGACACCAGCCTCGGGGACTGTAGAGCGGCGTGAGTGTAGAGGGGAGTTCAAGGAGCCTGGCTGTGACCCGAAAGTGCCCCCAGAACTTCTGCAGGACTCCAAAGTGCCTCTGAGCCCCCCACTTGTACCCCGCATCCCTAGGGCGCCCTAAATCTAAGTAACCCCCGAGTCTAGGGAGCACGCTACGGCAAGACCCTACGCCGTTTGAGTTTGCACGGGACCACCAGAGAACCCCCACGGAAGGGCGGCAACTTGACTCTAGGCGGGATTTCCTCCCCGCCCAGGTGGAACGACGGAAGGGCGCCCAGCGGCGCGGCTCGGCTCTTGCTCTTCCCTGTTTCCGCCCCGCAGGGCGCGCCCCTCTGCGCTGTCCTGATCCGGAGGCGCCGCGGGGCATTCGACCGCTTCCCGCCGGCGCCGCTTCCCTGCTGGGTTCTCACTGCTCCCCGGCAGCCTCTCGGCATCCAAGGTCCAGGCGTTGGTTGGGCGATGGGACGTTTTCCTCCTCGGTTTGCTTTCAGTGATCACAGAAAAATGCACCACGTGCATATCGAAAAGACGTTACAAGAAAAGACATTGGGCGTAAGATACTGAGGAAGAACTACGAATAAGATTTTTAAAATGACAACCCAGCAGCTCCAGGACCCAATTAACAACAAATGCCTTCCCTTGTTAGGATGAGTGTTTCAGTTCAGATTTTTGGCCTTTGGCTAGTTCGGAGGATGGATGAATAGATAAACGGATGAACTGACTGTGGGACTCTGGTGGGTGGGTGGGAAGAGAAGGATGGTGAGAGAAGGAAATACACCTGACCTTGGTGTCAAAGTGCCCAGCCCCCCGCCTGGCTGACAGGCCCCCAGGGAATGGAAGGAAGCAGAAGGAACTAGATGCAGGTCAACTGTACCCCCTGGGTTGTAAGGACCTTGAGGGCAGGCCCACTGACTCTCAGCCTCTGTGCCAGCCATCCCTTTAGAAATGGATGACCCCACAAAATAAAAAGACCTCCACACAAAGAAAAAAATTAATGCAATTAAAATTTTTTTAATGCCAGTCACTGTTAATAGATGCACATCCATATTGAGATGGCAATTATAGGTTGTCATTAGTTCAATTAGACTGGAAACTTTCACCAATCCATAAACCTAAATGAATAACCTTTGTAGACTGCAAAGGATGATTTCTATAGAGATTATCTTTTTTGCTTTGATCTTATTCCAGTAGCCATGGATTAAAATCTACTTCCCAAAATTCACAGTCAAAAAATGAAATATATAATAAGATTTTGTAACTGACAAATACTAGATGAAGAATAAAAAGTTTCCTCCATAAATTTGTTTCCACAGGTATGCCAATGCTAAAACATGGACAATAATATGTGCATATTTTTTCATTTAAAATTGAAATACAAATTTTAATGCATAATTATATATGAGCTATATTAATAAAATATAAAGTTTAACAAGTGAAATATGTTAAAAATAAAGTTTACATATGTTCATTGTAAACAGCTGGGAAAACCACTAAGAGTATACTACATTTTGGTATATATTCTGCAAACTTAGTGGATAAAATGTTATGATACTAAACTTTAAAGACATACACAAAGGATCAATAAATAAAATGTCATGATTATTTCAAGCAAATAAAAGTTAGTAGTAAATCATATCCCACTTGACTCTCGTTTGGGTTTTTGCTATAACTGCACTGACTAGCAGATCTATTTTTCTTTTTAATTGAGTGATACTGATCAAAATTGTAGTTCTATGATGTGGCATTTAGACATTATAATCCTGACAGATATTTGGATTTCAAAATTTTTGCAATCCAATATTTCTAGAGTTATTATCTCATGAACTTTTATGTTTGAAAATGTTTTCTATCTGGAAGGGATATAGAAGAACCTAGAGCGTAATCCCCCTATTTTACTGCTTTCAATTGAGAAGGTCAGTTGTTTCTTCTCTCTGAGACCCTGCTGACAAAAGGCTTAGAAAGGATCAGTGGAGGGAAAGATTAAAATAAGGGAGGCTTCTTAGGAGTTGGCAAGAACTTAAATGCAAAATCCTGTGAATGACTCTCAGATTTACTTAACCGGTTGTTATTATGACAACATGTTTTGTCAATTGTTATTGTTAATAAATAAAACGTAATAGGTAAATCCATTCCAAGTTCTTTCTGTACTGTCTTTCGGTCCTTTCTCACCCTCCCCACCTCCATTTAAAGCTAAATCTAAATATAAGGATCAAAGAAATAGGAGACGTTATACTTCTCACCAGAGAAACCTTGTGTAAATTACTCAGCAACTGTGCCTTCGCTCTTCATTTGTAAAATCAGAGAGACAAGACAAATTGAGTATAGGGCATCTTTTATTTTTTCCATCCTAGGATTCTGTGAAATTCAAAAAAAAGTTACACTAGGAAATGACTTTCTAATTCCCAATATCCTTTAAAAATAATAAGTTCAAAATTTATCATGAACATGAACACCAAGGTGATGAGTGTCATAGGTATGAAGAGGAAAGCTGTTTACAAATATTTTATTTGTCTCATCCTGTTCTTGTCATCTTACACTTGTAGATTACAGAACGTTCATACTCATAACTCCTAGACAACATAACATAGCTGTAGTTGTGAGAACTGAGTTCTAACGGCAAAGAGAGAAGTCTTTAAGTGATTTGGCCACTGTTGTAGTAATATTTTCTTTACTAAATGTCTTATGACTTTTCATTTCAAAATGCCTTCATAGGATTATATGCCACTGCATCTTCTTTATCAGTTTTCATCCTTTCTTTGGTTTATTGACAGAGTAGGAAGAAGTAGTCTGACATTCACATTTTAAGAATGTGTGCTTAAGTATTCATTTGATGCTTTACCAAAAGAAAAAAATACTTTTAATTTAATTCCTCAGCAGGTATTTATTTCTTCAAACATGTACCCTCCCACAATATTCTTCAATGACTACCGTGCTGTGAAAGATTCCCCCCACCCTCAGCACATGTACACACACATTTTCATCACCTGAGCATTCTGGTTGTTTGTCTTAAAGTCATGATTTTATGTATAAAATATTTATGTATTTTCTGAGACTTCTAAAAACATCATTTTTCAAGAATATAACAGCACAAGTAATAAAAATAATCATCTTAAGAACTCAAGTAACTCTTTTTCTTCCCCCTCTTCTGCAATTTTAGGGCATCCTAGAACGTTTAAACTCCGGAGAGGTTGTGATTGGAGACGGAGGGTTTGTCTTTGCGCTGGAGAAGAGGGGCTACGTGAAGGCAGGGCCCTGGACCCCAGAAGCTGCTGTGGAACATCCTGAAGCAGGTAAGTGCATAGTTCTAGTCTAAACTCATAGAAGTATGACTAGGAATATACCATCAGATACATTCATGCCACATTTTCTAAATATTTATTATTGCCTACTTGGCATTGTGCGAGGTATGTAAACACAGATCCACATATTGGGTAAGAATAATGGCCCCTTACATCTACCTCTTGTCCCTGTCCTTTACTTTAGAAGAGCTTCAAAGCTGGCTCACTGCTGCTGCCTCTCTCACCTCTCTATGTGCTTCATCCTCTACACAGATGAGTCATCCAGCACTCTTCCTATTAGTGCCTTGATCCCCTCTCAGCCCCAAGAACTTTTCCTCCACCCCATCTCAGCTCTCACTCCTAGACCTCACCATCACCAGTAACTGTCCACCTCTGAAATCTTAATCACAAGTACCCAAATCTGACCACCACCTCCTATCTTTTCTGCTCACTATCTCTAGGTACTCCCATGCCTCAAGGCAAGACTCTCAGTCCTTCATATACCATGTTAATGTTTACTATTGTTATCCGCCAAATATCCGCCTTACCTTCTTTACTCAATGTCATTTCTATGGTACAGGATCAATCTTTGTCTTGCAGATACACCCTTCTCCATTGGATATTTGCCAGCTTGTTGAATTCACCCTATTTAAATTCTACTACCTACCTATCCTGCTCCTGCACCACAGACTTCATACCTTTTTGACTACACACCTTTTATGGTCAAGAGAGGAGATAGGATGGAACCTGAGGGGAATAAATGCTGTCTTTCAAAGCCTCTGCATGATCCTCAAGCAAAAGGAAAGCATTATTTTTTTAAAAAGGACCACATTTTCAGGGTCAGAGAGTTGAGGAAACCAGGTTTTCAGGGTTCTTGGGTGAATCCACTCATGTCTTCACCACAAATTTCAGGGTCCCATTTCCCCAAATCCAGGCCCTGAGTTTGCAGTAAGTGACTTGCCTAGTTGAGAATTCCACCTCTGGGGAGTTCTGCTCCCTGTATAATTAGTCCCTAAGCTTTTTCTGCTCTAACTGCAGGTGAGTCTCTTTGTATTCCTTTCAGGAGACCGTCAGACTTTCATATGTTGCTTTAAGTTGGTGCTTAATCATTAACCTTTCAGTGTCTGTTTCCAGTGCATTGATGGTACCCAACAAGAGCTTATGATTCATAGTCCTTGTCATTATTACTTCTCCAGAACCTCTCCAGTATCTGAGCCATTGTACTGCCAGTGCATTCCCTTCTAAGGACAGCCCATCTCAGTTCACCACAGGTGAAAACAGTTTCAGCAGTTGTACCCCTAGAGCATTCTAGGAGCTCTGTCCCCCATGTTGGGGTGGTTGTTTATTACCAGCTGTATTCCAGAAGGAGGTGGGAGCCAAGAGGAGATGCTGTCCAGTTTGCTCCCTAGAACGAGTCCTTGTTTGAACTGTTGCAGTCTCAGATGCCTCGGAAAACAAATTCTGAATGGGGATTTGTGTTCAGAGGTTTTAATGGGGAGTGCTTTCAAGAAACAGTACTTCTAAGGGAATGAGGAAGCAGGTTTGGGCACAGGGAGAAATTAAACCGTAATGCAGCTGCAAGCGATCCTTCAGGGAGTTCTGTGTCAGACAGGCCTTTCAGAGTTCTCACTGAGACAAGGGGGCTGGGTCTGTGTGTTCTGCCCCTACCAAGGGAACAAGCCCTGCCTGCCAGCTATCAGCCCTCCTCTCCCCCGGGCAAAGAAAGCTCCCTTTGGCCAAGGGCTCTTCTTAAGAAGTCTCAGCTGGGAGCCTTCAGCAGCCAACACTTTAGGGGAGATTATTGTGACTATTATATAAGATGAAGGGTTGTTGGCATGTTTATTAAAGAAGAGCATATTTTAATAAGCCCAGTGATCAAAGAGGAAGACTTAATAAAATATCTAAATTGAAAGACAATACAATTTTAAGATTAAGCATACGGATTCTAGATCCAGACTGAAAAATTCTGACACAGCCACTAGGCTTTGTGGCTTTGGGGAAATTACTTAGCTTCTCTGGGACTCAATTTCTTCTTCTATAAAACGGAAATAATGGTGTGCCCTGATGGAGTAGTGGTTTGGTCAACTGCCTCCAGCTGAAGCTCAGCCCACATACATCCGAAGGACCCCTGTATGGGTTTGTGTCCTGGGCTGGGAAGTGCAACCAAGATGAACAACTAAATAAAAATAAAATGTGTTCTTCCTTCTCTCCCTTCCTACCTACCTACGGACTCATCTTCATTCCTATCTACATCTTACCTTTAAAACAAAACAAAACACTGAACTTATAGAGGATTAAACAGTGTTTTGTAAAGCATTTAAGATAGTGCCTGGCATATGTTAAACACTATAAATATTGAGTTGTTTGTTCTCTTGGTTATATTGATTGTTTCTGCTAGAGAGGTACCGAAATGTGTTCAAATCACACAATCTTCAAACAGTATCCAAAAGTAATAGAGCTCTAGTCATACTACGAAGCCTAGCAAATATGCACATGTGTATATTTCCAAACAAAAGTAGAAATAATACTGTGTTATACCATAAAAAATATTTAGAAAGATGAAATTAATAGGCTTGGGACGCTAAAGCAATGATAACCCTCGAATATTAATTTCACCAGTTGAGTTTGTTAAAAATTAGATTCCCAAATCCACTTACAGAGACTTGGACTCAGTCTCTGAGGGGGTCTAGAAATCTGCATGTTCATACTACTGTCCCCCAGTAAATTGCTAGGTGAACCACACTTTGAGCAATATTGCATTAAAGGGCTTTGTGGAAGATGATGGAATAATTAGATCTAAAGTAAGATTTTAAATATTTCTATGGTTTGTTTCTTAAGGACCACTCGCTGGGTTAAATGCAGAATTAAAAAACTACTTTTGTCTAAACTCTGCCATATAGTCCAAATAAGTTTATTTAAACTACAAGTTTCAATTTTGTTAAGTAATATTAACAACAACAAAAAAGTTAAGACCTTAGCATAGTTCAAGAGAAACTACTCTGATCATTGATTTTCTTAATGCAGAAAAAGCACCTTTTATCTCTTGGCCATCTGCATCTTGAGTATTTTGAGCTCATTAGGTATATTTAGCATTTGTTCTACCTGTCTTGTGAGCATTGAGTCTTTTCAAGAACTAAATCCCACCTATCCCACTCTGCCTAGTCCACGACGACCACGGTGGACTAGAGGATGTAGCAGGACAGATTCTTGTGACGCACCTGTAGAGGACCATCCTCATAGGACGATGAATGGATTTCGCCTTTGGTGGAGTGAAAGTGTTGAAAGCGTTTGCGCTCTGAATAAGAGGGGTAGTCAGTTTTCATCCTATTTTATGCGAAGAAATTGGTGTGTCTGCGGGTGCTTTTCTGATTTTGACTGAATGGTAGCTAAAATTGATCTGGACCCTGAAAGATTTCCCTGCAAACTGGACTGCACCTGAGTCTTTTTGCAGGACTGGTACCTGAGCTGACTTTTCAGTGCTGGAAGCAGGGGAGAAGGAAGGATTATGCTCCAGGTCCACAATCTCGTCGCCCAAACCATTTGGGGACTGAATATATCTTGGAATCCAGAATTTTGGGAAACCTTAGAAAGTAAATACAGTATATATGATGTAACTCATGTAATGCTCTCCTTGGGGTCTAGTATGTTTCCATAATCGTTCACATGAATACTTTTTGCATCAAAATATATGACTACCCTCACTAAATGGGGTGTGGTTATAAAATCCTCACATTAGTTCATCACATTTTTCCTCCCAAATGAATTGCTACAAATTTAATATCCCACTGAAGAAATACTGAAACATTTTATTTGACCTTTTAGAGTTTGCTGTGGAATTCCAAAGACTCATATTGCTGAAGTAAATTTGCAAGGGTAATATTTAAATATAATAAATATATCTATACATTACAACTGGGATGTATTATATAAACTTAGTGACACTTAGCTTCTACGCTAAAATAAAATAGTATAATGAAGAGTTTAAAACCATCAAATGAGTGTAATTGATTAGTATAGTTTGTGTAGAGACCAGTCACACTCCATGATTGGTTAGAAGATGAAAACTTTAGAAGGCTTATGATGAGAAAAAAATAGAAAAATTGAAAGAGATCCAGAAATTACTAGCTCAATCCTCCTACTAAAGCATATTCCCAAAATGTGTGGTTCTTGCAGAGTTGAATCAGCATGGAATTCAGCAATGAATTCAGGTTTGCTGAGCCAGCAGAGGGTTGGGGAATCTGAAGTCATAATAATTGCCCCCAGCTGACTTAAGTTGGGCCACATTTTGGAAAGCACTGCAGTTTTCAGAAGCATGATGGATTTGTAAAACAGGCATGTCTTCACCGTTTTTTTTTGCGTTACTGCCCTCTGGAAAAATCTGATAACTGGTTATAGACCTGAGTGTAAAATTTACATGTACACAGACAATTTCACACCCTTGCAGGGGTTTTTACAGAGCCTCTGAAAATCCACCTGGGACTCACCTTGGCAGACTTCCTATTTATAAGCCATTTCATCCTAATGTACAGGAGCCTGGTTTAAAGGTCATTCTGCCCTGCTCTAACCACAGTAACTCTGTGTTTATCTGATTGATAAATGGATACTCCACTCCACTACTCTATTCAATGGGCTCTGTTGCTAATTAAAACAAATTTGAAGCGCCACCGTAACATTTCCATATGGTGCATGCACCCTGGTAGAACAGCAGTTAGGTCTATGGCCTCCAAAGGAGCAAGTCACATACCTATGGGTTTGAGTCCTGGGCCTAGCTGGGATGGGGTGGGTGGGTGGGTGGAGAGAGCAACCAGTGTGAACAACTAAATTAAAATAAAATAAAATAAAGATGCTTCTTCCTTCTCTCTCTTCCTCCATACCTGCCTATTTGTCGTCATTCCTGCCTACACCTTTCCTTTAAAAACATTGTTTTCCCCGTGATTTTAAAAAGAAAGACTTGGCTTCCATCTTAGAAAAACACATTTTCTGAAATTCAAAAGCCTTTTTGCTTAACTGTCCAATTTAAAAACGAAATGGAGTTGCCTATGTTCTAGGCACCTGGGATGCACAGATATCAAACTCATCTCCAGTCTTAGCCCTTGAAGGACTAAGAACTCCAGTGTCCTAATGATTTCCCAGCCTCTAATGTACTTGTTCCCAGACCTTGGAATTTTTAGAGTCCTCTGAAATTTCAAAATAAATTTCAGGCATTGGTGGAGATTGCTTATAATTTCTTACACAGAGATCCTTGCTTAGGATTTCTTACTTTGCACTCTAGTTCCCCTGACAAAAGCAAACATCACCACACCTTGTAAGTATCACTATCATATTATAAAATGAGCCTTGTCCTGCTCCCTTAGAATGTGAGCTCTTAACAAGGTTGAAAACAAAAATCAGTTGGGAAAGCTTAAAATGACAACAATAACACTTGTGCCCTGCCCCCAAATCAATGAATTAGAATATCTGTGAGTTTGACACTAACATCCACTATTTTTCAAAAGCTTACCAGGTATCGATCGAATGGGTATCCACCATTTAAGACCATTCCTAGAGCAAAGAATATGTTTTTAAATTGAATAGATTTGGTTATACCGGGGGCAGAGGGGAGGGTGGGAATTCCCACCATAGTTCTTCCAGTCAGAGAGAGCTTTACCATTTGAAATTTATCCATGGACTTGGGAACGCTTCTCCAATTATTATTCCTCTCTGCTTCCAGCACGCTTTCAAAAACAGTGAGTTCATCACATCACTCTGCTGCTTCCACACTGTTGATGTTCCCTTGAGATCTGTGGTCTGGAGCCTAGACTTCTTGGGATGACACATTGATCCATTTGTACTCTGTCCACCACTTTTCCAAATTCAACTTTCCACTTTCTCCAAAATACTGACTTATCCAACAGACAAATTACTGTTCTCCTGTGCTAAACCTGCTCCTGCTTCCTCTCTCTGCTTAGATGGCCCTCACTAAGGAATGCCCTTCCCCACCTTCCCTGCCTGGCAAAAACATTGAGAAGATTTCTCCTCCGTGGGACCTCCCTGTTCCCTTTGTCTCACATTCCTGGTGGGAACAATCTCTTCTTCATGGCAACTCTCATTAGCCCTCAGGATACCCAACAACTAAGAATTTAAGCAAACATTTTTCTATTTGCTTATCCAAGAGCCTTTGAAAATATCATGGGTTAATAAATTGATAGAAATGAATACCTTTCCTTAATCTCCCAGTCCGCCAGCTTCATCGAGAGTTCCTCAGAGCTGGATCAAATGTCATGCAGACCTTCACCTTTTATGCCAGTGAAGACAAGCTGGAGAACAGAGGAAACTATGTTGCAGAGAAAATATCAGTGAGTAAAACCATATGTGGAACTCTTACAATGACATAGTAGGCGCACATGTCATCATCAAAGTTCTCACCGAGGAAAATGTTCAGTCTCTTTGGAGTTTGTTCTTGTTTTAAAACAATACAGAAATAATATATGTATGAATAATAGTCTTAGGTGTTAACTGGAGTCCCCAAATTAACAGAAAGGCATTTAATGAAGTGGAACATATGAGAAGTATTTAATAATTAATGATTCTCCCCGTAGTTTGACTAAGTTGCTGAACGGATATCTTCACAGATTCTTATGTTTGTCTGTTTTAATGTGGTATGGTGTAGGGAAAATGTCATAGGCTTAAGGACTCAGTCAACCCGAAATCATTCCACATTTACCTACACTATCAAGGCTGCAATTTCTTTATCAATCAAATGAAAAGAGAGTTCTAAATTTCACCAGTCTATGAGAACTATAATACTGAGAGTCCATGAGTTTGTTAGTTTTGTTGAGAACAAGTGTCTACTTTTAATGTCTAAAAAAGTAGCAAAGACCTTATTTGTGATACATTTTTCTGTTCATTGGGAAAATAATGACCAGAGTCATTTTACTTTATTGAATTTTTATTAATCATAAGAGAAAATCATCATCATCACCACTATTTGCTAGTTATTCTTCTAAGTGCCCCTTAGGCATGGGAAGACACTAGATCCTTTTATGTAAAGAGGTCTGTCTTCTCACAGATCTTTGATTTGATGTAGTATTTTAGATAATGCCATCAGGTTTATTTTTTCATCACTGTTATTAATGTGGTTATTACTGTATATTGTTCAGCTTGGTAAGAAAGCATTGAACTATTCCATTGCTGTAATTTTCTGGAATAAACGCGCCATTATAAATGTACAACTGAGATATGGGCATTTGAATAACAATTTTGCTTTATTTCACATGAAAATGTAGATGTGTCCTATATTCATCCCTTATAGGGGCAGAAAGTCAATGAAGCTGCTTGTGACATTGCCCGGCAAGTGGCTGATGAGGGAGATGCGTTGGTGGCAGGAGGCGTGAGTCAGACTCCTTCGTACCTCAGCTGCAAGAGTGAAGCTGAAGTTAAAAAAGTCTTTCAGCAACAGTTAGAGGTCTTTATGAAGAAGAATGTGGACTTCTTGATTGCAGAGGTAAACAGAGATATGATCAAAGACAAGACAAGCACACAATGCATTTTCTCTGCCTTTTGATTTCACGAGGGTTATGTGTTATTAGGTGCCAATCATGACTAGTCCTAGAAATATTCAGTTTTGAAATCCTTTTTTCCAGTGAGAGCTTCTCCTAAAGTTGATTTTGTTACTCTAGCATGGTGTTCTGCAAACCTTTTGACTGCAATTCACTGTAAGAAATCACCAGTCTCTTCCCTTTGTGATCATGGGTCAAGACTCAAGAGTTTTGAAAAATCGCTCATCTAGAAATACATTTATTATTAAGCAATAGAATAAGTTTTCAAATTACTGGGGGAAAAATAAAATGAAAAGCACCTTCATCCTATCTCATTTCAGTATTTTGAACATGTTGAAGAAGCTGTGTGGGCAGTTGAAGCCTTGAAAGTATCTGGGAAACCAGTGGCAGCGACCATGTGCATCGGCCCAGAGGGAGATCTGCACGGTGTCACCCCTGGCGAGTGTGCAGTGCGCCTGGTGAAAGCAGGTGATGGTGGATTTTGATCAGTTTGCAGTTAATGTGTCTTTCAAAGTAATATACAAATGCACATTATTCTATGAATTAGTACCTTTAGTATTAGTATTCTATGAATTACTCCCTTTGTTAATGGGAAAACTGATTTACTTTTTTAGGACTATTAATGATATCATTATTGTATCCCAAAGAGAATACTTACTCTCTCTCTCAATCTCTCTCTCTCTCTCTCTCTCTCTCTCTCTCTCCACACATTTTTGAAAGAGGTAACTAGACCTATGCTATAGGTTTAACACTTATAAATGAAAATAATTTTGGTAAATCAAAAGGAGTAATAGGGAAAAACCGTTTTATTTTAAACTCACCTCAAGTAGAGCTCTTTAAACATTAATAACTTTCAAGTCAGTTACTCTCTGCCAAAGTTTTTCCATTCACATAAATTACTGGTATGCTTTGCTTTGTGTAATTGGTATAATAAATCAAAAAATGCTTTGATATGAAATACTGATCACCTAATTTATCTTGTTACATAATTTCCTTTCCTGATATTGGGTTTCATTTCAATTAGGGAGAAGTTGGAGGCCATTTTGAAAGCGGCCTCATTTTAAACACGAGGAACGCGCTCAGTCAGTAGAAGAATCAAACTTGTTCTTTGTAATATGAAGATTTTGATTGGCTATTAGTTTAAGTTCTCCCTTTTATCCAACTCTTGATATTCCATGGAAGTTGCTTCATACTTGTCATTAATAGTAACAGTTATTTATATTTAGGAATGATACTGTATAATACTGATTTTTTTATTGGAAACATAAAAATAGGGAGAGAACCAAGTTAACTTGCTTCAAAAAGATCAGGGTCCTCAACATCTTCGTTGTTCATTGGCCAAGATTCCTGGCCTACATTCTTCCTTCACCATCTTGTTCAGTGTAGGTGACCATAGTATATTGAATGTCACTGTACCCTGATTTCAAATCCTATGTGTCTCCACATCCTGTGTAGAAATTCCCACTTATCTCAGTTGTTTTTCTCTTTAATGGCTGACCTTCACTAGATTTTAAAGTCCAAAAGCACAGAGACTATGTCTGTTTGGCTCTGAGTATCCTTTGCTTAGTGTGGCACCCAATGAATAACAACAGATCCTTAATAAATATCAGTCTAATACATCTAGTCCATCTTCTACTGTTAATTCAGATTCTACCTCCATATACCCTTGCATAATCAGCCCTTACCCCAGGTGACCACTCTGACTTCTCAGCAACTATAACACTTTCTACTCATTTGGAATATTCTCAGAGGACATTTTCCAATCTATGAAGATGTTAACGGAGCTCTCTTATCAAATACATTTGTTAAATGCTGTGCTAAACCAAGTTAAGCAGGTCTCTTTTTACAATACAACTTCTCAGAGCCTTTAATATGTTCATCTATATTTGTAATCTCCAAGAAGCAGGTATAGTGAATAGCTACTGCCTAACTTAATCAACCAAAGAGCCTTAGTTTCATGGCATAAAATCTGGGGAATCCAAAGTCCTCCGTGTCAAGGGTGATGCTCTATATTTCTATTTCTCTGTAACTCCTTACAGATATCCAATAAATAGCCAATACAGGATGAACTAAAGAGTGTAATGAAACCAAGCAAAGAAAGAGAAACTGACAGGAAAATTGTGTTTAAAAAGGAAAAAAGAAAAAGAGAGTCAAGGTTCAAGTGAAAATGTTAACCAAGCTGTTGAATATACAAGTCTGGAACCCAACAGAAAGGTCAGAGTGAGAGAAATCTGAGAGTTCTGAGTATAGATGATATTGAAAGGCCTGGCACTGAGAAGGGAATGGAGATAGAGAAAGAAGCTGGCTCAGTGGGATCCTGAGGCATCACAAGATTAAGAAGCTCAACCAGAGGAGGGGTCAGCATATCACACGCAAAAAAAGCAGCCAGGGAGAAAAGAGCAACACTCAAGGGTGAGAAAAGTCTCAGAAGCTAAGAGAAGGGGAGTGTTAACGAAAGAGAAAGCAGTCCACTTGGTTGAGTGCTGCTGAGATGTTGAATAAGAGAGAGAAGAGCAGTGACTCCTTGATTTGACAGGATTCTGAAGAATGATGGGGAGTGAGGCCTGACTCAAGCAAGAATGGAGAGTAAACCGCACATTAATCCTACTGAGATGCTGCCACAGAACTGTGGATGCCTTGGCTTGTGTCATCAGCTCTGCTGCTCCTGGAATCTGGATGTTGCTGTCACCACTCTCATTGTAGCCAACAAAAATCTCTCCTGCCCTTGTTTTTGGTAGCTCTACATCCAATACCTGCAATGAGTCCATCAAAAAAAAAAAAAAAAGCAAGTCATTTTTGGAAGTGGGAACAACCCAAGTGTCCAACTGATGATAGATAAACAAAATATCCACACAGTGGAATATTATTCAGCCATAAAAATAAATGAAGTTCTGGTCATGCTGCAACCAGAATGAACCTTGAAAACATTCAGCTAAATGAAATAAGTCAGTCAAAAAAGAACAAACATGGCATAACTTCATTTACATGAAATGTCTAGAATAAGCAAACGAGAGACAGAAAGTAGATTAGCAAGGAGTAGGAGGAGGTGGAAGGGAAGCTGCTGCTTAATAGAGAAAGATTTTCTCTTCAGAATAACAAAATGTTTTGGAAATAATGGTGATGGTGGCATGAAACTTGAGCTAAACTATATACATATAAGTGGTTAAAATGGCAAATTTTGTGATTATATATTTTACCACAATTTTAAAAATTCAAAGAAAGAAAAGTCCTCTTTGGGAATTTCTCCTATCTTGAGAAGATGGAGTACAAGAACTTTATTGCCTCCTCAAATGTTCTGGAGCAAGGAATCTCCAAAATTAGTAGAACGATTTTCATAATAAATCATTCTGGGTTCAGATATAATTAAGAACATAATGACTATGAAGAAAGATTTTATTTAAAAAAAATAAGATTTATCTAAAACATATTACATTCTCACTAAACCAACCAACAAAATTTTATAACAAAAGTGTATAACAATCCCCTCTAGTTGTGAGTCTGGGGAGGCTAGAATGCAAATGAGAAGCTTGTCAAAATGATTAATAACTGAGTCAAAGGGGTTTTGAGACATTTTTTTCCCCAAAATTGTTAAACCTAGATACAAAATTCTTTCCAGAAAACACATTTCAGAAGAACTTTTTTCCTAAACTATATTCTGCTATTGTGCCCAAGAAGGTTAGTGATATTATTAAATTGACCTGATGCAAGGGAACATTGATTTATTCCCCAAATGAGTGGTGTGCTAAACATAGGTGCAATCTAGCAGCTGGGAAAGTTGAGAAATTATTATGCTGGCAATATGGTGTCAAAGCTTGAAAAATTGACTACTAAAATTTGAAGTTAAAAAGAACTCTAATAATGATTTTTTAATAAAAAAGATGGACAGCCAAGTATGCATAAATGACACTTCAATTATACCAGGCTCTTCAAAGCACTTCTCACAAAAAGCACTTGCTGCCTGTTAGTGATCACTCTTGCCCAAAGCTAAGATTGGTTTGCAGAGAGCAAGGGCCCGATATTGTACTTCCAATTCATTGTTCCAAAGAAATGCTCCCTGATTAAGAGAGGAGTGTTGGGCCTATGTCTGGTGACTCTCTAAGCCAAAATTTTCTTTCCACTTGCAGGAGCTTCCATTGTTGGAGTGAACTGCCATTTTGACCCCACCACTAGTTTGCAAACAGTGAAGCTCATGAAAGAAGGTTTGGAGGCTGCCAAATTGAAAGCCCACCTGATGGCTCAGCCCTTGGCCTACCACACCCCCGACTGCAGCAAACAGGGGTTTATCGATCTCCCAGAATTCCCTTTTGGTAAGACTACCTTTTCTAAGTCTTCTCAAGGTTCTTATATTTGACAAAGTTCAAATCTACAATCATAGTACTTTATTGTAGTAAAGAAATGGCTGCATATCTCTTCATCGCTGGTCCATAGTTTTTCTCTCTGCAACCAAAGACCTTTTGACCTTAGACAATAGTATAAAAGGAAAAGATAGGACTAGCAAGCGAAAATGACTTCTGAACTTGAAGGTAAAATCAGTGTGTATCAACATTTAGATAGATAAGCAATTAGTCATACTTGTAGGCTGGTAAATAGGACGCTCTCCTGAGTGGGAATCAGTGAAGATTTTGGTTTTGTTCCAGCTCCGTTGCTGAGTTGCAAAACTTTAGCAAAATACCTTAGCTCCTTTAGATTTCAATTTTCTCATCAGAAAAATAAGTTTAACCAGATAATCTCCAAGATCCGTTTCTCTTATTTAAAATGTTGCTCAGATACTCTGTAGATGGAGAAGTATTGAATAGCAGGTTTGAGGGAAGAGACTAAGCAACGGAAGTGAGGGAATACTGGGCAGAGGGATAAAGCGTGTTTGGGACGTACGGAGTAGGTCACCTTGAAAATCAAGCCAAAGAATCCAGCTGAGCCAGAGCATAACCAGCTTCCTATTCTATTTTAAGGTTATTTTTACCATATCCTATATTCTATAGGAACCTCCATGAAGTAAGATAAAATAATGACTATAGATGTGCCCTGATGGCCCAACAGATGAGGCCATCAGCACAGTCCTGTACATCCCAAAACCCAGGTTTGAGACCCAGGCCTGAGGGGAGTAACCAAGATGAGCATCTAAGTAAAATAAATAAAGTCCTTCCTCCTCACCTTCATTCCTGCCTGCACCTTTCTTTAAAAAACAATGGCAGGGGCGGGAGGTACTCAGGAAAAACAATGGAAGAATGGCAAGGATTTTATGCTCTTTATTGCTGAAGAAAAAATTATCGAAAAACACAGTGGCTTTAAATGACAAACATTTATATTATCGTCTCTGGGTCACAAATTTGAGAGCAGCTCAGCTAGCTAGTTTTTACACCAGGTCGCTTTAAGAACTTGCAGTTCAGATATGACCAGAGCTGTGGACAGTCACCTGAAGACCTGATGGGACCTTTCGGACTTCCCTAGTTGGCTCTTGAGACTTTCTTCCTGTCTATTGACAACCCATGGACCTTCCCATTGTGATGCTTGAGTGTTCTCACAATACGGTCGCTGGCTCCCCCGATCAGATCAGTGTTTCAAGAGAGAACAAGGCAGAAACATAATGTCTTTTCTGATCTAGCATCACAAGCCATCTCTTTTGCCATATTTTACTGGTCTTGAAGACCAACCTTATTTGATGTAGGAGGGGACTGAACAAGGGTGAGACTCAGAGGGCGGGAATCTTTGGGAATCATCTTAAAAGCGACTACCACAACATTTAAAACCAGAGAGAGAAATACAAAGCAACTAATAGTTCTAAAAAGTAAAGTATTTAACATTGACAACTTATTTAATTCATTTATAGAAAATTGCATGCCTATTACAGTTGTTTATTTTTTGAACATTTTTTTAAAGAATTCAGGGATAATGCCATTTATTACAGGACTGGAGCCCAGAGTTGCAACCAGATGGGACATTCAAAAATATGCCAGAGAGGCCTACAACCTGGGGGTCAGGTACATTGGTGGGTGCTGTGGATTCGAGCCTTACCACATCAGGGCGATTGCAGAGGAGCTGGCCCCAGAAAGGGGCTTTTTGCCACCAGCTTCAGAAAAACATGGCAGCTGGGGAAGTGGTTTGGACATGCACACCAAACCATGGATTAGAGCCAGGTAAGCACCTTTAAACTCTATTTAGCAAACCAAATTCATTTAGATTATGAATATATTTAGTTATTACAAAGAGTTTCATTTCTATGTGATGATTAGAAAAAAATCAGTTACCTTCCTTAAATTTTCTCACCAAGATGTTTACAGAACAACTTAATGGAATGATTTCTGGGGAAAGCTTTAAGACTAAAAAACATAAGAAGTAAAAAGTATTAAACAGTGGTAAATGCTTTAATAAAATGAATAAAAATAAACGCTCTAATAAAATGGATAAAAAAAAAAAAATACCAGTGAAGAGAAGAGAATGATGATCTCTGCCTAATAGAAAGATATTTTAGAAGAAGGGAATTTGGGGCTGGAATTTGAAGGGCTAAGTAAGCTTCCGTGAACTCAAGGACAGTGTTCCAATCAGATGAAACAGTTCTATTCCACTCATTGAATATTAACTGAACACAGCTATGTCAGACACTTGACCCTGAGATAACAAGCTGATCAAGTCACAGTCCTGTCCTCAAGGAGTTAACGGTCTAGTAAGCAGAAACATAAACAGGTAAGTTCAAGTTGGTATGGTAAACCCAAGGCTATTACAAGTATGTGGAATCTAAGCTAATGGCCCATAGGAGCAGCAGGCAGAGGGGGATTAAAGAAGGATTTCTAAGATTGCTGATGCCTGAGCTGAATACCGAAGGATGAATTACATTCTGAAGAGAGAAGCACTGAGAGGTGGAAAGAGTATAGTATGTGGAGAAATCAAAAGGTATACTAGAGACAGATTTTGATAAAGACACCCACCAGAAATAGGAAGAGGCCTGTGTTTGTGCTCATGAGCTATAATAGACCTTGTTCTAAAGGCCATGAGAAGTCTGGAGGTCTCAGTGAACCCAAACAAGGTTAGAGTTGCAAGCGAGCAAGCTTTAATATTGAGACAGTAGAACCGGTCCTGAAACAGGACCTTTGTTGGAACAGACCACAAACAGGGTTGATAAGGCCTGAACTAGAAGGAGGCAATGGAAGTACAAAGACAGATGCAGGATTCTCAGAGTGGGAGGAACAGAAGTAATACTGGATTTGGGGAAGGGAAGCAAACAGGGGCTCAGCTATTCATGAGGAAGAGTGTCAGTAAGTGAGGCTGGAGAGCAGAGTGATGGATAAAAAATGTCTCTATTCTAAATACTTAGCTTTTGATCCAGGTGAAAGAAATTCGGGTCATTTTAAGACCTACAGATTCTGGAAGAAGAAAAATGTTTTAGTCTAAGTCAATAAATGTTTATAATGGACATACTCTCAAGCATCCAAAGACATCTCCATGGAGATATTCTAGCTCAGTGACAGAAAGACAGGCACTCGGGGAGGAGTCTAATGTCGTATGTTTTTATCATGCAGGGCCAGAAAGGAGTACTGGCAGAATCTTCGGATAGCCTCTGGCAGGCCATACAACCCTTCAATGTCAAAGCCTGATGCCTGGGGAGTGACCAAAGGAACAGCTGAGCTGATGCAGCAGAAAGAAGCCACAACAGAGCAGCAGCTGAGACAGCTCTTTGAAACACAGAAATTCAAAACTGCACAGTAACCTCAGCAGAACCCAATTTGAGTCAGTTAGTCTATGTTTGGACCACAGTTCCTAAAAACAAGGAAAAGATGGATAAAAGGCTGTACTTGTTTAATGCCAGCCTACACATAAAATTGGCATTAGCTGAACAAAATAGAATTATAAACAGCGCTTGACAGCTTAAAGAGTGAGTTTTAGAAGTTTACTTAGAAGCAAGATAAGTAAATTTATAAAGAGGTTTATTAAGCACCTGCCGTGCATAAGGTATAAAGGAAATCACTGTGACCTAGGAAAAGCAATTCAGATAAGAAATTTGCAGGCTAGTAAGAAGGATGAGACAGGTGCTTTCATAAATAACTGAGCAGTCAGACAGGGACAGATAAAATGCTATAGGGAAGGGACATCCAAGTTCTTTGGAACATGACCCTTAGTAACACAAGTTAGATACACTTTGATGGATAGGTTAATTGCCTCTGAAGGAGCATAGACCACATGCCCTGGGTTCAAGTGTGTGTATGTTGGGGGGGGGGGGGGGTGGTGAACAGCTAAATAAAAATAAAATAAAATGCTTCTTCCTCCTCTCT